>JAUCMO010000077.1:0-600000 GCA_032399605.1 Melipona beecheii
AGGTGGCATACTATACCAGCCGGACAAACAGTTCTCCTACTACGGGCGTCTTTCATTGAAACTAAGTCGATCATATCTCGAGAACGAGATGACGTACTCCTCTTAAATTTGGAACATTGTATCAGGGGTACATGACATTCTAGGAGGTGGCATGACATGCCAGGCAGACAAGCAGTTCTCCTGTTACAGGCGTCTTTCCTTAAATTAAAGTCCATCATATCTCGAGAACTAGAATGTATACTCCTCTTAAATTTGGAACATTCTATCAGGGGTATATGACATTCTAGGAGGTGGCATGGCATGCCAGGCGGACAAACAGTTCTCCTGTTACAGGCGTCTTTCCTTAAAATTAAAGTCCATCATATCTCGAGAACTAGAATGGTATACTCCTCTTAAATTTGGAACATTGTATCAGGCGTACATGACATTCTAGGAGGTGGCATGGCATGCCAGGCAGACAAACAGTTCTCCTGTTACAGGCGTCTTTCATTGAAATTAAGTCCATCATATCTCGAGAACTAGAATGTATACTCCTCTGAAATTTGGAACATTCTATCAGGGTATATGACCTTCTTGGAGGTGGCATACTATGCCAGCCGGACAAACAGTTCTCTACTGTTACAGGCGTCTTTCAAATTAAACTAAGTCGATCATATCTCGAGAACGAGATGACGTACTCCTCTTAAATTTGGAACATTGTATCAGGGTACATGACATTCTAGGAGGTGGCATGACATGCCAGGCAGACCAGCAGTTCTCCTGTTACAGGCGTCTTTCCTTAAAATTAAAGTCCATCATATCTCGAGAACTAGAAGGGTATACTCCTCTGATATTTGGAACATTCTATCAGGGGTATATGACATTCTTGGAGGTGGCATACTATGCCAGCCGGACAAACAGTTCTCCTACTACAGGCGTCTTTCCTTAAAACTAAGTCGATCATATCTCGAGAACTAGATGACGTACTCCTCTTAAATTTGGAACATTGTATCAGGGGTACATGACATTCTAGGAGGTGGCATGACATGCCAGGCATACGAGCAGTTCTCCTGTTACAGGCGTCTTTCCTTAAAATTAAAGTCCATCATATCTCGAGAACTAGAATGTATACTCCTCTTATATTTGGAACATTCTATCAGGGTATATGACCTTCTTGGAGGTGGCATACTATGCCAGCCGGACAAACAGTTCTCCTACTACAGGCGTCTTTCCTTAAAATTAAAGTCCATCATATCTCGAGAACTAGAGATGTATACTCCTCTTAAATTTGGAACATTGTATCAGGGGTACATGACATTCTAGGAGGTGGCATGACATGCAGGCGGACGAGCAGTTCTCCTGTTACAGGCGTCTTTCCTTAAAATTAAAGTCCATCATATCTCGAGAACTAGAATGTATACTCCTCTGATATTTGGAACATTCTATCAGGGGTATATGACATTCTTGGAGGTGGCATACTATGCCAGCCGGACAAACAGTTCTCCTGTTACAGGCGTCTTTCCTTAAAATTAAAGTCCATCATATCTCGAGAACTAGAATGTATACTCCTCTTAAATTTGGAACATTGTATCAGGGGTACATGACATTCTAGGAGGTGGCATGGACATGCCAGCCAGACAAGCAGTTCTCCTGTTACAGGCGTCTTTCCTTAAAATTAAAGTCCATCATATCTCGAGAACTAGATGGTATACTCCTCTGATATTTGGAACATTCTATCAGGGGTATATGACCTTCTTGGAGGTGGCATACTATGCCAGCCGGACAAACAGTTCTCCTACTACAGGCGTCTTTCCTTAAAACTAAGTCCATCATATCTCGAGAACTAGATGACGTACTCCTCTTAAATTTGGAACATTGTATCAGGGGTACATGACATTCTAGGAGGTGGCATGACATGCCAGGCGGACAAGCAGTTCTCCTGTTACAGGCGTCTTTCATTAAAATTAAAGTCCATCATATCTCGAGAACTAGATGGTATACTCCTCTTAAATTTGGAACATTCTATCAGGGTATATGACATTCTAGGAGGTGGCATGACATGCCAGGCGGACAAACAGTTTCTCCTGTTACAGGCGTCTTTCCTTAAAATTAAAGTCCATCATATCTCGAGAACTAGAATGTATACTCCTCTTAAATTTGGAACATTGTATCAGGGGTACATGACATTCTAGGAGGTGGCATGGCATGCCAGGCGGACAAACAGTTCTCCTGTTACAGGCGTCTTTCATTAAAATTAAAGTCCATCATATCTCGAGAACTAGAGGTATACTCCTCTGATATTTGGAACATTCTATCAGGGGTATATGACATTCTTGGAGGTGGCATACTATGCCAGCCGGACAAACAGTTCTCCTACTACAGGCGTCTTTCATTAAAATTAAGTCCATCATATCTCGAGAACGAGATGTATACTCCTCTTAAATTTGGAACATTGTATCAGGCGTACATGACATTCTAGGAGGTGGCATGGCATGCCAGGCAGACGAAGTTCTCCTGTTACAGGCGTCTTTCCTTAAAATTAAAGTCCATCATATCTCGAGAACTAGAATGTAGGTATACTCCTCTGATATTTGGAACATTCTATCAGGGGTATATGACCTTCTTGGAGGTGGCATACTATGCCAGCCGGACAAACAGTTCTCCTACTACAGGCGTCTTTCATTAAAATTAAAGTCCATCATATCTCGAGAACTAGAATGGTATACTCCTCTTAAATTTGGAACATTGTATCAGGGGTACATGACATTCTAGGAGGTGGCATGACATGCCAGGCAGACCACAGTTCTCCTGTTACAGGCGTCTTTCCTTAAAATTAAAGTCCATCATATCTCGAGAACTAGAAGGTGTATACTCCTCTGATATTTGGAACATTCTATCAGGGGTATATGACCTTCTTGGAGGTGGCATACTATGCCAGCCGGACAAACAGTTCTCCTACTACAGGCGTCTTTCATTAAAACTAAGTCCATCATATCTCGAGAACGAGATGACGTACTCCTCTTAAATTTGGAACATTGTATCAGGGGTACATGACATTCTAGGAGGTGGCATGACATGCCAGGCGGACAAGCAGTTCTCCTGTTACAGGCGTCTTTCCTTAAAATTAAAGTCCATCATATCTCGAGAACTAGAGATGGTATACTCCTCTGAAATTTGGAACATTCTATCAGGGGGTATATGACATTCTTGGAGGTGGCATACATGCCAGGCGGACAAACAGTTCTCCTGTTACAGGCGTCTTTCCTTAAAATTAAAGTCCATCATATCTCGAGAACTAGAATGTATACTCCTCTTAAATTTGGAACATTGTATCAGGCGTACATGACATTCTAGGAGGTGGCATGACATGCCAGGCAGACCACAAGTTCTCCTGTTACAGGCGTCTTTCCTTAAAATTAAAGTCCATCATATCTCGAGAACTAGAATGTATACTCCTCTGATATTTGGAACATTCTATCAGGGGTATATGACATTCTTGGAGGTGGCATACTATGCCAGCCGGACAAACAGTTCTCCTACTACAGGCGTCTTTCATTGAAACTAAGTCGATCATATCTCTCGAGAACGAGATGACGTACTCCTCTTAAATTTGGAACATTGTATCAGGGGTACATGACATTCTAGGAGGTGGCATGACATGCCAGGCAGACAAGCAGTTCTCCTGTTACAGGCGTCTTTCCTTAAAATTAAAGTCCATCATATCTCGAGAACTAGAAGGTATACTCCTCTGATATTTGGAACATTCTATCAGGGGTATATGACCATTCTTGGAGGTGGCATACTATGCCAGCCGGACAAACAGTTCTCCTACTACAGGCGTCTTTTTAAAATTAAAAACCATCATCATATCTCGAGAACTAGAATGTATACTCCTCTTAAATTTGGAACATTGTATCAGGGGTACATGACATTCTAGGAGGTGGCATGACATGCCAGGCAGACGAGCAGTTCTCCTGTTACAGGCGTCTTTCCTTAAAATTAAAGTCCATCATATCTCGAGAACTAGAAGGTATACTCCTCTGATATTTGGAACATTCTATCAGGGGTATATTCTTCTTGGGTGGCATACTATGCCAGCCGGACAAACAGTTCTCTACTACAGGCGTCTTTCCTTAAAATTAAAGTCCATCATATCTCGAGAACTAGAATGTACTCTCCTCTTAAATTTGGAACATTGTATCAGGCGTACATGACATTCTAGGAGGTGGCATGACATGCCAGGCAGACCAAGTTCTCCTGTTACAGGCGTCTTTCCTTAAAATTAAAGTCCATCATATCTCGAGAACTAGAAGGTATACTCCTCTGATATTTGGAACATTCTATCAGGGGTATATGACCTTCTTGGAGGTGGCATACTATGCCAGCCGGACAAACAGTTCTCCTACTACAGGCGTCTTTCATTTGAAACTAAGTCGATCATATCTCGAGAACGAGATGACGTACTCCTCTTAAATTTGGAACATTGTATCAGGGGTACATGACATTCTAGGAGGTGGCATACATGCCAGCCAGACAAGCAGTTCTCCTGTTACAGGCGTCTTTCCTTAAAATTAAAGTCCATCATATCTCGAGAACTAGATGATGTACTCCTCTTAAATTTGGAACATTTATCAGGCGTACATGACATTCTAGGAGGTGGCATGGCATGCCAGGCAGACAAACAGTTCTCCTGTTACAGGCGTCTTTCCTTAAAATTAAAGTCCATCATATCTCGAGAACTAGAAGGGTATACTCCTCTGAATTTGGAACATTCTATCAGGGGTATATGACCTTCTTGGAGGTGGCATACTATGCCAGCCGGACAAACAGTTCTCCTACTACAGGCGTCTTTCATTAAAACTAAGTCGATCATATCTCGAGAACGAGATGTATACTCCTCTTAAATTTGGAACATTGTATCAGGGGGTACATGACATTCTAGGAGGTGGCATTCATATCTCGAGAACTAGAATGTATACTCCTCTTAAATTTGGAACATTCTATCAGGGGTACATGACATTCTAGGAGGTGGCATGGCATGCCAGGCGGACAAACAGTTCTCCTGTTACAGGCGTCTTTCCTTAAAATTAAAGTCCATCATATCTCGAGAACTAGAATGGTATACTCCTCTTAAATTTGGAACATTCTATCAGGGGTATATGACATTCTTGGAGGTGGCATGACATGCCAGCCGGACAAACAGTTCTCCTACTACAGGCGTCTTTCATTAAAATTAAAGTCCATCATATCTCGAGAACTAGAATGACGTACTCCTCTTAAATTTGGAACATTGTATCAGGGTACATGACATTCTAGGAGGTGGCATGACATGCCAGGCGGACAAACAGTTCTCCTGTTACAGGCGTCTTTCCTTAAAATTAAAGTCCATCATATCTCGAGAACTAGAATGTATACTCCTCTTAAATTTGGAACATTGTATCAGGGGTACATGACATTCTAGGAGGTGGCATGGCATGCCAGGCAGACAAACAGTTCTCCTGTTACAGGCGTCTTTCCTTAAAATTAAAGTCCATCATATCTCGAGAACTAGAATGTATACTCCTCTTAAATTTGGAACATTTGTATCAGGGGTACATGACATTCTTGGAGGTGGCATGGCATGCCAGGCCGGACCAACAGTTCTCCTGTTACAGGCGTCTTTCCTTAAAATTAAAGTCCATCATATCTCGAGAACTAGAATGGTATACTCCTCTTAAATTTGGAACATTCTATCAGGGGTACATGACATTCTTGGAGGTGGCATGACATGCCAGCCGGACAAGCAGTTCTCCTGTTACAGGCGTCTTTCATTTAAAATTAAAGTCCATCATATCTCGAGAACTAGAACGTATACTCCTCTTAAATTTGGAACATTGTATCAGGGGTACATGACATTCTAGGAGGTGGCATGACATGCCAGGCAGGACAAACAGTTCTCCTGTTACAGGCGTCTTTCCTTAAAATTAAAGTCCATCATATCTCGAGAACTAGAATGTATACTCCTCTTAAATTTGGAACATTGTATCAGGCGTACATGACATTCTAGGAGGTGGCATGACATGCCAGGCAGACCACAGCAGTTCTCCTACAGGCGTCTTTCCTTAAAATTAAAGTCCATCATATCTCGAGAACTAGAATGTATACTCCTCTTAAATTTGGAACATTCTATCAGGGGTACATGACATTCTAGGAGGTGGCATACATGCCAGCCGGACAGACCACAGTTCTCCTGTTACAGGCGTCTTTCCTTGAAACTAAGTCCATCATATCTCGAGAACTAGAATGACGTACTCCTCTTAAATTTGGAACATTCTATCAGGGGTATATGACCTTCTTGGAGGTGGCATGACATGCCAGCCGGACAAAGCAGTTCTCCTACTACAGGCGTCTTTCATTAAAATTAAAGTCCATCATATCTCGAGAACTAGATGACGTACTCCTCTTAAATTTGGAACATTGTATCAGGGGTATATGACATTCTAGGAGGTGGCATGACGCATGCCAGGCAGACGAGCAGTTCTCCTGTTACAGGCGTCTTTCCTTAAAATTAAAGTCCATCATATCTCGAGAACTAGAATGTATACTCCTCTTAAATTTGGAACATTGTATCAGGCGTACATGACATTTCTAGGAGGTGGCATGGCATGCCAGGCAGACCACAGTTCTCCTGTTACAGGCGTCTTTCCTTAAAATTAAAGTCCATCATATCTCGAGAACTAGAAGGTATACTCCTCTTAAATTTGGAACATTCTATCAGGGGTATATGACATTCTAGGAGGTGGCATACATGCCAGCCGGACAAACAGTTCTCCTGTTACAGGCGTCTTTCCTTAAAATTAAAGTCCATCATATCTCGAGAACTAGAATGTATACTCCTCTTAAATTTGGAACATTCTATCAGGGGTATATGACATTCTAGGAGGTGGCATGACATGCCAGGCCGGACAACAGTTCTCCTGTTACAGGCGTCTTTCCTTAAAATTAAAGTCCATCATATCTCGAGAACTAGAAGGTATACTCCTCTTAAATTTGGAACATTCTATCAGGGGTACATGACATTCTAGGAGGTGGCATGACATGCCAGGCAGACGAACAGTTCTCCTGTTACAGGCGTCTTTCCTTAAAATTAAAGTCCATCATATCTCGAGAACTAGAAGGTATACTCCTCTTAAATTTGGAACATTGTATCAGGGGTATATGACATTCTAGGAGGTGGCATGGCATGCCAGCCGGACAAACAGTTCTCCTACTACAGGCGTCTTTCCTTAAAATTAAAGTCCATCATATCTCGAGAACTAGAATGTATACTCCTCTTAAATTTGGAACATTGTATCAGGGGTACATGACATTCTAGGAGGTGGCATGACATGCCAGGCAGACAAGCAGTTCTCCTGTTACAGGCGTCTTTCCTTAAAATTAAAGTCCATCATATCTCGAGAACTAGATGACGTACTCCTCTTAAATTTGGAACATTGTATCAGGGGTACATGACATTCTAGGAGGTGGCATGGCATGCCAGGCAGACCACAAGTTCTCCTGTTACAGGCGTCTTTCCTTAAAATTAAAGTCCATCATATCTCGAGAACTAGAATGTATACTCCTCTGATATTTGGAACATTCTATCAGGGGTATATGACATTCTAGGAGGTGGCATGACATGCCAGCCGGACAAACAGTTCTCCTGTTACAGGCGTCTTTCATTAAAACTAAGTCCATCATATCTCGAGAACGAGAATGTATACTCCTCTTAAATTTGGAACATTGTATCAGGGTACATGACATTCTAGGAGGTGGCATGACATGCCAGGCCGGACAAACAGTTCTCCTGTTACAGGCGTCTTTCCTTAAAATTAAAGTCCATCATATCTCGAGAACTAGATGACGTATACTCCTCTTAAATTTGGAACATTCTATCAGGGGTATATGACCTTCTTGGAGGTGGCATACTATGCCAGCCGGACAAACAGTTCTCCTGTTACAGGCGTCTTTCATTAAAATTAAAGTCCATCATATCTCGAGAACTAGATGTATACTCCTCTTAAATTTGGAACATTGTATCAGGCGTACATGACATTCTAGGAGGTGGCATGGCATGCCAGGCAGACCACAGTTCTCCTGTTACAGGCGTCTTTCCTTAAAATTAAAGTCCATCATATCTCGAGAACTAGAATGTATACTCCTCTTAAATTTGGAACATTCTATCAGGGGTACATGACATTCTAGGAGGTGGCATACTATGCCAGCCAGACCAAACAGTTCTCCTACTACAGGCGTCTTTCCTTAAAATTAAAGTCCATCATATCTCGAGAACTAGAATGACGTACTCCTCTTAAATTTGGAACATTCTATCAGGGGTACATGACATTCTAGGAGGTGGCATGACATGCCAGCCGGACAAACAGTTCTCCTGTTACAGGCGTCTTTCCTTAAAACTAAAGTCCATCATATCTCGAGAACGAGAATGTATACTCCTCTTAAATTTGGAACATTGTATCAGGGGTACATGACATTCTAGGAGGTGGCATACATGCCAGGCAGACAAACAGTTCTCCTGTTACAGGCGTCTTTCCTTAAAATTAAAGTCCATCATATCTCGAGAACTAGAGATGTATACTCCTCTTAAATTTGGAACATTGTATCAGGGGTACATGACATTCTAGGAGGTGGCATACATGCCAGGCGGACAAACAGTTTCTCCTGTTACAGGCGTCTTTCCTTAAAATTAAAGTCCATCATATCTCGAGAACTAGAAGGTATACTCCTCTTAAATTTGGAACATTCTATCAGGGGTACATGACATTCTAGGAGGTGGCATGGCATGCCAGGCCGGACAGAACAGTTCTCCTGTTACAGGCGTCTTTCCTTAAAATTAAAGTCCATCATATCTCGAGAACTAGAATGGTATACTCCTCTTAAATTTGGAACATTCTATCAGGGGTATATGACATTTCTAGGAGGTGGCATGACATGCCAGGCGGACAAACAGTTCTCCTGTTACAGGCGTCTTTCCTTAAAATTAAAGTCCATCATATCTCGAGAACTAGAGATGTATACTCCTCTTAAATTTGGAACATTGTATCAGGCGTACATGACATTCTAGGAGGTGGCATGGCACGCCAGGCAGACCAGAAGTTCTCCTGTTACAGGCGTCTTTCCATAAACTAAAGTCCATCATATCTCGGAGAACTAGAAGGGTATACTCCTCTGATATTTGGAACATTCTATCAGGGGTATATGACATTCTTGGAGGTGGCATACCATGCCAGCCGGACAAACAGTTCTTCCTACTACAGGCGTCTTTCCTTAAAATTAAAGTCCATCATATCTCGAGAACTAGAAGGTATACTCCTCTTAAATTTGGAACATTGTATCAGGGGTACATGACATTCTAGGAGGGTGGCATGACAGCCAGGCAGACAGGCAGTTCTCCTGTTACAGGCGTCTTTCCTTAAAATTAAAGTCCATCATATCTCGAGAACTAGGTGGTATACTCCTCTTAAATTTGGAACATTGTATCAGGGGTATATGACATTCTTGGGGTGGCCGCATGCCAGCCGGACAGACAAGTTCTCATGTTACAGGCGTCTTTCCTTAAAATTAAGATCAGGGGTATATGACATTCTAGGATGTGGCATACTAATACCAGGCAGACCAACAGTTCTCCTGTTTACAGGCGTCTTTCCTTAAAATTAAAGTCCATCATATCTCGAGAACTTGAATGTACGTACTCCTCTTAAATTTGGAACATTTGTATCAGGCGTAAATTCGTTGTTCTAGGAGGGTGGCATGGCATGCCAGGCTGAGATCAAGTTCTCCTGTACAGGCGTCTTTCCTTAAAATTAAAGTCCATCATATCTCGAGAACTAGAAGGTATACTCCTCTGATATTTGGAACATTCTATCGGGGTATATGACCTTCTATTGGGGTGGCATACTATGCCAGCCGGACAAAACAGTTCTCTACTACAGGCGTCTTTCATTGAAACTAAGTCGATCATATCTCGAGAACAGATGACGTACTCCTCTTAAAATTTAGAACATTGTATCAGGGTACAAGACATTCTAGGAGGTGGCATGACATGACAGGCAGACGAGCAGTTCTCCTGTTACAGGCGCCTTTCTGTAAAATTAAAGTCCATCATATCTCGAGAACTAGAATGCTTATGCTCCTCTTAAATTTGGAACATTTGTATCAGGCGTACATGACATTCTAGGAGGTGGCATGGCATGCCAGGCAGACCACAAGTTCTCCTGTTACAGGCGTCTTTCCTTAAAATTAAAGTCCATCATATCTCGAGAACTAGAATGTATACTTCCTTAAATTTGGAACATTGTATCAGGCGTACACTTGACATTCTTGGAGGTGGCATACTATGCCAGACCGGACACAAGTTCTCCTGTTACAGGCGTCTTTCCTTAAAATTAAAGTCCATCATATCTCGAGAACTAGAACGTATACTCCTCTTAAATTTGGAACATTGTATCGGGCGTACACATGACCTTCTAGGAGGTGGCATGGCATGCCAGGCGGACCGAAGTTCTCCTGTTACAGGCGTCTTTCCTTAAAATTAAAGTCATCATATCTCGAGAACTAGATGACGTACTCTCTTAAATTTGGAACATTCTATCAGGGGTATATGACCATCTGGATGTGGCATGGCATGCCAGGCAGACAACAGTTCTCATGTTACAGGCGTCTTTCCTTAAAATTAAAGTCCATCATATCTCGAGAACTAGAATGTATACTCCTCTTAAATTTGGAACATTGTATCAGGCGTACATGACATTCTAGGAGGTGGCATGACCAGGCAGACCACAAGTTCTCCTGTTACAGGCGTCTTTCCTTAAAATTAAAGTCCATCATATCTCGAGAACTGGAATGTACTCCTCTTAAATTTGGAACATTGTATCAGGCGTACATGACATTCTAGGTGGCATGGCATGCCAGGCAGACCACAAGTTCTCCTGTTACAGGCGTCTTTCTTAAAATTAAAGTCCATCATATCTCGAGAACTAGAATGTATACTCCTCTTAAATTTGGAACATTGTATCAGGCGGTACATGACATTCTAGGAGGTGGCATAGCATGCCAGGCAGACCACAAGTTCTCCTGTTACAGGCGTCTTTCCTTAAAATTAAAGTACATCATATCTCTCGAGAACTAGAACGTATACTCCTCTGATATTTGGAACATTTCTATCTGGGGTATATGACCTTCTTGGAGGTGGCATGCTATGCCAGCCGGACAAACAGTTCTCCTACTACAGGCGTCTTTCATTGAAACTAAGTCGATCATATCTCGAGAACGAGATGACGTACTCCTCTTAAATTTGGAACATTATCAGGGGTACAAGACATTCTAGGAGGTGGCATGACATGACAGGCAGACGAGCAGTTCTCCTGTTACAGGCGCCTTTCCTTAAAAATTAAAGTCCATCATATCTCGAGAACTAGAATGTATACACCTCTTAAATTTGGAACATTGCATCAGGCGTATGACATTCTAGGTGGCATTGCATGCCAGGCAGACTAAGTTCTCTTGTTACAGGCGTCTTTCCTTAAAATTAAAGTCCATCATATCTCGAGAACTAGAATGTATACTCCTCTTAAATTTGGAACGTTGAATCAGGGCGTACTTGACATTCTAAGGTGGCATAGCATACCAGGCTGACCACAAGTTCTCCTGTTACAGGCGTCTTTCCTTAAAATTAAAGTCCATCATATCTCGAGAACTAGAACGTATACTCCTCTGATATTTGGAACATTCTATCTGGGGTATATGACCTTCTTGGAGGTGGCATACTATGCCAACCGGACAAACAGTTCTCCTACTACAGGCGTCTTTCATTGAAACTAAGTCATCATATCTCGAGAAGAGATGACGTACTCCTCTTAAATTTGGAACATTGTATCAGGGGTACATGACATTCTAGGAGGTGGCATGGCATACCAGGCAGACGAGCAGTTCTCCTGTTACAGGCGTCTTTCCTTAAAAATTAAAGTCCATCATATCTCGAGAACTAGGAATGTATACTCCTCTTAAATTTGGAACATTGTATCAGGCGTACATGACATTCTTGGGGGTGGCATGGCACGTGCCAGGCAGACCACAAGTTTCTCCTGTTACAGGCGTCTTTCCATAAATTAAAGTCCATCATATCTCGAGAACTAGAAGGTATACTCCTCTGAAATTTGGAACATTCTATCAGGGGTACATGACATTCTAGGACGTGGCATACTATGCCAGCCGGACAAGCAGTTCTCCTGTTACAGGCGTCTTTCATTAAAACTAAAGGTCCATCATATCTCGAGAACTAGATATGTACTCCTCTTAAATTTGGAACATTGTATCAGGGGGTACATGACATTCTAGGAGGTGGCATGGCATGCCAGGCAGACGAGCAGTTCTCCTGTTACAGGCGTCTGTCCTTAAAATTAAAGTCCATCATATCTCGAGAACTAGAATGTATACTCCTCTTAAATTTGGAACATTGTATCAGGCGTACATGACATTCTAGGAGGTGGCATGGCATGCCAGGCAGACCACATGTTCTCCTGTTTGGGCGTCTTTCCTTAAAATTAAAGTCCATCATATCTCGAGAACTAGGGGTATACTCCTCTGATATTTGAAACATTCTATCAGGGGTATATGACCTTCTTGGAGGTGGCATACTATGCCAGCCGGACAAACAGTTCTCCTACTACAGGCGTCTTTCATTGAAACTAAGTCGATCATATCATCTCGAGAACGAGATGACGTACTCCTCTTAAATTTGGAACATTGTATCGGGGTACATGACATTCTAAGAGGTGGCATGACATGACAGGCAGACGAGCAGTTCTCCTGTTACAGGCGTCTTTCCCTTAAAAATTAAAAAGTCCATCATATCTCAGAACTAGAACGTATACTCCTCTGAAATTTGGAACAATGTATCAGGGGTATATGACCTTCTTGGAGGTGGCATACTATGTCAACCGGACAAACAGTTCTCCTTTACAGGCGTCTTTCATTGAAACTGGGTCGATCATATCTCGAGAACGAGGATGACGTACTCCTCTTAAGTATGGAACATTGTATCAGGGGGTACATGACATTCTAGGAGGTTGCATGGCATGCCAGGCAGACGAGCAGTTCTCCTGTTACAGGCGTCTTTTCCTTAAAAATTAAAAGTCCATCATATCTCGAGAACTAGAATGTATACTCCTCTTAAATTTGGAACATTGTATCAGGCGTACATGACATTCTAGGAGGTGGTATGGTAATGCCAGGCAGACCAGAGATTCTCCTGTTACAGGTGTCTTTTTAAATAAATTAAAGTCCATCATATCTCGAGAACTAGAAGGTATACTCCTCTGATATTTGGAACATTCTATCAGGGTATATGACCTTCTGGAGGTGGCATACTATGCCAGCCGGACAAGCAGTTATCCTACTACAGGCGCCCTTTCATTGAAATCCAAGTCGATCATATCTCGAGAACGAGATGACGTGCTCCTCTTAAATTTGGAACATTGTATCAGGGGGTGCTAATATTAATTCTAGGAGGTGGCATGACATGACAGCAGATTTACAGTTCTCTCCTGTTAGCAGGCGTCTATCCCAAAATTATAGTCCATCATATCTCGAGAACTAGAACGTATACTTCTGAAATTTGGAACAGTGTATCCGGGGTATATGACCTTCTTGGAGGTGGCATACTATGCCAACCGGACAAACAGTTCTCCTTTTACAGGCGTCTTTCATTTGAAACTTAGTAGATCCTTATCTCGAGAACGAGATGACGTACTCCTCTTGCATGGAATACTGTATCAGGGGGTACTACGACATTCTAGAGGTGGCACGGCATGCCAGGCAGATGAGCACATTTCTCCTGTTACAGGCGTCTTTTCTTAAAATTAAAGTCCATCATATCTCGAGAACTAGAATGTATACTCTCTTAAATTTGAACATTGTATCAGGCATTACAGGAAATTCTAGGAGGTGGCATGGCACGCGCAAGGCAGACCAGAAGTTCTCCTGTTAGCAGGCGCTTTTCCACAAATTCAAAAGTCCATCATATCTGAGAACTAGAAGGTATACTCTCCTCGATATTTGGAACATTCTATCAGGGGTAGCATGATCTCATGGAGGTGGCATAATGCCAGCCGGACAAACAAAGCCCTCCTACTACAGTATGTCTTTCATTAAAAATAAGTCGATCATATCTCGAAAACGAGATGACGTACTCCTCTTAAATCATGAACATTTGTATCAGGGGGTACATGACATTCTAGGAGGGTGGCACGACATGTCACGCAGTCGAACAATTCTCCTGTTACAGGCATCTTTCCAAAGGTAAAGTCCATCATATCTCGATAACCTCTGAATGTGGCTCCTCTTAAATTTGGAACATTGTATCAGGCGTACATGACATTCTAGGAGGTGGCATGGCATGCCAGGCAGACCACAAGATTTCCCCTGTTACATATGTCTTTCCTTAAAATTAAAGTCCATCATATTCTCGAGAACTAGAAGGTATACTCCTCTGATATTTGGAACATTCTATCAGGGGGTATAAGGACCTCTTGGCGGTGGCATATCATGCCAGCCGGACAAAACAGTTCCTCCTCTACAGGCAACAATGTATCAGGGGTATATGACCTTCTTGGAGGTGGCATACTATGCCAACCGGACAAACAGTTCTCCTTTACAGGCGTCTTTCATTGAAACTAGGTCGATCATATCTCGAGAACGAGATGACGTACTCCTCTTAAGTATGGAACATTGTATCAGGGGGTACATGACATTCTAGGAGGTGGCATGGCATGCCAGGCAGACGAGCAGTTCTCCTGTTACAGGCGTCTTTCCTTAAAATTAAAGTCCATCATATCTCGAGAACTAGAATGTATACTCCTCTTAAATTTGGAACATTGTATCAGGCGTACATGACATTCTAGGGGGTGGCATGGCACGCCAGGCAGACCAGAAGTTCTCCTGTTACAGGCGTCTTTCCATAAATTAAAGTCCATCATATCTCGAGAACTAGAAGGTATACTCCTCTGATATTTGGAACATTCTATCAGGGGTATATGACCTTCTTGGAGGTGGCATACTATGCCAGCCGGACAAACAGTTCTCCTACTGCAGGCGTCTTTCATTGAAACTAAGTCGATCATATCTCGAGAACGAGATGACGTACTCCTCTTAAATTATGAACATTGTATCAGGGGTACATGAAATTCTAGGAGGTGGCACGACATGCCACGCAGACGAGCAGTTCTCCTGTTACAGGCGTCTTTCCCTAAAATTAAAGTCCATCATATCTCGAGAACTTGAATGTATGCTCCTCTTAAATTTGGAACATTGTATCAGGCGTACATGACATTCTAGGAGGTGGCATGGCATGCCAGGCAGACCACATGTTCTCCTGTTACAGGCGTCTTTCCTTAAAATTAAAGTCCATCATATCTCGAGAACTAGAAGGTATACTCCTCTGATATTTGAAACATTCTATCAGGGGTATATGACCTTCTTGGAGGTAGCATACTATGCCAGCCGGACAAACAGTTCTCCTACTACAGGCGTCTTTCATTGAAACTAAGTCGATCATATCTCGAGAACGAGATGACGTACTCCTCTTAAATTTGGAACATTGTATCAGGGGTACATGACATTCTAAGAGGTGGCATGACATGACAGGCAGACGAGCAGTTCTCCTGTTACAGGCGTCTTTCCTTAAAATTAAAGTCCATCATATCTCGAGAACTAGAATGTATACTCCTCTGAAATTTGGAACATTGTATCAGGGCGTACATGACATTCTAGGAGGTGGCATGGCACGCCAGGCAGACCAGAAGTTCTCCTGTTACAGGCGTCTTTAAATAAATTAAAGTCCATCATATCTCGAGAACTAGAAGGTATACTCCTCTGATATTTGGAACATTCTATCAGGGGTATATGACCTTCTTGGAGGTGGCATACTATGCCAGCCGGACAAACAGTTCTCCTACTACAGGCGTCTTTCATTGAAACTAAGTCCGTCATATCTCGAGAACGAGATGACGTACTGCTCTTAAATTATGAACATTGTATCAGGGGTACATGACATTCTAGGAGGTGGCACGACATGCCACGCAGACGAGCAGTTCTCCTGTTACAGGCGTCTTTCCCTAAAATTAATGTCCATCACATCTCGAGAACTTGAATGTATGCTCCTCTTAAATTTGGAACATTGTATCAGGCGTACATGACATTCTAGGAGGTGGCATGGCACGCCAGGCAGACCACAAGTTCTCCTGTTACAGGCGTCTTTCCTTAAAATTAAAGTCCATCATATCTCGAGATCTAGAAGGTATACTCCTCTGATATTTGGAACATTCTATCAGGGGTATATGACCTTCTTGGAGGTGGCATACATGCCAGCCGGACAAACAGTTCTCCTACTACAGGCGTCTTTCATTGAAACTAAGTCGATCATATCTCGAGAACGAGATGACGTACTCCTCTTAAATTTGGAACATTGTATCAGGGGTACATGAAATTCTAGGAGGTGGCATGACATGACAGGCAGACGAGCAGTTCTCCTGTTACAGGCGTATTTCCTTAAAATTAAAGTCCATCATATCTCGAGAACTAGAACGTATACTCCTCTGAAATTTGGAACAATGTATCAGGGATATATGACCTTCTTGGAGGTGGCATACTATGTCAACCGGACAAACAGTTCTCCTTTTACAGGCGTTTTTCATTGAAACTAGGTCGATCATATCTCGAGAACGAGATGACGTACTCCTCTTAAGTATGGAACATTGTATCAGGGGTACATGACATTCTAGGAGGTGGCAGGGCATGCCAGGCAGACGAGCAGTTCTCCTGGTACAGGCGTCTTTCCTTAAAACTAAAGTCCATCATATCTCGAGAACTAGAATGTATACTCCTCTTAAATTTGGAACATTGTATCAGGCGTACATGACATTCTAGGAGGTGGCATTGCACGCCAGGCAGACCAGAAGTTCTCCTGTTACAGGCGTCTTTAAAAAATTATAGTCCATCATATCTCGAGAACTAGAAGGTATACTCCTCTGATATTTGGAACATTCTATCAGGGGTATATGACCTTCTTGGAGGTGGCATACTATGCCAGCCGGACAAACAGTTCTCCTACTACAGGCGTCTTTCATTGAAACTAAGTCCATCATATCTCGAGAACGAGATGACGTACTCCTCTTAAATTATGAACATTGTATCAGGGGTACATGACATTCTAGGAGGTGGCACGACATGCCACGCAGACGAGCAGTTCTCCTGTTACAGGCGTCTTTCCCTAAAATTAAAGTCCATCATATCTCGAGAACTTAGAATGTATGCTCCTCTTAAATTTGGAACATTGTATCAGGCGTACATGACATTCTAGGAGGTGGCATGGCATGCCAGGCAGACCACAAGTTCTCCTGTTACAGGCGTCTTTCCTTAAAAAATTAAAGTCCATCATATCTCGAGATCTAGAAGGTATACTCCTCTGATATTTGGAACATTCTATCAGGGGTATATGACCTTCTTGGAGGTGGCATACATGCCAGCCGGACAAACAGTTCTCCTACTACAGGCGTCTTTCATTGAAACTAAGTCGATCATATCTCGAGAACGAGATGACGTACTCCTCTTAAATTTGGAACATTGTATCAGGGGTACATGAAATTCTAGGAGGTGGCATGACATAACAGGCAGACGAGCAGTTCTCCTGTTACAGGCGTATTTCCTTAAAATTAAAGTCCATCATATCTCGAGAACTAGAACGTATACTCCTCTGAAATTTGGAACAATGTATCAGGGATATATGACCTTCTTGGAGGTGGCATACTATGTCAACCGGACAAACAGTTCTCCTTTTACAGGCGTTTTCATTGAAACTAAGGTCGATCATATCTCGAGAACGAGATGACGTACTCCTCTTAAGTATGGAACATTGTATCAGGGGTACATGACATTCTAGGAGGTGGCAGGGCATGCCAGGCAGACGAGCAGTTCTCCTGGTACAGGCGTCTTTTCTTAAAACTAAAGTCCATCATATCTCGAGAACTAGAATGTATACTCCTCTTAAATTTGGAACATTGTATCAGGCGTACATGACATTCTAGGAGGTGGCATTGCAGGCCAGGCAGACCAGAAGTTCTCCTGTTACAGGCGTCTTTAAATAAATTATAGTCTATCATATCTCGAGAACTAGAAGGTATACTCCTCTGATATTTGGAACATTCTATCAGGGGTATATGACCTTCTTGGAGGTGGCATACTATCCCAGCCGGACAAACAGTTCTCCTACTACAGGCGTCTTTCATTGAAACTAAGTCGATCATACCTCGAGAACGAGATGACGTACTCCTCTTAAGTATGGAACATTGTATCAGGGGTACATGACATTCTAGGAGGTGGCATGGCATGACAGGCAGACGAGCAGTTCTCCTGTTACAGGCGTCTTTCCTTAAAACTAAAGTCCATCATATCTCGAGAACTAGAACGTATACTCCTCTGAAATTTGGAACATTGTATCAGGCGTACATGACATTCTAGGAGGTGGCATGGCACGCCAGGCAGACCAGAAGTTCTACTGTTACAGGTGTCTTTCCATAAATTAAAGTCCATCATATCTCGAGAACTTGAATGCATGCTCCTCTTAAATTTGGAACATTGTATCAGGCGTACATGACATTCTAGGAGGTGGCATGGCATGCCAGGCAGACCACAAGTTCTCCTGTTACAGGCGTCTTTCCTTAAAATTAATGTCCATCATATCTCGAGGACTAGAAGGTATACACCTCTGATATTTGAAACATTCTATCAGGGGCATATGACCTTCTTGGAGGTGGCATACTATGCCAGCCGGACAAACAGTTCTCCTACTACAGGCGTCTTTCATTGAAACTAAGTCGATCATATCTCGAGAACGAGATGACGTACTCCTCTTAAGTATGGAACATTGTATCAGGGGTACATGACATTCTAGGAGGTGGCATGGCATGCCAGGCAGACGAGCAGTTCTCCTGTTACAGGCGTCTTTCCCTAAAATTAAAGTCCATCATATCTCGAGAACTTGAATGTATGCTCCTCTTAAATTTGGAACATTGTATCAGGCGTACATGACATTCTAGGAGGTGGCATGGCATGCCAGGCAGACCACAAATTCTCCTGTTACAGGCGTCTTTCCTTAAAATTAAAGTCCATCAAATCTCGAGAACTAGAAGGTATACTCCTCTGATATTTGAAACATTCTATCAGGGGTATATGACCTTCTTGGAGGTGGCATACTATGCCAGCCGGACAAACAGTTCTCCTACTACAGGCGTCTTTCATTGAAACTAAGTCGATCATACCTCGAGAACGAGATGACGTACTCCTCTTAAGTATGGAACATTGTATCAGGGGTACATGACATTCTAGGAGGTGGCATGGCATGACAGGCAGACGAGCAGTTCTCCTGTTACAGGCGTCTTTCCTTAAAACTAAAGTCCATCATATCTCGAGAACTAGAACGTATACTCCTCTGATATTTGGAATATTCTATCAGGGGTATATGACCTTCTTGGAGGTGGCATACTATGCCAGCCGGACAAACAGTTCTCCTACTACAGGCGTCTTTCATTGAAACTAAGTCGATCATATCTCGAGAACGAGATGACGTACTCCTCTTAAATTATGAACATTGTATCAGGGGTACATGACATTCTAGGAGGTGGCACGACATGCCACGCAGACGAGCAGTTCTCCTGTTACAGGCGTCTTTCCCTAAAATTAAAGTCCATCATATCTCGAGAACTTGAATGTATGCTCCTCTTAAATTTGGAACATTGTATCAGGCGTACATGACATTCTAGGAGGTGGCATGGAGTGCCAGGCAGACCACAAGTTCTCCTGTTACAGGCGTCTTTCCTTAAAATTAAAGTCCATCATATCTAGAGAACTAGAAGGTTACTCCTCTGATATTTGAAACATTCTATCAGGGGTATATGACCTTCTTGGAGGTGGCATACTATGCCAGCCGGACAAACAGTTCTCCTACTACAGGCGTCTTTCATTGAAACTAAGTCGATCATATCTCGAGAACGAGATGACGTACTCCTCTTAAATTTGGAACATTGTATCAGGGGTACATGACATTCTAGGAGGTGGCATGACATGACAGGCAGACGAGCAGTTCTCCTGTTACAGGCGTCTTTCCTTAAAATTAAAGTCCATCATATCTCGAGAACTAGAACGTATACTCCTCTGAAATTTGGAACAATGTATCAGGGGTATATGACCTTCTTGGAGGTGGCATACTATCTCAACTGGACAAACAGTTCTCCTTTTACAGGCGTCTTTCATTGAAACTAGGTCGATCATATCTCGAGAACGAGATGACGTACTCCTCTTAAGTATGGAACATTGTATCAGGGGTACATGACATTCTAGGAGGTGGCATGGCATGCCAGGCAGACGAACAGTTCTCCTGTTACAGGCGTCTTTCCTTAAAATTAAAGTCCATCATATCTCGAGAACTAGAATGTATACTCCTCTTAAATTTGGAACATTGTATCAGGCGTACATGACATTCTAGGAGGTGGCATGGCACGCCAGGCAGACCAGAAGTTCTCCTGTTACAGGCGTCTTTCCATAAATTAAAGTCCATCATATCTCGAGAACTAGAAGGTATACTCCTCTGATATTTGGAACATTCTATCAGGGGTATATGACCTTCTTGGAGGTGGCATACTATGCCAGTGGGACGAACAGTTCTCCTACTACAGGCGTCTTTCATTGAAACTAAGTCGATCATATCTCGAGAACGAGATGACGTACTCCTCTTAAATTTGGAACATTGTATCAGGGGTACATGACATTCTAGGAGGTGGCATGACATGACAGGCAGACGAGCAGTTCTCCTGTTACAGGCGTCTTTCCTTAAAATTAAAGTCCATCATATCTCGAGAACTAGAACGTATACTCCTCTGAAATTTGGAACAATGTATCAGGGGTATATGACCTTCTTGGAGGTGGCATACTATGCCAATCGGACAAACAGTTCTCCTTTTACAGGCGTCTTTCATTGAAACTTAGTCGATCATATCTCGAGAACGAGATGACGTACTCCTCTTAAGTATGGAACATTGTATCAGGGGTACATGACATTCTAGGAGGTGGCATGGCATGCCAGACAGACGAGCAGTTCTCCTGTTACAGGCCTCTTTCCTTAAAATTAAAGTCCATCATATCTCGAGAACTAGAAGGTATACTCCTCTTAAATTTGGAACATTGTATCAGGCGTACATGACATTCTAGGAGGTGGCATGGCACGCCAGGCAGACCAGAAGTTCCCCTGTTACAGGCGTCTTTCCATAAATTAAAGTCCATCATATCTCGAGAACTAGAAGGTAAACTCCTCTGATATTTGGAACATTCTATCAGGGATATATGACCTTCTTGGAGGTGGCATACTATGCCAGCCGGACAAACAGTTCTCCTACTACAGGCGTCTTTCATTGAAACTAAGTCGATCATATCTCGAGAACGAGATGACGTACTCCTCTTAAATTTGGAACATTGTATCAGGGGTACATGACATTCTAGGAGGTGGCATGACATGACAGGCAGACGAGCAGTTCTCCTGTTACAGGCGTCTTTCCTTAAAATTAGAGTCCATCATATCTCGAGAACTAGAACGTATACTCATCTGAAATTTGGAACATTGTATCAGGGGTACATGATATTCTAGGAGGTGGCATGGCATTCCAGGCAGACGAGCAGTTCTCCTGTTACAGGCGTCTTACCTTGAAATTAAAGTCCATCATATCTCGAGAACTAGAAGGTATACTCCTCTGACATTGGGAACACTGTATAAGGGGTATATGACCTTCTTGGAGGTGGCATACTATGCCAGCCGGACAAACAGTTCTCCTTTTACAGGCGTCTTTCGTCGAAGCGAAGTCGATCATATCTCGAGATCGAGATGAGGTACTCCTCTCAAATTTGGAACATTGTATCAGGGGTACATGACATTCTAGGAGCTGGCATGGCATGACAGGCAGACGTGCAGTTCTCCTGTTACAGGCGTCTTTCGTTAAAAGTAAAGTCCATCATATCTCGAGAACTAGAAGGTATACTCCTCTGAAATTTGGAACATTGTATCAGGGGTACATGATATTCTAGAAGGTGGCATGGCATTCCAGGCAGACGAGCAGTTCTCCTGTTCCAGGCGTCTTACCTTGAAATTAAAGTCCATCATATCTCGAGATCTAGAAGGTTTACCCCTCTGACATTGGGAACATTGTATCAGGGGTATATGACCTTCTTGGAGGTGGCATACTATGCCAGCCGGACAAACAGTTCTCCTTTTACAGGCGTCTTTCGTCGAAGCGAAGTCGATCATATCTCGAGATAGAGATGGTGTACTCCTCTGAAATTTGGAACATTGTATTAGGGGCATATGACCTTCTTGGAGGTGGCATGGCATGACAGGCAGACGTGGAGTTCTCCTGTTACAGGCGTCTTTCCTTAAAAGTAAAGTCCATCATATCTCGAGGACTAGAAGGTATACTCCTCTGAAATTTGGAACATTGTATCAGGGTACATGACATTCTAGGAGGTGGCATGGCATACCAGGCAGACGTGCAGTTCTCCTGTTACAGGCGTCTTTCCTTAAAATTAAAGTCCATCATATCTCGAGAACTAGAAGGTATACTCCTCTGAAATTTGGAACCCATAATATTCTGACATTTGGGAACATTGTATCAGGGGTATGAAATTAAATGATCATATCTCGAGATCTTCATTGGAGGGGGCATGACTTGGAGGTGCCAGCCGGACAAACAGTTCTCCTTTTACGGGCGTCTTTCGTTGAAACTAAGTCGATCATATCTTGAGAGCCAGATGAGGTACTCCTCTTAAATTTGGAACATTGTTTCAGGGGTACATGACATTCTACGAGGTGACATGGCACGCCAGGCAGACTAGCAGTTCTCCTGTTACAGGCGTCTTTCCTTAAAATTAAAGTCCATCATATCTCGAGAACTAGAAGGTATACTCCTCTGAAATTTGGAACATTGTATCAGGGGTACATGATATTCTAGGAGGTGGCATGGGATTCCAGGCAGACGAGCAGTTCTCCTGTTACAGGCGTCAAACCCTGAAATTAAAGTCCATCATATCTCGAGAACGAGAAGGTATACTCCTCTGACATTTGGAACATTGTATCAGGGGTACATGACCTTCTTGGAGGTGGCATACTATGCCAGCCGGACAAACAGTTCTCCTTTTACAGGCGTCTTTCGTTGAAGCGAAGTCGATCATATCTCGAGATCGAGATGGTGTACTCCTCTGAAATTTGGAACATTTTATTAGGGGTATATGACCTTCTTGGAGGTGGCATACTATGACAGCCGGACAAACAGTTCTCCTTTTACGGGCGTCTTTCCTTGAAACTAAAGTCGATCATATCTCGAGAACCAGATGGTGTACTCCTCTGAAATTTGGAACGTTGTATCAGGTGCAAATAACCTTCTAGTAGGTGGCATGAGAAGCCAGCCCGTCAAGAGGTTCTCCTGTTACAGGCGTCTTTCCGTAAAACTATAGTCGGTAATATCTCTAGAGCCAGATGATGTAATCCTCTAAAATTTGGAATATTGTATCAGGGGTATATGGCCTTCTACGAGGTGCCATGAGGAGCTAGCCCGACAAGCGGTTCTCCTGTTACCGGCGTCTTTCTGTAAAACTAATGTCGTCAATATCCCGAGAGCCAGACTTTGTACTCCTCTGAAATTTGGAACATTGTATCAGGGGCATATGACTAATTTTAAATGTCGTGCCTTATTTTAAATAAAAAAAAAATACTTAAAATAGCAATGGTATTGTTAAATTAATATTAGTTATGTACATGCAGAGAGATAAAGTATATTACGGTAAGTCGTAAAGGATATTTAATAAGTACGACTTATAGCAATTACATTTGTATTCAATTTCGAATAATCATGATCAAGTATTAACACTTTCATATGTGGAACAATTGATAATTTTTGTTAATTTCTTGAAAAACAGTTTTTCCATTATACTAATCAATAATTTAATGATATTTATATTTCTTTCGCAAAGTTACACTTCTGCTTATTTATTACGATGTTAAATATAATAATTTATTAATCTTTTACCGATTGAAACTAAATTTACACTTTCATAATACTAATTTTTAAGTTACAACTGGACTGACATACATTAAATAAAATTTTATTTAGAGAAAATTTATGTAATAATGTTGAGTAGTGATTGTCGCTTTTGTATAATCGCGTAATATATAAAAATTTTCGCTTGTTCATTGTTTCAGAGGGCAAGAAAAATGTCTATTATGCATCTGTCTTTTTTCATTATTGTAAATGAAATAATTTAATTTTTATAAATAAATTATTCAAACTGTGAAAAAATGCGCAAAAATATAAGGGAATTCAATCACTGATTCAGTTGCTATAAATAAATAGTTAAAATTTTTATATAATATACGCAAATGCATTATTTTATAGGTTGAATAATTCATTTAAAGCAATTAAATTATTTTATTTTCATAACGTTTTTAAACATTATTTAATCATTTTCACAATCTTTCTATTACAATTAAATTAATTATTTCATTTAATAATTCACGTCATTTGTCTTAAATAAATTATTCAAGTCGATTGTTATAAATTATTACTGAAAAATTAGTTGCTCCACAGATATCTTGTCGGTAAATGCGCTAAGAAACTAGTGATTTTTTCCTGTCGGTATTTCAGACTTTGAGACACGAAGTCTCATTTCATCTCAGGTCTATTCTGTCTTTAGTCAATGGTTGTATACATTTTTATATTCTAAAAATATAATTGAATATAATGAACTTATTATATCCAAAATATAATTTCGGCATTAAGTTTATAAATAATTTAAAACGTTCTACATATTGCTATTAAATGAAAAAATAAAATATTCTATTCTATAAGAATAGAACTTGTAATACTTGAACAATAAACACTTGAAATATTTAACCCATATTATATTTATAAATAAAGAATTTTATAAATAAGAATTAGAGAAAAAATACTTCTCGATGTTTATACCATGCAAAGTTTGTTTAAATAAATTTCATATATAATAATCATTTTACGAGATTACAATACGAATACACAATACGAATTTTATATTGAACTATTTAAATGAATTTCATACTAAACATACAATATAACAATTTTATAATTACTCATACTTTATACTGATGATTAGCTTCGTTATAATCATCTATTAGATAGTCTAGTTATACAAACAACTACGTGTTTAATAATTACTTATACATGTCATTAAGCACTCCAATAAGCTTTAAGTTCAAATTAAAACATAATATTAGTAATGTAATAATGTAATAAATGAAAAAGATATAAAATCATTTTATAGAATACAAAAAGTAGAAAAATAATACTTAGTTTAAAAAGCAACAACAAATATATAGTACCATTAAAAAGAATATATTAAGAGCAAGACGTTCCCCTCTAACGAACGTTCAGTTAATAGGCAGATTCACATTGTGAAGGTCGAAAGTGATCTCCATGCATATATACTTAGATGGAGAACTCTTAGCTTAATTGCTTCATATCAAATATGGCGCAAATGACGATACCTAGGATTGCGCTTTTATCTATTAAAAATAGTAATCGTGTAATACCTCGAATATTTGTACCATTAAAATATCAACGACTATGTTTTCACACAAGTTGGGTTCTCGATGGTATGCAATTTATTCAAAAATATTTCATTAACACTTTTGATCGCGATGGAATTAAGGTTAACTCATGGTCATATATCACAAATAATATGTATTATTTCATATAACATTAATTACCATACAAATAATATTGAACATATTAAACGAAAAAGTTTATCTTATTTTTAATTCAGTTGAACGTACAACTATGTATTATTATATTATTAGTTGTAATAGATTGATTATGCAATCAACTATCAGAATAATTTATCACATTATGATGCTATTCAGTATACAATTTGTTACAGTGTAAATTTAAATAATAATTTTTTAATTTATTTTTAGTCAAAGGAAGGGAAGTTTTAATGCCTTCCTTGTCACCTACTATGGAGAGTGGTACTATCGTCAAATGGCTGAAAAAAGAAGGTGATAAAATTGAGCCAGGAGATGCGCTTGCTGATATTCAAACTGATAAAGCAGTTGTTACTATGGAAGTTGATGATGAAAGTGTTCTTGCAAAAATAATTGTATGTGAAATATACTTAAATTTTAATTTATCTATCCAGTCCAATATATTTTACTTAAAATTTTTTTTATAAAAATTATCACTTTATTAGGTGCAAGAAGGAACTAAAGATATCAAGGTAGGAACATTAATAGCACTCACAGTTGAGGTAGATCAAGATTGGAAATCTGTAGAAATGCCAGATAGAACTGCGGCTCCATCAGTAACATCTCCTGCACCAGCAGCAGCACCTCTTACACCAGATGCAGTACCTCTTGCAAGTGCAGCAGCTCCTCCACCCCCTGGCCAGTATGTATTAATTAAAATAATTTATAGTGTGTATATTCGCAATTTTTTAAATTATGAATATTTTTAGAACAAATGTTAGTATGCCAGCACTATCACCAACTATGACTACGGGTACAATTGTAAAGTGGCTTAAAAAAGAAGGAGATGAAATAGAACCAGGAGATGCACTGGCAGAAATACAAACGGACAAAGCTGTTATGACTTTTGAAGTTGAAGATGAAGCGATATTTGCAAAAATCCTTGTACATAACTGTTATTAAAGATTTAGTTATGTCTTATTTAAAATTAATGATATAAATTTATTTAACAGGTTCCTGAAGGAAATCAAGTGGAAGTAGGACAATTAATTGCTATTACAGTAGAAAAAGGAATGGATTGGAAAAATGTTGTTGTTCCAACAACTACAAAGCTGTCTGCAGCTGCTCCCACAGCTGCCCCACCTGCAACAGCTGCTGACAAGACGCCTGCAGCAAGTGGACAGTATGCAGAAGAAATATTTCTATGATCGATAGATTTATAATGCAAGTATTGTGTTATCTGTTACTATTACATTTCTTTTCCAGAGTTTATGGTTTAGCGGTAAAACGGCTATTGGAGGAATATGGTTTAAGTGCGAACTTGATCAAGGGTACTGGGCGGCCTAATCGATTACTAAAGAGTGATGTGTTAGCTTATATTCAAGCAAATAATGTAAAAAAAGTTACATTAAAATCAGGTATGTAAAAACGAATAGTAGTTTGTAAAATTATATAACAATATTAACTGCAGGCTCCTATTTAATTAAACAGAAGGTCCACCTAAGGTTGCAAAAGCTAAAAAAGAACCAAGCGACGTTAAAGTACATGTACCTAGTGGCGGTCCTTCTTCGTACGAAGATATCCCAGTTTCTAATATACGTGGTGTTATTGCCAAGAGACTTGGTGAATCAAAAGTAATTATAAATTGTTTCATACATTCATAAGTAACAAAATTTTGTATCTATATCTCACAAGTAACATCATAATGTATTTTTAATATTTTTTTAGAGTACCATTCCCCATTCTTATGCATTCATCAATATTAAAATTGATAAACTAAATGAAATTCGTAGCGAACTAAAAGCTGATGGTATTAACGTTTCGATAAACGATTTCATTACGAAAGCAGCCGCACACGCACTTATCGAATGTCCATTTATTAATACATTGTATCAAAATGGCCAAGTTAGTATAACTTGATATAACGGCTAAAATTTACTTAAACAACACAAAGCTAAGTTCTCTCATCTTTAATAGATAATTCGTATGCCAAGAGTTGATATTTCTGTCGCTGTTGCTACAAATACAGGTCTTATTACACCAATTATTTTTGACGCTTCAGCAAAAAACGTAGCAGATATTTCGAAAAATATTAAAGAATTAGCTGAAAAAGCCAGAAATGGTCGATTGAAACCAGAAGAATTCCAAGGCGGAACTTTCACGTAAATAAATTAATTTATACAAAATATGAAATTGAAATTTATACAAAATTTATACAAAATATGAAATATATATTTTATATATAATCTTCAACATTTTTTAGAATATCCAATTTAGGGATGTTTGGCATCAAACAATTCAGTGCTATTATAAATCCTCCTCAAACAGCAATACTTGCTGTTGGAGGTGGTCGTGAAGAACTAGGTATTTAGAAAATTTATTTTTTATTATTTTGAAATATATATTGTATATGTATTATATTTATAAAGATGCAAGAAATATACATATATTATTCCATAGATGCTACGCTACAAAAAATAACAAAAATGTCAACAACTTTATCGTACGATAGACGCGCAATTGATGAAGACCAAGCAGCCGACTTTTTAGCTGTTTTAAGAGCCATGTTGGAAGATCCAAGTTTCCTGCTCGCTGGAAGATTACGAGCACTGAGGTACTCGCAGGACTGACCTTTAATTAAATGTTAATCTTGAGAAACTTACTGAAAAAATGGTTTATGTTTCAATTTACATTTTATTTTTGTTTACAACATTAATTTTGTAAAAATAGATCTGAAGTGTTTATAATATGAAAATTATAATATAAAAATAACAATTATAATATGAAAATAGTTCATATTAGATGCATACATACTTCGTAAATATTTATTTACTATGTTGTATAAGTTATATTTACAAAACTTGATTACAAAAAACATTTTAAACATCATTTGAACTTCAGATCTTAATAAAAAAATATGTTATTTATCTGCCTAGATACTGCCAAAAAGTTTAAAGTAATAATTAATTTTAATACTTTTAATATTTATATGAAATATTTTAATGGAAATGTAGAAAACATTAAAATTAGAAAAGATCAATATTATCAGTACTATATTATTAATAAAACAAAAATTATGTAATTTATTTATTTATATCAAATGAATTCACATTATATGATTTTGCTTTTTTATCATTTAATGTATTCTATATTTTTCTCAAATCTTATAATTAATAAAAACTCTTATTAGAACATGTGCAGTATATCTATAGAACACATATGATTGATACAAATAATTAATATATAAAATGACATAAAAAAAAATTAAAAATTAATATATTTAATATATTTAAAAATATATTAATATATTTAAAAATTAAAAATTAATAATTTTAAAAAGTTAAAAATGACAAATTTTTGAATTCTGGAAAGTAATATAAATTCTCATGAATTTATTTAATTTAATATAATATTCTAAGTACATGTAACTTACTTCTGTGTAAACGATTAGATAATTTGTATTTCATTAATTAATTTGTATATTTATTCTAATAATATAACAGTCACACTGTTGCATTTTCTTTCATGCAAAATGATAAATATATATACATATACTTTTTTTATAACATTATTTTATGTACATTAATATGTAGAAACATAATGTAAATATATATGTGTACATAATAAGTTTTGTTTAAATATTCAAAATATTGCATGATTGAAAATTTCAGTGTGATTTAAGAATTTTTTGGGGGATAGCAAAATATACAAAATTATAATTATATCTTGTAAATAAAATATTATTTATTGTTAAAACGACGTGATGTTTCTTTACATATATTTAAAAGTAATATATAGATATTAAATACTCAAGAACAAGAGTAAAGAGTTTGCAAATATTTTATGCGAATTATCAATAGAACATTATTACATTTTGTTCTTTTTATACTGCATTATCACTGATAAAGGTGTTTAGAAGGCAAAGAACCATATGTATTGATTTGATAAGGCACAAATGTTACAATTGTGTCATAAGTTCAATTTTATATTAATTCTTTAACAAATTTGTAAATTTAATATTTTAACATAGTAAAATATAAAATATATTTTACGTTTAATTAAATAATTGATTGACCGGTCTTATGTATTAAATTATTACATGTAATTTCACATCAGTGTTCATTGAAGTCAAATTAAATCATATATAAATTGAACATGCAATATTACATAAAAAATAAAAGTAATATGACAATATTAAATATAGAAATATAATATAACAGGACTCAATTTTTTTGTTATCACAGTTGTGATATTACTGCTCAAACCTTAAACTAAATTATGGACAATTGTAATATAAATTCAAATATTTTTCATAAAAGATATCTTAGAAACACTATATACATAATTCATAATATTCATAACATTCGTGTACATAATTCATAATAAAATAGTACATGTTAAAATTTGGCATCTTGATTGAACAGCATTGGATTTAAAATATAAATACAAAATTTCTCAAAAAGTTGCACATTACAAAATTTGATAAAATCTTACAAAACTATTCAAAACTTCTAAAAGTTTTAAAAAATATATTCTACAATGTGTAGTAGTCACATCATTTACAATACTTGGTTATTAATACATGTGCTTGTAATACTAAATCACAAGGTATAACTTCTCAGTAAATCTTTCAAAACATGAAAGTTGTAGAATTTTTAAAAAGCAGTGTTCCTTGTGGAATTAGATAATGATTAGACAAATATTACATAATATTTAATATAATACTCACTTTGTATATGAACTGTTTGATTAAAGATGTATAGCATAATTTGATTTAATAAACTTTAAACAAGAGAGAAATGCAATTCAGTAAATATAGCAAAAGAAATGGTGTACAGTTGAAACATCATTGGTAGAATTATTAAATTAAATTTGTACTATAACTAAATTGGTATAACTACTGTGTTTTGACAACTGTCAAGTATAAAATTATTTAGTTGCATCTTTGACAGATACTATGTCCATATACCTTTCTTCTTAAATAAACTAAGTACAATATTTTATGCAGTAAAAGTAATATACTTTGTAGTAAATGCAAATAAATCCTTAAATAAAATCATAAACTAATATAAAATATTTTTAGCACAATGACTTTTGTTTCTCTTTTTGCACCTAATTTCAAAATTGCTGAAAAATTGCATTTTTTTAAATGAAATCAGAGAAGACATAAAAAAAAATATTGAGCTCACGCAACAGATATTGCACATGAAATTATTAATAATTTACATTAATGATTTCAATGACTTAAGCAATAGAACTTAATCTATCGCATATATTGTATTATGAAGATATGAATAATTATTTTTTAAAAATTATCTTCTAAATGTCTTCATTACTACAACTTATACTGTCTCTATTTTGGTAACATATTGATATAAAAATGTTCACATAAAATACATAAAATCACTGCACTACATAGATTTAAATTACATGTGCAGTGTATAGAATACTTTGCACTGTATAAATAATATTAATACAATGTTGCAGATATATTCCTAAAATAATAAAATAAAAACAAATGTTTGATTTCTACTTAAAAACAATTACTCAATGGAACACTTTATGAAGAATTCTTTGTGCAGTTCTTATTAATGGTATCAGACTTGTTAATTCTGCACAATTTTCTAGAAATGGATGAGACAATAATTCATCAGCAGTTGCTCTTTCATCAACTTCAACTGCTAAACATCTCTCTAGAAAATTTTGAAATGTCGGACTTAGAGTATCCCATCTGGGAATAGAAGGCTTACCAATAGCAGCAATTAAATATAATGCTCTTAAAGGTGTTTCTTTCATATAAGGTGGTTCACCCTCTATCATTTCAATAGCCATAATACCTAAAGACCAAATGTCTACTTTCTTGCCATATTGCTTTCTGGTCACTACTTCTGGTGCCATCCAATATGGAGTACCAACCATAGTTTGACGTTTTTCGTCGCCATCGATATTAGCACAAAAACCAAAGTCTGTAACTTTCACAGCACCGTTCATCCCAAGAAGAACATTATCTGATTTGATATCTCTATGAATGATTCCTCTTCTGTGTAAAAAACTAATTGCCTTTAAAACTTCTCTGCAAACTGCTGCAATTTGTACTTCTTTCATTACAGTTTCAGTAACAACATCCGTAAGTGGTCCACCTTCTAACAATTCCATAATAACCCATAAATGTTCATTCATAATGTATGCATCCAAAAAATTGACCAAGTTTGGATGTTGAAATTCCTTGAGAACTTTAATTTCAGTTAATATAAGCTCTTTCTTTGGCTGCTTTGATAAATCTATGTCTTTTATAGCAACCTTCTGACCAATCTGTATATCAGTAGCTATGAACACAGTGCCTGAAGCACCAACTCCAACCTCTTTAATTTTCTCAAAACGAAGATTTGGATCTCCATCGTGACAGATAGCCTTAAGTTCTTCAAAAATCTCTTCATCGTTAAGCTTGAGCGTTGAACAGTCTGTCTTCCTTCTTAAAATAGGACTCTCTTCTTCCACTTTATCTTGTTCATTCTGATTCTCAGGTAGTTGATCTTCATCTTCAATTTGATATGTATTCAAATCTTCAAGAATCTCAGTAAGAGTTTTCTCAATCCTGTTAGAGCATATTCTTGGTGTTGGTTTTGGAGTTTTGTTCACTTTTGGTGGAAGTTCTGGTAACCTCTGCACTTGACTATCCGTAGAACTTGCAGAGCTTGATCCATCGAAATCTTCGGAGTGGCATTTCTTCGACAAAATTTTATCAATCTCCTGGGACTCTTCTTCAATCAGGTCCTCCGTAACAAATGGTTTAAATACTTTCTCTTCTGGTTTTCGTTTTATGGAGTAATTGTAATATTTTATGGCTTGCAAAGCTGCAGCGGGATGCTCATCCTGCTCAGACTTTGATATTTGCGTATTCAGAAAACGAATCCAAGACTCAGGAAGGCCTTCCAGTTGCCCTGTCTTAGCATTTTTACTCACGTGAAATTTATGAGAAACGTTGGTGGGTAAACCAATCTCAGCGACTGTATCAACCGGGCCGGTTTTTTTTCTTGAAAATAATTTCGTTATGTTAAGACTCATTTTAGCGCGTAGTTTCGCGCATTTAACGCGTGTCTTCTTACAACGTATTGCGATCTTTCTAACAAAAATAAAACGAAGAAAAAAAAGAAACCTTCACTTTTAAATTGCAATTTTCATCATAACATGACTCGTCTGGCTATCGGCGAGACATCAAATCCGATTAAAGGCGTGTTTAGTGGCATATGTGTACGTCATTCAGTAAATGGCGGTACAATTGAAAAAGGAACTTTAAACGAAAACAGTTATTTGAAATATTAAATATTAAATACTTATAATACACATCTGTATATATAATGATCCCGTAAAAATCCAAATAAACGTTTTTCTTTTATTTTTAAATATACTATTACATGTAAGTACCTACTTTATGCCATTTCTATTTGTGAGTAGTCTATAGTCTATTGTTTATACTATATACAGATCTGTGACTATAAAGTTAGTAGATAACAGTATCAGTTTAGAAAATGCTACATATATTTTGAAGAAGAATTTAAACTTAAAATATATGTAAATATATATCAACGTTTTTATTAACAAATATGAAGTAGAACAAATGATATTTAAACATGTTCGAAATTTCAATTGTTGTTTGTTATTAAAATTAGTTCAATTGTGAAATTGTAAAACTTTATATATGTATTTTTATATTTAAAATCTTTCCATTTCAATTAAAATTTCACTTGAAAGTTTGTTAAATTTAGATACTTGAATTTAGATAATTTTGAACTGATCAGGACAGAAATAAAAAATTAACAAAAGAGATTATTTTGTTTATGAAAATAAGTAAGGGTGTAGGACTATTCCATTTTCAAAAATAGAAATAACTTAGAAATTGACTTAGTATATACACATGATAAATTTTTATTTTTAATTTCCTCGGGAACGTCTTACGAAAAAATTTTATTCAGTCCGAATGATTATATTACGATTACAAAAATTTTATTACATTTCATCACTTTATCATTTTATCTTTATACAGAATCGAAAACTGAATCCCAAAATGAAAAAATTCTTTTCTAAATTTTATTACAAATTTTGTTATATATTTTATTCATATATTCACATTTCTGTCTATACTATGTAGATAAATACATATAAATATAGATATTGCGACTTATATGTTCTGCATAGTTCCCATTTATCTAATTTTAAATATTAATTATTAGTAATATAATATAATTATTTGTAATGTTTTCTTATACGAATAAAAAGAAGAAATAAAGAAAACTATACAATATAAAACATTTTTAATTTACATCACAGTGTACGTAATTAACTAAAAGTTACGTGAAGTGATGACTAGTGAGTTGATTAATAGGAGAATTGATCGATTACTAATAATCAGGTTCGTATGGCTTCTAGCAACGAAGTTTGTCAATTCTATAATAATTGGCAAAAATTAAATATTTATTTATTATTAACAGTATATAAACACTAAACGGACTGAATTAAAGCAAGTTCAATAATGATTCTAGACAATTAATAAATTATAGGCAATTATAATAAACTTCTTTATATAAGATTTACAAATATTAAATCGATAAACACTCAGTATATCATTATAATTGTATCTTTACGTAATTTTATGTTTTTATAAGTGAAATTTAAAAAATGCAACTTAAGCAAAAATTTGCAAACGCAAGAACTAAATATTATAACAAATAAATATTCTGTTGTCAACATTTTATACATTTTTGTATATTCTGTGCATTTTCTGTATCTTTAAATTTTCCATAAATACATAAAAATCTTTAATCTAATCATTACTTATTAAATATATAGAATATATTTATAAAAAGAATGATTATGTGTTGTTCTCGAACCTTATTGGTATTGATATATTTGGATTGAATCTACTAATGAATTCAATAACTTATTGAAGAAATTAATTTAGTCAAAATTTTGAGAGGTGACATTAACGTAACGTGTAACGTAAACGTGAATCTAAATTTCCTATTACTATCGATAGTTTCTATTAATTCTGTTTCGCAAACTCGATTCATTATTCAATTCAATCCTGTTAATAATGGCTTTCAAAGACAACTGTTGTCTCACTACATTCATGAAATTCTCGAATAATTATAATAAAGATAACAAAGAATATGCACAACATTCCTCAGTATGGCGAAAGTTTCTATAGAACTGATATAACTTATTAAAAGAGCCGTACAAAAAGCCATTGGATAAATAAAAAAAAAGAGTAAATTATTAACGTGGAATCGAATTAACTCATACTCTATACTGATATTATATATCCCATTTATAATTAAATTTATATAATTCATATTGAGAAAGTATAAGCATATATATTAAATAGCTAATTAAAATGGTATAACTTTCATAATTTGAGAGGTGTGGTATTTTATCTTTATATATTAGAGATTTGATAATTGTTGTGTTATCCATACTTACGTTACGATAAGTTATTATTCAGTGATGAAATGTTTACAAATACATATCTAATTTTATTGTGAAAACAATATAGGAGAGTATACGAAATGTTTATAATGTCATACATTTCTTTTCAACCGAAACATTTCAAATATCTCACGAATTGGTTAATTTGATTACATAAATGATGAGAAAATACACGCATTATAGAGTATTATTAATAATGCAATAAACTTATATATATAAGATTACTGCATTATATATATCTTTATATATTTAATAATATATCTAATTATATGCTATATTATTATATATCGTATATGAATAGATGATATATCATCTAATAATATATTGTCTTATCTATAAAAGTTTAGTCTTGAAAATGTGACTCTCTTTGAGTCATTTACCTTTTTCCTGCAATATCATTTTTATAATAATATAAAATATCATTTTTATATTATTATTATTATAATAAGGGAAATGTGAATGAATTATTTTATTTGTGAGAAATATTCTGTATATTATTGTCAATTTTAAGTTTTACAGTGATATTTCGAAAACCATGTACGACTAATTTTATTTTGACTGTACAAGCCTGTATTCACACTACTATCATTACTCCCTATTCCGTGATTAACTATTAATGTCAGTTTACCTGCATCTTTGCTCATAGCTTTGTTTGTAATAATGACGGCTACTTATATCTAATATTTAATCTATTCAAATAATTATAATTATTGAACAAATTGATTTTTAAGATAAATACGATCTTTATCCTTACCTATATATTAAGTATAAAACTCGTATCAACAAAATTAAAATGCAAAGAATAGGGCAAAGTTTATAATACAATAAAGAGCACAAAATTTTGTTTATATATTTTATAAAAATAAAAATATAAAAAAACAATTGTAAAAATAAAAATGTTTTATAGAAAAATTCACTGTTAGAAATCGATAAAATTTTTATGAAAAATTTAATTCCGAATTGGTCATTTTGATGACACTAAAACTTATAGTGTGAAAAGCTTTCAATACTGTTTAAAGTTTTAAAATATAATTGAGCAGGTTTGTTTCATACGGATGATATGCAGCATTCTACAATAATTTAAATTCCATAATGATAAAGCAAACTAATCAATAATGTCAAAGCAATATTTCTAATGTTTAGTCTCCCCTGTTTTTGAAATTTATCAATTTTAACCATCAATCATGCTGCCCTTATAAATTCCACGTAAAGACAATGTAATGAATTTTAATAATAATAAATAAAATATTTCCTGTCATTCTCAATTATCCTGTCATTCGATACTTTTTACCACTAAATGCCTTTATTGTCAAAGGCACAATCATCAACATCTTTTATTTTGTATCTTGTTTGTAAATATAATATAATTTAAAAACATGTTTCGTATACTCATACGATGTCGGTAAATGTAATAGATGCAGAATTATACAATATTCATAAATGTAAATGTAATGAAATGTTTATTTTCGTTACCGGCTTTATCATCGTGGTATGATGCAGTAGGTAATTAATTGCAAAAATAAAAAATGTAAAAACGTGTAAATAGCCATAAAGTGGAGATATTATTATTTTTCGCAATAAATTCCAGAAATTACGTTGAAATGATATGTTTGTGTAATCCGGAGCAAACGTAATCTCTCGAATCCTTGATGATTTTTAATGCAACTTTGCATTGATCGCAAACAAATAGTTGCTTTCAATCGATATATGAAAATAGAAATGCAATTGAAGAATCTTTGTCTGATGAAATAAAAGTCTACATTTGTTCATTTCTAGTATAATTAAACTGATAGATATAGTAAAAAGGTAACATTCGCTATGACAGACAAAGGGATTTCCAAACCGCTTGATAAAATTCAAATTTCAAGCTTTAAAAAATTACATCAAAATAGAAATGCACTTGATATGACACAGTTGGAAAAATAATAAAGAGAGTTCTACAAATTCTGTGATATCATCCGATGTTTTTATTTTACCAGATCATCTTACATATACAATAATTACACTTATGCAGAACTATCTTTCTCTCGTGTTTACACTTGTTCACTACTTAATATAAAACTTCGCAGTTTCCAACGTCATGTGCTTGATAATGATATATTAATTCTTTAGTTTATACGCCATTAATATTAAAAAAAGATATGAACAGAACTGAAAGATATCATCCCGAATATATATTAAGTTGTTCCGGCTGAAAATCGATTCTTTTGTCTAACAATTTTGTAAAAGAAAACTGAGCGTCCACGCGTTTCGTGTGCATAATGATCGTAAATGTGAGAAAATATTATGTCCCTAAAGGGATAAAGACTCATTCTATGCATTTATAATTAATAAATATTTACTTTTCGTACAATTGAGAGTTGAGAAACATTCGATGTTGTTAACAACGGGTGTGCTGTCCTTCCTTATCGCCCGAACAAACCATATTATCAACTTGTTTTTAATTCCCTGCCCCCACTCGTTATATCCCGTTAGAATTTTTCCTCCCCTTTCCCAATCATACAATATTCACAAGTTTCATCTTTTACTTATAGGGTGTTCCTTGAAGAGATACTTTCATTGATATTACCAGTCACATAACAGCTTTATGGGATTTTCGTGAAAATTAACTTCTTTCTTGTCTTCGGAATAAACTCCAAATTGATTTTGTTCTATTATTATAATTCACTACACAAAAGTATAGAATTATGTTTTCTAATATTCGATATTTAATATTATATTCTCTATCTAATATTCAAATATTACTACGTACTGATCAACATTTATCTTCAACTGTGTGTTCATACTCGATCGTAATGAGCGTGGATATTGACCACGATGAACGTACTGGTTTATCAGTAAGGTTAGGCAATCCAAAAGAACTGAAACAAAACAAAAATTATAATTATATTACATTAATTATAATAAAACATACTAACTAATTAAATAGGAATTTTCTGAACACTGTATGTATTACAATACGTATATATTGAATCGGTAAGTCTCCCACTCTTTCATTCTTAAACATAGGGGGGGGGGGGGATTCTTAGCTTCTTTCTGTCTCTCACGCCCGCTAATAAATAAAATATTAACCGATGGTTAATGCAAAGATTATTCGCGGATGCGCAAGGAAGCAGATACAAGTGTATAACAGTGAATTCATTGTATAACAGTTGTAATATTCATGCTTTAATTAGTGAATATATTGTCACCTACACCGTCAATTGATTTCATATTTATTTTCTTTTCCATTTTTGTTTGTTTCTTGTTTAATATTGTAATTAATAGATCCAGAGGGAACAATAAGGAGAGTTGTCATCTTAAATCTATTTTATGAAGTATTTATTTATGCGTACGTAATATACGTATATGATATAAGAGACCTTGGCGCTGAGGGTTGTTTTAAAGGATTACACATTTGCTGACTGATTCATCGCTATCCTATTACAATGGTTCAATTACGGCGTCAGGTAAATTATATTTTTTATAATTGTTTCGAAAATTTAATATAAAGAATATTATAATATAAAGAATATATGAATCTATACATAAAAATATTAATTAAAATAAAAAAATAAAGAAATAAAAGAATAAAAAAATACAAAATTCTGATATAAAAGTTGCCGTATCTCATATAAGATTTAGTTGTTTACTCGTTCTAAATTTTTCACGAAGTCTTTATAATTATCTGAGTTTCCATGATGATGTAAGATTTCTCATATATACGGAAGCTGTTTAAAATGAAATCTAGAAGCTTTCCAAAACTGTTAACTAGTAATTTTTCTTTTCAAACAAAAATTTCAAACAAAAATAGAAAAATATAATTAAGAAAGTGCAATACGATACTTGAGAAATATAAGATAAAAGTTTAAAATTAACGTAGTGATTGCATTATGATAGATATTGCAATAATAGCTTATTTAAAATAACAATATATATTTATTAAAATAATATTTATTAACAAGTTTAATCTTTTACAGTTTTTACATTTAAAGTGTTATCTTTTTTAACTTTATGTGCTTTTATATATTTTAACTTTATATTCAAAACATTATAGATTATGCAATTTTAATGCAATAACTTTAAGCTGATAATATTAACAAGTAAAAAATTCAAACTGAAAGTTGTTTTACAAACCTATGACATTGGCGCGTGTCTTCTTCACGCGAAAGTTCAATGTGACATCTAACACGTGTAATAATCACGTGTTTAAAAATAAACTTTTAGGAGTGATATTGTTTAAAGAAAAGAAAAATGAATTCGCATTGAGTTGAAATAATTAATTCGATAAAATTTAATTGTCGTACATATCTTTTAAACATATAATAACTACTATTTAGCGAACTCTCGTACGTAATGAATTTGTATATTTTATGGACTTAACTCTATTGTTATTTTCGTAGGCAATTTGCATTAAAAAAATTAAGATAATATGACTAAGCATTTATCATGCTATTATATTAACTTTTCTTGTTTCGTCAATCGTTGAATGTAATCAAGTATTTCATAATGCCGATGTAAATCGAAAATTCTGCTATGTTCGAAATGTTTTTATTTTCTTAGACTAATATTAGACTAATTTAAACACTATGTTTTTTTTAAACTCGAAAAAATTATTTTGTTACATATAAATTGAAAATTGTACAATACTGCTGTTATATATTATTTTCGAAGTATGTTGATTTTGTAATAATTGTATTAATAAGATAAGTATATTACAGATTATTAAAGTGCAAAAATTTGTTGTACAGATTTTGTTCTGTGGAAGCATTTTGAATCAATTTCAAATTAATATCAAACGGAATTCATCATCTTTACAAATGAAAGATAGAAAAGCAGTACAATCAGAACGTTCTTTTAAGGTATGTTTTTTGGAAGACATATGTCAATAATTTCTTAAAGTAATTATTTTAATTAAAGTTTACAAATATGTACTATATTTTGTAGTATGCAGATCTAACAGTCCGTCTTGCAGGACCAGACCAATTACAATCAAAACCAGATGTCAGTGCTTTAGCATTTGGCAAATATTTTACAGATCATATGTTAAAAGTATTTTATTACGAAGCATTAGGAGGATGGCAAATACCAGAAATTATTCCTTTTGAAAATTTAGTTCTTCATCCAGCGTCGAAAGTTTTCCACTATGCTATAGAAGTAAATATAATTAACATTTAATAAAATTTCCTATTCATTTTTATTTATTAACAACATCTATATTACATGTATTATTTTAGTTGTTTGAAGGTTTAAAGGCTTACAGAGGAATAGATGGAAAAATTAGAATATTTAGACCAGAATTAAATATGGAACGAATGAACAATTCAGCAATGAGAACTGGTTTACCTACATTTATTGGAGAAGAGTTAATTAAATGTTGCTGTAGATTAATTAGTATTGATCAAGAATGGGTACCTCATTCTACTGCTTCTAGTCTCTATATACGTCCAACACTCATAGGAATAGATGTAAGTATTTAAATATAAAATACTATTTAAACAAATTAGTTTTGTGAATCTTAATCAGTTGAGTAATACAAATAATAATCATGGTACTGATGTCATAGACGTCATAAAAACAGATATATTCAAAGTAAGCAATATATTTCACAATACTCATGATAATACATGATAAATTGTGGCTTAATGCTCTTTTGTTGGGCCATAAGATACAATTAGATCAGAAGCAATATTACGACATATGCATCCTACAAGAATGAAGACCTAGCGAATATTAAAATTTTAAAAACAGAATCAATATGAAGATCTTATAATACTTAGCATACTAGTATATGATAGTAATTAGAATATCATAAATATGATATTTTTTGGAAAATTGAGTTTCAAAAAGTTGAGTTGCATTGTTATTTATAAATAATGCAATATCTTTATTACAAAAAATCATCTAAACAAAGAAATAGTTATAAATACTTAATATTTTTACACAAAAGTATTTAATTCAAATATTCAAGTATTGATTATAAGTATAAAAATAATTTTATACATATATACATATCATAATTATCTTTATATCTTTATACAGCCTGCACTTGGCGTAGCATCTTCAAAATCTGCTTTGCTCTATGTTATTGCGTCACCTGTGAGTTCTTATTTTAAAAAAGCGAACGAAAACGTTGGTATTTCTTTATTAGCTGATCCTCAATATACAAGAGCATGGCCAGGTGGTTGTGGTAACTATAAAATGGGTAGCAACTATGGGCCTACTGTATATGTGCAAAAAGAAGCTACAGAGAAGGGCTTGCAACAAGTACTATGGCTTTATGGGGAAGATAATCAAGTAACTGAGGTTGGGACTATGAATATCTTCATGTTTTTTATAAATGATGATGGTGGTGAGTATTGTTTTATCCTTTAATGTTGTAATAGTTTATTGCATGTATATATAGTTTTATTGTAATTTCATATTATTTTTATAAATATATTATAATTTCAGAAAAAGAATTAATAACACCACCCTTAACAAGTGGTTTAATTCTTCCTGGAGTTACAAGAAATTCTATTTTAGCATTAGCCACAGAATGGAATGAATTCAAAGTTAGTGAAAGGAAATTTTGTATGGACGAAGTTTGTCGATTGCTTTCAGAAAACAGAGTGAGATATCTTTTCCTTAATTATACTTAGTTTGTAATTTATCTAAACATTATAAAAAATTACAATTTTATTTTAGTTGTTAGAAATGTTCGGAGCAGGAACAGCATGCACAGTTAGTCCTATATCTTATATAGAATATGCTGGACGACCATTGCATATACCAACAATGAAACACTCTAATCCTATATATAAAATGTTATTAAAACATTTATTTGATATACAATATGGCGTTATATCAGACCACCCTTGGGCTATACCTGTCGAATGAAAATAGAATAATTAATTGGAGTATTTATTACACAATGGTAAACATGAGTAATTTCCATGCAATTTTTAACATTGATTGCAAATGATAATATTAAATGATATTAATGTTATTCAACATGTCACGATTTTGTTATTAATTTTATATGGGTGTTGTGAATTTTTATTTATTTAGACGCAAAGCTAATCTTGTCTAAAGAGATTTAAGAAATGGATATGTATTGGAGATCAAACTCAGGGACTAATTGTTTATTACACAAGGCAAAACAGTTTTTTAATACTGAGTTTTAAATTCATATGTGCATGTATGGGCATATGTGTGTTATATATTGAATGACAGTTTGTACAATTTGTACATACAAACATATACATATGTGTGAATTTCTGTATAAAAATATAAACATATTATGTATTTTTTTTTTCATTTACTATTTTATATAATTTTGGTAATTCCTTTATGATGTAAATTCAGTGTTCTATCTATTGAGCAAAAAGGGCATCAAAAAAAAAAGAATATCTTACAAAGTTCTTTTTCTATTCAACAAACACAAGACCCAAATATAATTTTTATACTTCTATACAATCTGAATCTATAAACAGAAAAGAATAAAAAGAGAAACTCTGTATTATCTCAATAAAAATATGAATTTACAAATATTTGATTAATGAAAAATTATGTATTTATTTATTGGTTAATGCAAATGGAAGCTATTATTTAAAATTTTATTTAGAAAAATAACTAATATATTTTTTGGTTTGAAGGTGACATTTCAATTTTGCCAGAAAATTCAGTGTAGATTGAAACAGGGGAAACGTAATGGTTTGAAAATCCCTGCAAAATATACTATGTTTATGGTAAAATTTCTAAAATCACTGTTTCAAGTGATAAACAGTAAAAAAATAAAATTTTATTGATATGAAATAGATTAAAATATTCTTCCTAAATAACATATTTTATAACTACTATGTATTTACATTCATTATTTTATATGGACTTATTTTAATGTTTCCTTAGGAAAATGGATATAATGTTTTTTTATTATAATTTGAAAATTATTTCATAGTACAAATTTGTTTATAAGCTGTTCCGTTTTTTAATATTATACAATATTATAAAATAATATTAATATTTAATGTTGAACTGTACTTATAATTTATGTGTACTTCATAGTTCATCTATAAAATTTCCAAGACTTCTTTCTGTCGTGTTGGTATTCCTAGTTTGTGACATTACATAAAAGATCTCAGAGAAGATTTTTTGTAAGGATTAGATTTTTTAACAAGGAAAATCATGTACGCAATTCAGAGTACAGTTAGAAGGGCACCAAGATTGTTAAATATATGTCAAAATCAACGTAGAACTGTTCTTGGTACACCACCAAGGGTTAGAGTATCTCTGGCTGTAAGTACCATTATAAATATTGTTTTTATCAAATGCACTTACATACGATAATGACAACAATTAAATAATATGGTATGTTACTTTTAATTAAAGAATTTATTTATTGTAAAAACATAACATTGCAGTTAGAGTTTGTAATCATTTATGTCAACGATTTGTTAAGGTTACGTAATATAATAGGTTAGTTAATAGTGACATTTATATTTAATATTTCAAATATTATAATTCGTTTATAAACTTCTAAATAAAATAAATATATGAATTAATACGAAATATGTACAAATATTTATTAGTCTGTATTTAAGTCGTTTCTTTTGAAAGGACAAAATGTATGAGAAAATCGTGTTTCAAATGCAAAGAATTAATTCAGTCTTGTGTTTTGATCATTATATGATTTGGTCTTGCATTTAGTCATATATGATTTCTTATTAAAATAAAATATAAGAAATGTAATAATTGACTTAGAGATTAATGTTAAATATCTAAGCATTTATATTAATATGTATATGAACTGAATGTATTTTACATTTTTGCAATCTTAAGATTAGAAACTATCTGAATGTAATTTCTAATAATGTCCTTTCTATTGCAGGAAAAAGTCATGCTTGGAGCGGTCTTTTGGCTTGGAACCATGGCATATCCATTATATGTTTCATGTAATATAAACAAATGGAATAACCGTGAATTTTTACAATAACCGTAAATTGTAAGCTGATTGTGTAGTAGAATGTACATTATGAAATAAATACAAAATTAAGTAAATTATTTTATAATCAATATTATTAAACATATTATACTTGCAGTATAAAAATCTGAATAATAAATAATTTTTGAAGAATCATTTATTTAAAAATATTTTATTTTGATTCATTTGAAAATTAGTTTTATTTTTTATTCTATGTTCTTTGTGTAAATGTGTTACACAAACAATTGCAGTCTTACATATATATGTATATATATATGTATAATTGTACAAAAGTTTAGTAGCATAAAAATACAAAGTATATCAATTTGCTAACAAAATGCATGTATAAACAATAATAAAATATGAAAAATTTACATTTTAGTGAGAAAAAGTTTTGTTATATTTTATTTGAAGAACAAATTTAATCTAACGATAGTATAACGAAGTAAAGAATATAGTTTATTTCTTTTAATACAAATTTATGCTATTGAATTAATTGTGGGATATTAATGTATAGGATAATAAAATATGAGATTTGTAACGTTATATGTAATTCAAAAATATATCGAGATTTTGTATATATTCTATACATGCATAGGAACTCGATATATTTTCATATCTTCATACATTTGTACATCTTGCAAATTTTATTAACTTTTATATTTGCACCGTAGTTATATTGCTAGAACTGGAAGAGTTACGAATGATTTATCTACAATATTGTTAATTTCCTTATTGAGACACTTTACGACAGAAATTAAAATTTGCGAAACATTTTGAATTTAGAGTACAACACCGCAATGTCATTTATATCGGAATGTTAAATGCGCTTAGAATTTTCATCACCTTTTCATTGTTATTTAATTCAATTCTATTAAAATATTTTGTTTAATTTATAATTTAGCCGTGTAGGAATACGTTTGCATAGTTTTCCAACAAGCTTATCTTCGAAAAAAGTACAAATGTAGGACGGATCCTGTTTTGGAGTGGATCTAAAAACGTTCTCACGACAAAGAAGCGGAGCTTGATCAATTCAATTGTTGTATTTTCGACTTGTCAATGATTAAGAATCTGTCTTCTGTTATGACGATTATGTCTTCGTTTTTTGAAACACGTGGCACAACATTTATCTTGCACGATCAATGACACATCGCATATGCGTCTATATGATCCGCACATTGAGGCCGGTACAATAGTATCCTTACATTCTGAAACAAACATTTATATATAATATCTATATATAATTTTATATATATATATCTAACATTGATATTTGTTTTATCTTAATATATATTGATTGAAAGTAAATCTGATTATAATTAATCAATAAATTATGTGTTAATTTTGTTAATTTCATCACGTGACAACTACTAGCAGTAAAAAGGAATGGACGTATCTATATTAAAATGTAAAAATTACTATGAAGCTATCATTGCAAATTAAATAAAACTAGTTAGTAGTTAAATAAAATTATGCATCCTCACATACGTACATACGTAGCTATGATGATCAATATCATGAAAGAAACTAGAAGATATCATGAAAGAATATAGAATATATTTGCAAAGAACTGTATCGTAAAGCATTTGCTGGAAGACATTAATTCATCGTTTATATATACACTTGTGGTTAATGGTTCGTGGAAACTGTTACTTTCTAAGTGCACATTAAGGGGATGAAGAAAAAGAAACAATGAGGCTTCCATGCATATGTTCAGGTGGCTTTTAATGACCGATTCCCCCTGGCGTATACAATTACCGGATTTATCGTTCGCGCACTGCCGCCTATGATAACAACGTCTTGTATCGATTGGTCTTCTCTCAGGATTGCAATCGTCGGACAACAGTTCTGTTATACGATCACGACACTCTACTTCCCTGCGTTTAACGCCGACTCTCACAAGACAGCTCGCGTTGCAAGATCCCCATCTTCCTGTAAGCATATCCACAAAGATTAAGCTTTATGTACTTGATCGTCATTTGTGGTATTTTTGCTAACAAACTAGACTTCAAAAAAATATTAGCAGTACTAATAAATTTGATTAAAATTCCACCTTCGTCTTTTTTTACACATCGTCGTTCAGAACACATTTGCTTCGATCGATTAACGCATTTCATTTGTAATTCTTTTTGATTAATTTATATTATCAAAGTTTATTTTTTAATACCAAGGCTACGAAAGGATTTTTAATATTGTATTTACATTTTATATTAGCGCAATAGATAACTTACCAGTGACCCATCTGCCACCTTGACAAAGTTCGGTGGTGGCCGGCTTGGTTTCTGGATTACAGTCTCCTTGCATCGAGCAGGTCACTTTTCTACTTCTCTTCCCACTCGTGCAGTGGCTCCATTTTGAAACGATCCATTTTGACTTAGTATTGTACATTGAATTATCAGGATTTTCATCAACCACGTTATCGAATTCGAGGATCTCCGGCTCCTCAGTAGTAAGACCATCAACGATCGTGATTCCACTCCGATCGTTCGAGCTCACGTTGTAAAAAGAGGCGTCTTTGTTGTCTGCGTAGACGATCAATGGTGGCTCGGTGGAGCTACAAGGTGGCAAATTTGGACATGGACTGACTTCTTCGGGTCTCACGTCGCGATTACAGTCTCGATCGGGCAGAGCCAAATCCGATTTATCAGGACCCATTCCCGAAGAGACGCACATTAACGATCGTTTTCGAAGAGCACCCTCTCCGCACGATACCGGACACATTTGCCATGGACCGATCCACCATCTAATTTTGGCGAAATAAATCGATATTTGATTATTATTCGAATTTGTCGGATCAAGCACATATTGCAGAACACACTGTGAGTAATTTAATTCAACAAGAATAACATTCTTTTCTTCGATTTTTCTTTGGCAAAATTGGAAATTTCGATTACAACACATTGAATCACAATAAAGAAAGTAAAATAAATCTGAAGATCATCGAGTCAAGTTGCATTCGTTTAGGCCTTCAAGCGATTGGAATGTCGAGTTGAACGACAAATAAAATTTGCCTGTAATTCAATGTATCCACCATTATGATTATCACCGGGAAACTTTAATCCGATTTTTTCACTACCCTGTCGAGGCTGGGTTTTGCGTTTTACCTGGCTGGGCACGGATTCAGATTGCATTCCCGCAAAATCGATTCCGGTCTTTCGATGCTCTCGCAAAAGTGGTCCTCGACGACCCCGCTCTTCTTTTCGTTGCAGAGTGCTTTCGAGGTTTGCGTGCCGCCACCACAAGTGGCCGTGCACAGTGACCAGTCGGAAAGTACCCACGAGTATTCCGGTGCTCGATCAGGTTCCTTCTTCGGCACTGTGTACTCGTATCGCAGTCCGAAATTCCGATAGTGTCCTCTGGAAATCAACTGAAGTGATGGGACAATATTATTGAGAATGAGAAGAAAATAGCTAAAGAAATCGTAGCGAATATATACACTCGTGGATATGGAAAATCAATGAAAAGTAAATTAAACAGATAGGCAGGTATGACAATTCGACAAGAAGTTAAAATTGAAAAAAAAAAAAAAAAAAAAAAAAAAAAGATCACGAAGTGCAATTAATAGATTGTGAATTTTTATGCTTTTATATGAAATTTCAAAGTAAAAAAATCGTACAGGATGTGTATGATATGAAAAAGTACATACATATAATGTATGTAAAAATATAAATATAATAAATGAAAATATAAGATACAGTGTATATGATGTATATGATGTATATAATGTATACCAATGAAAAAAGTATAGAAAATATTCAAAGTATAGTTCCTATAACATTTGGTACCTATTACTATGACACGAGCTTCTATTTGCCACTAATTATAATTAATATGAATTTAAATACAAAAGCCTTCAGTCTAGTGATTAAAATTAATTAGTTAGCGTTGAATACGTACATAGACTGCGATGTCTTCTTTGATAGGCCCAGGAATTCTGACTTTTTCTTTATCACGATCGCGTTCATACAGAGCTGGAGTTCCGGCAACTTGGTATTCCCCTGCTAAAGTGATCTGCCTGTTCAATTGAAATGAAAATAATAGATTTATATCATAATGTCTTGGTATTTATCACTTATAAAGATGTATATTATTTTGAATGTTTTTCTTCCAACTAGGTAGAATTTCACCAATATTAACCCTTTGCTGGCTACTTCTCAGATCGAATGATGCTGCTACGATGGCAACGTTGAAAAATATTGTGGATACTGAAAATATCTTGATTTCATCAACATTTTGTATTTAATTTACTTTTGATAATAAATTAAAGTTATATTCTAATATGTACTGTATTCAATACAAATTAAATCATAGAACAATAGATACTTTATTTCATTCTTAATATTTAAATTTTCAGTGTATAATTTTGTCGAGAATCAGGAAATATTAGTCTGCGAAGGGTTAATGTATCAATGAAGAATACTAGATCTTTATTTATTATTTACCGTTTCCCGTTAAGGAAGTATTTGTCAGAATTTGGCACGCCTATCCCAATATAATTCTTGCTGTTTCCAATCTCCTCGATTTTTATGTTTCTCGATCCATTGGGAACAACGACCACTTCCTTATATCCTGGACCGTCATTTTTATCGTAAACTCCGCCTGTCGTTTCGCATTGAGTCCCATCGCCATGGCAGACTCCGCAACGATCTTCCGTGGCATCCGAATCGACCGTCCAGTCACAGCCAACTTTCTACGACATTAATTATAATGGAGAAATACACAGTGGAGGAAGCACACAGATAAATTGAAATTTATTTGATTGAGCTAAATTAAAAGGAGATTAAATATTGCGTGATAAATTGAGATCTTTTTGTTTAGAAGAAAGTAAATTGAAAATTTAAGATAAAGAAGAATAAAACTGACTCGACAGATTCCAGCGATGCACATATCTCTGGTGCCAACGTTGCAGGGTGTGCCATCGAGAGCGGCTTCACCCCATGGAACGATCACGCTCTCCTCTGTGTCGGTGCAATATAGCTCGCAGGGCTCCGCTTCAATTAAGGACGACATTAATAATTCATTAATATTCTACGGATTAAAGTTCAATGGAATATCGATTGAATGTAGATTACTTGGTAAAAAATAATTTTAAAAATAATTTTAAAAATAATCTCTTCAAATAGTTGGGTCATGGATGACTACTATAGTAATTTATGTTGGATTATTAAGATTTTGGGCATTTGATCTCGTTTTATATTTTACATTCTCTATAATAAAACTAACTAACTAACTAAATTAGTAAATTTTAAAACCAACTACCATCGTTCAAAGTCTTGGAACATTTTTATTTTTAATATTCAGCATTTATCGTAGAAAAGAAAGCTTTCAAATTGCACGTGTATTTTCGAACACAATTGTTCGAAATATCTTAATATTTCACAATTTTTCGTTGTACAAAATATTACTTCATTTTTTCAATTTTGATACAAAGATAATATTTGTCCTAAGATTGTTGAATGGATATAATAATCTAAGAGTTTGATTATTTTTTTACTGTCGAGTAAGTACGAAAGAAATTTAGAAATTTATCACAAAAGATTCTAAGAATATATTACATTCTTATAATTACATATTATAAACATAATATAACATAATTATATATATTACATTCTTACATTATATGTTGAATTCCATCTTTGAAATATTTACACTTTATTTGCATCTTTAAACAAAGAAAAAAATCTAAAAATTGATGGCTCACTTTGATCGAAATACGGCAGCCAGGTGTAATTCTTCCCTTTGTATTCTTTGCCGTCGTAATTGCTGCACTGGACCGCTCTAAAACTGGGCGTTTCCTCCGGACACGGATCGGTGTTGCAAATCTTGTATCGGCGTCTTTCACCGATGCAGAACTTCCCGCCGTGCGCTGGCTCCGGGTGATCGCATTTCCGCTCGACGATCGAAACACCTGCACCGCAGGTTCTCGAACACTCGCTCCAAGAGCCCCACTCGCCCCATCCACCGTCGATCTGGCGTGGTCTGTCCACGATCGGCACGCATTCCTGGTTCTGGCACCACTGTGAACCAAAAATTCGAAGATGTTATCAGAGACGTGTCCAATTCTCGCGTATTCAGTATACAAAGTATGTATTGAATACATACATACGTAGTACGTGAAAGATTAATTCGAACAGATACGTGTATATCCAAAGGCGCTCAGAATGATTATTATCATTAATTTTCACACGTTCGTAGGTAATTAGACCGTAATATCGGTGTAATCAAAACGGTTCGTTGGGAACCACAACTGTATGACTATTATATATCTACTGTTCGTACCATATGCTTGCCACAGTGTGTCCCCGGGGCAGCCGGATGAAGCATGGTTGTGCAAGTGCCATCAACGATGCACCATAATTTCGAGCAGATCTGCGAACAAAATCACCGATCTCTATTCACCGCTCCTAAAATTGCCCCGTATTCGATTTACTTTTGTTCATCACCTCCTGCAACGGGGAGCAAACGGAAGCTTCCCTAACGCCGAATTGAAGTCTGCATTGGTGCTCCGCGTTATACATTGCGCCAGGTGGTAAGTCTGGATACGAGTAATCGTTGTCTGCCGGTTCGTCCTCCAGACACTCGCCTTTTCCTTGACTGCGGAAAAAGAATTGTCTCGCTTGAAGTTTTCAAATCCACGGTTGACGAAATGGCGGATTTTATAAATGCGTAAAACTCAAAATCTAAATCTAAAACTGATAAATAACTGTTAAACAACAGACACAGATTTGAGAAGCTTGAAGCTTAAAGCTTAAATAACAAACGAAGAGATTTAGACTGAAAAGTGTACAAGTGTACACGAATATGAAATTATCGATAACAATCAATTCAAGAATTTTGATTTTAATTATAAAATTGCTTAGAATGGACAAAATGATTAATAATGTCTTCAAGAAAGTGTATCAATCCCTGCTAATCTGCTCACGTTGCATCTTTTTAGATATTTTATTTGTAACGTACAAAAAGTTGTGAAATCATTTCGCGTAGTAAAATATTTCAAAATATTTCAAAACGCCACACGTATTTTAACAATATGATAATTTAATAATTGCCACATGTATTTAACAATATATAATAATTTAATTAATTTAACAACATAACAACCATTTATCGTATTTGTCCAAGAAGAACAGCAGAGTTGAGAATTTCGTCGTTTCATCCGTAACAATCTAATAATTCAATTTCCTCACGAAACGTTTGAAACGATGTAACAAACATCTTGGAAGATGAAGAGATTCGAAAATTTCTTACTCCAGGAAGTTGGTGATGTCCCTTCTGGAGCATCTGGACCAGGCGACGCCAATGGTGTCCACCTCGAAAGTCGGCGTCATCACATGCAGGGTGTCGCCGTCCCGTTTGCTGCACCCGATTTTTTCCGTATCGTGGTACATGCCAAAGCTGGAGTCGAAATCGTGTCACGGTCGTGAATCACCTCGAAATCGAAACGGCTAACACGCGGAGAGATTTCGTAACAAAACCCGAGTTCGCACGTGCTCGTTCGCGATACGTTTTGGTTTCAGCCAAATACGCGGAAAACGCGATAACCAGATTGCGTTATCGGTTATCATATCAATGAAAGCAAATCGCTTAATGAGCACGGAGAATCAGATTTTCGATTGAACGAGCTACGCATTGGTACGATCAATTATTTTTTTGTTCGTTGCGATTTGGATGATTTTTTTTTTTTTTTTTGGATGATTATACGTAAAATCGACTCGTGTCGATTCGAATCGAGCGAATGACAATATTATTTCAAATGTTCGTATTTTGCGAGCTCATATTGTACAAAATATTTGGAAATTTTATTAGTAGTATCGGACGCGCGCGTAATATCCAATTATCAGGATTATTATATAATATGTTGATACAATTTTTCAATCATTCTGAAAATGTATAACGTATAAATTTCTAGAGGCCACAAAATTTATAAATTATTTGAATAGTCACGAGCTATTATATCGATGAGCCTTAACTAATATTGAGTGAAGTTTTCCTTAAATTTTGTTACATGCTTAAGATGCCATACACTAATCTCTTATTAAATATTAAATATGTATTTGTGTTAAATCCTGTATACATTTTTTTTGACTCGTTTCAAATTTCATTAATATAACCATTAAACTCGTCACAGTTTTGTATAAGTAGAGCAATTTCATTTTTTTGAGAACTATGCAATTAGAAATTAGGTTGGTGCATATCAAATATATTTTAAAGTTTTACACGATCAAAGTGCTTGCGCACGTGTACGTCTCGATAGAAGAAATTTAATAGTAAATTTTATTATTAGAAACGAAGTTCCAATTCTACGATACGAAAATTTAATCTGAAATGGTGAAAATAATAGAAGCGTACTTTGAATATTTTTAACCAGCTGAGATACATTTAAATTTCCGCGATTCAGAGAAGTTTGGATTAAAATTAAATTTCGTTGCGATTCCACTTTTTCACGTTTAAAAAGTTAAGGACGAAAGGGACAGAAAACCATTCACGATGTAAATTCAAATGTAATATCAAAATTTACTCTAGCGGCTGGTAGAAAGTTAGCCAAATCGAGGATACTTGGTCACCGAGAAATATGAAATACGTTTGGGGTAATTGCTGCGAGGCAAAGAAGCTTGGCCAGCCTAAGTGTGCTTCTAAGGATCTAATAAAAAAGGAGCGATAAATTTCTCTGGATTATAAGAGGGGTAATACTCGAGTCTCACGGAGATAATTCACTTCTGCGAGTCGTTACTTTTTCTTTCGGAGGAAATTTAGGGACAAGTTTGCCGACGACATTCGTTTGCCTCGTTCTCTATTTCTTCCCTTTATTTCCTTTTATTTCATTTTATTATTTGTAGAAGACTGCGTAAAGAATAACTGGAATAGCAGGTAAATTATAAATATCAGAAACTCGCGGTTAAGACAATGTTGTGTATAGTGAAGAGTAAACAACAATGAAATATTGTCAATGTTTTAAATTGTGATAATTAAAAAAAAAAAGTATATATACATCGTGTATGTTACACACACACACACACACACACACACACACACACACACACACACACACACACACACACACAACATCGACTTCATATTTTTCAAAAACATAATTAAAAATTGAATCACCGTTTTATTCTTAATGTCTCTATTTTCTTCCCCCGTTTTTGGAAATTTCAACAATCGAGCAAACAGTTAACAATTCAATAAAGTATCATTTGCACTAGCAATGGATCGTGATTCCTCGGAAAGAATTTGTAAAAGTAACTATAACGAAAGATTCCAAATTCCACTCTCGCGAAGGAAAAAAAAAAAAAAAAAAAAAAAAAAAAAAAGAAAAAAAGAAAAGAAAGAAAGAAAGGAAAAAAGTAAAAAAAAATTCAGATTCCCGGCGCAGTAACGAATTCAGTAACGAAAGAGTTAAAAATCGATCGAACGTTTCCACTCACTTGTGTCCCAATTCGTGGGTGATGGTGTGCGCGAGCGTGATCCCATTGTCCTCGTTGACACTGCAGCTGCGGTCCGGCTGGCACATACCGGCTACGTGGGCCACTCCCAGAGTGCTACACGGCGTGTTCGCCCTCGAGCAGATGTCCTCCCTCGTCACCAGAATCGCCACGTCGTGGTGATTCGGATGCGAGTCGTCCGCGGGATTCAGTTTCTGTTGCCATTTGCAGAAATTGTACAGCGTCCTGTCCGCGTTCACCGTGATGTCCAGCCCCTCCTGGAAAACGGACGTTAGTCCCGGCCGTTTCGCGAATCCAGCCGAATAGAAATGCCCGTGCGGGTTCACTCCCGGTTTACGTTTCCCATCCTACGGTTTTACGAGCGTGCCGGCCCGGGCTCGCAATGTTCGACATCGCGCGACCATACAAACTTTTTCCACGTCGATTCCACTTTTCCGACGGACGATCCAATGTTTCATGGATGATTGACACGCGTGTTGTCGAATCGGTTCGAACAGGGACACTGTGTGTTGAGTCGTTCCGACAGGGCGAGTGTAGTCAATAAATGGTGGTCGAGCAAACATCACAGTTATAAACTCCGTTTATATGAGCTTGTACAGTGATATTTTCGCCTTACACGTAACAAGAGTTCAACTTTAATCTGAGAAATCTGAGGAATCGATTTCTCGACTTGGCTCAAATAAACGAAATTCACGTAAAGTGTTCTACTGTTTAAAAGTATTAATCCTTTGAGCGTTTAATTCGCACTAAACTTATCGGAGGAGCAAAATTTATACTACGATACGTAAAATAAATAAATTCTTAATTTGTTACATCCTCTTCTTGTACATTTGTAGACATTTGGTAATTTTAGCGAACACTCAAAGAGTTAGTATGATATTCGGATAATATTTGTGATGATCGTTTGACTGCGGATTCTTATACATTTTTACAGGAAGAAGAGAAATTTGTTCCACCTACTAAATATTGTAATAAATACTATAAATATTTTCGCACGTTCTATACACCGTGTACTGTTTTAAATGCACGAAAATGCACGAAAATGCACGAAAATGCACGAAAATGCACGAAAATCCACAATCGACCAACCATATTCTTATTCCGTCAATTACAATCGATCACAATCGCCTCCTTTTCAGAAAAGAAGACGAAAAAAAATTAATTTCACCGGGCGCTACGATCTATCTGGCTATCTAATAATAAACTGGACAAAACACGGTTGCCGTGAAGCAACGCCGTGTCCATCCAGTTGTTGAACGCAACGCACATCACCGGCGTAATTCGCACGTACTTCCGCGTCGTCCTCCTCGACGAGGATAATCCTGACCACGACGACGTTAATGAAATTCCCTATGGTGGGATCGAGGTAGAGGGACGACACCATGTTCATGATGGTCAGCAGATACGTCTCGACGTCGCCGTCCTGATGAAAAGCCATCATCGTCGTGTCAGCGACAACGAGCGCCTCGACGTGACGCGGCCGGCTGATCGATCTTTTGGAGCGTTGCCATCGTTTCGCCTGATGGTGTTTTCTTCGGCCCCGTCCTTGAACCTGCACCAGCCCCGGCTGCGTTTGCCACTCGAGCCGCGTTTCCGTCAGCCGCCTCGGCTCTGTGTAACACAACCCCCCAAAACCCCCAAAGCCTTTGATTAGAATCCCTTTCGATCCGAAATTCCGATCCGGGAGCTCGATGGAACTCCCGTTTACACGTTCCCCGTTTGATTTTCGCGGAAAGGAATTCCATCTTCTCGACGTTGATCGTCGGCGAACGCCGAGCGGGATGATTAATCGTCGGGTCACGATGACGGGCACGCGATCGATCGTCCGATTTTGGCTACCCGATGCGATGCGATGCGATGCGATGCGATGCGATGCGATGCGTCGCGTCGGATTCAATGTACTCGCGTTGGTGCCGCGATCTCTGTAAGGTGTCGATTCGCGAGAAAATCCACCGTGGCTCTGGTAAATTGAGCAGTTCGATTGAACACGATCGTCGTTGAATCCTTGCGATCGGAGAAATATACGCGTACGTGTGTCTTAGTTAACCCATATATAGTACACGCGTGAACTTTTCGAACTTGTCCCTTTATTAAAATAACAGCAATATATTCCAGAGAATTCAAAAAAAAATATTTGTGTCTGATCAAATTATGATCTACTTATTGGCGGATTAGTTAGTTACTTGCTGGATAGTCCACGTGTGTGCTACTGTGGATGCAGGAAATTGATTTTTCTTTTTCAATCGAGCAATCGAATCCTTTCAGTATCCAAGACTCTGTGATATTTTTTTATTTTTATACTAAAAAACGGTATAATTTAATTAATTCATTTAATTTACTTCTACGGGAAAATTCTTTTAATGCAAAATAAATCGTATTTGAAATGATATAAAAAAGTATGTATAAAAACGTAAGAAATAATATAAATGCGATAAAAGTAAGAAATAATATAAATGCATGGGAGCCAAGAGGGTTAGGATACAAATCGTTCGGGAGAGGCCGCGGGAAAATCTCGCGGCCGACGGATAATAGAACGAGACGATGCGAAACGGATGTTTAATTTTCACGCAAGCCCATCGATCTTCCTCGGTAGCTCAACGTTCGAAATTACACGAGGGGGCCGCTATCTGCGAGCCCAGCCCCCGCGCGCTCTATCTCGAAAAAGATGTAAGTTACATACCACGCGGATCACGTAAGACGGTCTCTTAATTTATGCAGATTGCTCGATCGCAGAGGCGTGCAATTAAGATTTCAGCCGTGCCTCGCCGATAGATCGGGCCTGGCTTGCCGAAATGGATATTCATTGTGCTTAATTACAAGTTTGCGGCGAATCGCGCTGCCGCGTCTATCAGCCGGCGGTGATCTTACCGTCGTATCGGCTTCCCCGCGAGATCGTTTAATCCGGTGAAACGCGGTGAAACGCGGTCTCGTCACTCGGTTAATAGGTTGCGCGCGGGAATCGCGGCAAACATGCGCCGGCTACGGATCACCACTTTGGAAATTCGTGACCAAATTAGTCGAATTAATCGCGCTCCCTTGGACACTTTGGCCCGGGCGCTCGACTACCCTCGATTTCGGTACACGCGAATTTAAACCGCCTCGTGTTGGTCGTAACCCTCCGCGGTGTATCCCGCACCTATAGGTGTATCCCGTGCACGTCTGTTCGTGTAGTTAATTTGAAATCGGGCAATCAAAGTTTCCACGTGTTTCCACCGACGAACCGTGGAGTTTCATTGTTAACACTCAGCGATAACGGGGGGGGGAGGAGGAGGAGGAGGAGGAGGAGGAGGAGGAGGAGGAGGAGGAGGGAGGAGGAGGAGGAGGAGGAGGGGAGGGAGGAGGGAGGGAGGAGGAGGAGGAGGAGGAGGGAGGAGGAGGAGGGGAGGAGGAGGAGGAGGAGGAAATGTAAATTTACGAATTAGCGCTATATCTAGCGATGGGTTAGGAAGAACTTCCATGCCGACGTGTGTATGCATGTGGAGAAATATTACAACTGTGATTTGGTGCTTTGAGAGTGTCGAAAGTAGCGAGTAGCCTTGAGTCTTGAGAGTTTTGATTGGTTTTGGGTCTTGGAAGCTTTAATCACTCTGGAAAGTCTTGATTAATCTTGATTAGCCTTGGAAGTCTTGATCAGTCTTGAATCTTAATAATCTTGATTTGTCTTGGGACAGCCTTGAAGATCTTGACAAGATATTGGTAACAGATATTGAAAATTTGATGAGTATTTGATATGTTGTAAGTCTTTTTTTTCTCCATTTTTATATTCATCATGCAAATGAATAATTAACGATTTTTATGCAATTTGTGAGAAACTTAACGATGCAAAAATGCCTTTTATAATGTTTAATAACAGAGGCAAACTTTTGATTAGGCTCTTCAATCCTGTCAATTACACTGAATTGCAATAAGATACAATTGCAGTCACATATGTGTGTAACGTATGATTTTCTTTGATATGTTGTAATAATAATACGTTTTGTTACATTATCGTTATAGATACTATGCTTGTATGTACTCACTTAGTTTTCAACATCTGTCATCCATCAAAATCTTCAAAACTTTCAAGACTCAAGATCAACGAAAAATTTTTAAATACTGAAGACTAAGACTAAGATTTTCAAGAATTTTCAAGTACAGCAAAACTCCGACTATATAAATTTGTCGAGGGATAGTTTAAATAATAGGAGTTCACTGATTCAAGAGTGAACTAGCAACAGTTCATTCAATTAGACATTGAAATTTCGGGTGTTGAATCATGCTTGAATCATATTCAAATTTTCACAATATTGACAAATTCACTCACATATCAGAATTCGGGATTCGAATATCCATTTAACCAGCAACTTGGTCGTATCAACTTCGAAAATATCAAATCAAAAAGTCTCGAACTTTTATCTAATTAATCGATTGTGACATACGTTTGAGATCTACCACCCACAGACTTCGAATAGAAATCAACAGTAATACCATTCGATTCACTTATTCGATCGTTAAGTCGCTGCGACGGCTCGTCGCGCGATGTCATTCTCCTCAGCCTCTCAGCTCGCACTTTGTATATTAATACATCCAATTTAGAGATAATTAGCGGCGGAACGAAGACGGATCACTGGCGGAGATTTTATCGAAACGTTCCGCGACAAGCTCATAAATATAGAATTCCAATTTTTCTCCACGATCAAAGACGTTCGATGCCGACAAAACGACGAGCTTCACCGTGTCGCTGAAACGCCCACGAAACACGTTCCCTATCGAAACACGTTCAATTATGTTATATATGCAGAGGCTAGGGATGGGATCAAGTCGAATACGTACGAAGTAAAAGTAAAATTTGACGTCTAAGTTTCGTTCCATAGATTTCGAACATAATATGTACAGCAACATAATATGAGAGCAAAAATGTTTCAACGAATATGCTTGCAATGTGCCCGTTCGTTTTATATAAGAATTCTGGAACGAATTAAATCTATAAATTTCGAAGATGAATATTTAATTACATTCACATTTATATTCGCCATATTCATTTTACACGAATGTAATCGAATGTATATGAGCAATGAATGAATACGTGTATTCTACAAATTTTGTAAACGTACACATTTGTACTAGTACAATGAAGAAGCATGTTCCTCTTTTCAAACGTTTGAATGTTGAGGAAATGAAATTGAAGATCCCGTATAAAAAGATACAAGCATATTTCATCTGACGTACGTATTTTAAATATTCGAACTTGCGAGATATTCGATCCCATCTATGTCTATCTATCAGTATCGAAACTACTTGGAACTACTTCCATTTCCGGAAGTTCACGAAGCATTCGAAACCATCCCGCGTAGATTCAAATACATTCCCTCGAACTTCGAATACAATCTGTTCCAGAAAACGGTTTGACTTCCATTCTAAAAACCCAATATAGAAAAAGTTTCTACCCACAATTTAAACGCATAATTGTTTTCTTTAAATTACGAACTTGGAATTAACGACTTTAGAATGTTGCAAATTTGCAATGACGTGCATTTTAAAGGCTTGGAGATTATACTCGTTCGTATAAATTAAATTTATATCATATAATTATTACTATACTATTATATTATATACTATATACTATATACTATAACTTATAGTATTGTATATTATATAGTATATATTAACTTATTACTAGTTTATATAAATATTATGTAAATAGTAACAAAACAAGTACATGTATCTAGAATTTAAATAGAAACAGAAGTCTAACAGCTTGACCCTAGTCGAAGATCATTGAAGATCGTAATCGAAGGAAAAAATCGTTGTCGCGGTTCTCGTTCGAGTTGTTCGGAGACATCAAACTCGGTTCGAAGTTCGAGGGTCCACCACGCTTGTTGAAATATTTATTAAAAGTTATCGAACGCAACAATCAAAGGTTCGAAGCTACTTGCGAGACAGTCGATTCCATCTCTAGCGTAGACGGCATAAATACTTGTAATATGCGCCGCTGGCGAACGGAGCAGCCGCCATACGAAGCTAATAGAAGGGGAACGAGAACGAGAACGAGAACGAGAACGAGAACGAGAACGAGAACGAGAACGAAGGGAATGAGAATAAGAACAGGAATGCGAAGGTGGTGAAGAAAAAGGAAGGTGGCCGGTCTGTTCTCGCTGTAAGTGCCACTACCCATTCGCTGTCCGTTCGCTTCTCATTTGCTACCCGTTCCTTTCTTCTCCGTGCCCCCTCTTCTCGCCGTTATTTCCTCGTTGATTGGTCCGTTACCTATTAATTAAGAAATTTATCGTCGCCGTCGCAGCGTTAGATTCCCGAGGCCTTTTTCTTTTGTCCACCGAGCACGCATCGTTTGCGATGCCTGGCATCGTTGTAATTAGCGGAAGTGTCGTCTCCGGCGACGACAGTCAGCGATGGCGCTCGGGACGCACGTAACAGGAGGAAACGAGGCGTGGCTTTGGCATTTGTTAAAACTGATTTACGATCGGTACAAGGAACTAACCTTCTGCCTGACTGACAGAGACGAATCGTGCCACGGCCAATTTGCCTCTATTACGGATTTTGATGTCATCGGGCGAAAAAAAGACGCGAGACGTTTCGAGCATCTCGACTCAATGTGTCCTATTTATAGCGGATTAAAGGAGTATTGGCTCATCTTCCTTTTTTAGATATCTTTACGCATCGAGATGACGTAATTGTATATTTTAGTCGTAATCGACTTTTTCACGTATAATAGTATTTAGTGTTTAGTGTAACAATTGCCGGTAGAGAAAAATTATCAACGTTCGAATATCGAATTTCAAAATTATTTGTTTTAATTTAAAAATTTAGGAATACCTTCATTTTTTTAAAAATTACCGTTTTTAATGTAATACTGCAGATGAAATTAATGTACCAAGTTGATACATGCGTATCAACATTCGTTCGACGACTTGTTGAGAAAAATATTTAAATTTGACATTCGTTCATTCATACCTTCTTGAAAGAATGTAATCTTAAAATATAGAGTCAACCAACTATTGTATGCTTGAACAGCTTTGATCAAGTGATGACGAAAAATCTCAATCTCAAATGTATCGCGAGTATTACTCATTGAAGATTTCAAAAGTTCAACAAAAAGGAAAGATCTCAGTTACTTACTTGTCGAACTAGCTAACTAGGTAAGTTGTGCCAATTGTACGCTAGATGATACCTTACGTCTCCATCTTTTACGTCCCGTAATCAGCATTGCGGAAACCCGTCACGTGTTAATATTGAAATAAATAAGAAAGTACTTGTTAAAGTTGTCGCGTAACGCCATTAGACGCCAGCAAAATTCATCGTAACAACTAACGTTGTAATAAGTATAACAGAGTCCATCTCAGAAGACACGGCGCGCGCGAACAGAACCGGGTGCAGGACTGTTCAAAAAAGGATTCAAAAATATCACCGTTTAATTAGAAACTGTTGTAACCGTATTAGCCGCATGCTAGAACATATAACAATCTCTTATTACGCGAGCCCCTAATTAACGGGAGAAAAATTTCCGCGCGGTAACATTTGTCGTATCCCGGAGCAATTTCATCGATAAGAAGATAACGTTCGACGTCGACACGCCCACGCTTTGCAGCTCGTGTACCCAATTACCCTGTGGCTTCAGACGGTATAAACGTTCTCGGCCGAACGAGAAATCGAAAAAAGAAACGGGAAGAGAACGAGCTGGGAGGGATTCGACCCAGTATCTAAATTATCGGTCGTGGAAAGTTTTCTTTTTCCCCAATAAGAGCTATTTCAAAGTTATTCAACGAACAGAAGTAACAACGTGAAATTGGAAAAATAATTATTCTTGCACGACGTCGATGAATTTTTTAGGAGCTCTGTCCTAACTAATAACAAATTCAAAATTCGAATATGTATATTATACAGGGTGATTTATGCAACTTCACTTTTAAATTATGCGTGAATGAACTAATAATTCTCATTCAATGATATTCTATAAATTCTATAAATTGACGTTACTATAATTGGCGAATGTCGCTTCGTCCGTAAACGGATACGTTTGTATATTTAATATATTTTCTAAACAAAACTTTCATCTTATTCACACTTACTTGCAAAAACCATTCGGCAAATTGTACTCGATTTCGAAAAGTCGGATCTGAGTGAAGCTTTTGATGAAGATATAGGTGATACGATGTACACTTGATCGACTAATTCTGGATTGTCGAGAAATCTCTGCTGACATGTGGATTGTATTCGAAGACGGCAACAGCATTTTTTTCATTGGTATTACTTCTAGTACGGTGACATTTTATAACATTAAAGTTGCCAATACTTTCTCGTAGTATGATTTTTCGATGTTCTACGTATGTATGTATGTACGTAGAACATCCCATCTCACTTTGACCTCGATCGATGTTTATCTCGAATGAACCGTCGCGTAAATATCGCCGATGCTGTACAAACTGAACGATAACAAGATTTCTGGATATTCTAAGCGGTCAGGTATAACAGCAGTACCCCCACTCAAGCGTACGTCGCTATCCCCACCAATTCTTGGAATTGGGATTATCTCATTCCACCTCGCCACGTGCCGAAGATCGCACGTACGTGCACAATACAAAGCGAGTGATGCCCGATACCGATATTTCGGCACAATTCGCAGAATACATACTTCCGCTTAAGCATCCCGACGTTTAATTGGGGACTATTGTGTATGTGACAAAGTGACAATGAATTCTCCGAAATTACTTGGAATTTAATATTCTTTCGATTTATGACGAAAAAGATATATGGCCCAATTAAGAGAAAATTATTTCAAAACTCCTCAACACACATAAAAAATTGATACGCCACATTTCACCTCGCTCAAAATCATACAATTTTTGTATTAAGTAATTTTTCATTAGACGCATAATTTAAAAATTATTTCAAGTGTATAAGTTGACAACGTGAATCACACTGTGTAATATACTATATTACAATATTAACGAATCACAAATATTATAATATTAAATATAATATTATATTATAATAACAATTATATTATAATATTATATTGTAATAACAACTATTACAATATAATATTATATTATTGTGGCAATTATCATAATTCTTGTACAAATATTTATTATAATTGAAATTATAATATAATAACTTGAAATATTATATATTCCATGATTATATTCATTTCAATGAATAACAAATACGTAATAACGTAAGAAATAAATGAGGCAACGAAAAAGAAATGATCAAATAAATTAAACTTTCATTGTAAGATTCTTCAAATTCTGTTATTCTAAAAATCTATATTTAACTTTTACTTTACATTATTTAACTAAATAATGTAGTTGGGTCATGGATGATTATATCAATACATACATATATTAGATTACTAAAATTTAAGATATTTGATTTTATTTCGTATTCTCCGTGATGCAAATTAGTAATAAAATTCGACTGAATTAAAACTCGACGAAACGATACTAGTTAATAGTTGAACGAGTCTTTTCGCTGCCTTGTTTATCTTTTACATCCTCTTTTAGGTTTATACATTTTCAACAAATGAGCATAATCGGCTAAAAGACACTGCCGGCCGCTACAAAGTTCCAAAGCGACGTGCTTCTAAAAGCAAGCTGCGCGACGAGTAACAAGAATTTTATCGGCGTACGATCGAACGGTCCCGGCAAGTAGAACAGGAAAAAAAGAGTCAGACAGACGCGCGCGGCTAATAGTCGTCTCTTGTCTCGACTCTTTCCGGGACGAAAAAAAGAAATCGAGAGTCGAGAGGACACACACTCTTTCTCTCTCTCTCTCTCTTTTTCTGAAGGGACCAAGAGACGAAAGAAGGCGAAGAAAATAAAACGAAAGGGCAAAAGAAAAGGAAAAAAAAAAAAAAAAATAAAAAGAAAATAAAAAGAATAAGCTGAAAGAAAGAAAGAAAGAAAGAGAAAAAGGAGGAGGCCGAAGCGGGGTGAAAAGAGTAAGCCCGCGTCGAAAGAGCAAGAGGAAACGGTGTCGGTGGATTCTCACCGCGAGTGCCGCAGTTTCTTTCGAGTTTTCTCTTTTTTCGCCGGCGTCTGCTGGTGCGGCCTGTGGCGCCGATTTCGAGCTGCGGCTGCTCGACGGACCTGCGGAACACGAGATGCGGCCTGCCGGGCACCGAGTTCCGGTAGAGCCCGGCGGTGGCACGAACCTCGGCGCCGGCGTCTTCCAGCCGAACCTCCAGCCGGACTCGTTCTTCTTCCGGGGACACGGCGACTGGTTCCAACCAGAACTCCCCGTGATCGCCACGCAGCATGCCCGCCTGAAACACGAAACCCACTATCGCGTTACACACGACTCTTTGTTCCTGACTTGACTCGGGATACAACTACTCTATGTACTCTACGTGCAACTGTGGCGAGACCGTCTGCGCGGGATTTCCCCTCCACCTACGTGTTCGCGGTAGCTTCTGTCACTGTCTGTCGAAACCCGTGACTTCCGTTTCGCTAATGTGCAACGTCTCTTTTTTCCTAAACGTTATTTAACGCTATTTAACGCTATTTTGCGAATTCTCTCAAAAACATCGCGTTACCTTCGTGCTTTTGACACGAGCGAGGATGTTGAATTTTTTACGTGTTTAATTTTTAAGTTTTAGTTTCAATCGAGAAAGGGATTTTTAATGTTTTAATTAACGAATTATTTTTGTAATGGAAAGAAATGAAGTTGATGCTCGTACATCTTTATTTATCCATCGTTATAAATTACTCTTTTCTTTCGTTCAAAACATTTTCTCAAATAATCTTGGAGATTGTTGCGTTTGTAGATTAAAATGGAGAACCTTGTATATAGCTAGGTACATATATCACTAAATCGAGAAATCAAGTTCATTTTCCTCAATTACAAATATACTTTCAAATATAATATAATTATTTAAATATGCAATTATCATAAATATAAAAAACTTTTAACGATGGAAATTTTTTAACGATAGAGAACCTAAACAACAAGATTAAACTTTGTTCTCCTACATCAGCTTCGATAATAATTACAAACATTTAAATATTAGACTCTCGCTAATTGCTAGTTTTAACTACTTTTCAAGGAAATCCACCTTTGCACGTATGTTACTCCTAAAAGTCTGTTTCGAGAGATTACATTTATATTCAAAATTTAGTAACCATAAGCGACTATAAGAGAAATTACAACTATAAAGAGCCTTCGTATCAAAACGGCGTTTATTACCCGAGAAATAATCTGTGCTTCTATCTTAATTGCGAAGCCTACGACTATTTTGGATGTAGTTAAGTGCATTGCAAAAAGTAAATATATTCCACAGCAGTTTTATAATTTACATCTCGTAAGAAGACTTTGACAAGACTCGGTATAATTTATTATATTGCAAAATTGTTGTAAAACAATTTAAATGTTAAATAAAAATATTAGGAGAATTGCTTTTTATTTATCGACAAACGCACCATTGCAAAATCACTTGTGCTACTTGAAAAAGTTTGCTATTTCAAAAGTAGACTTTCTACTTTTTCGATCGTACGCTAAGTAGTCGAAGAATCGGAAATCGAAGAACAGTCGTTTCGAAAGGAGCAGAGGCGGTCCTGCATATACGTATATTATACATAACACCTCCGATACAAGAAACGGTACAATGTAAATCGTTTTCGATGCTCGTACAGATTATTGCGTTTATAGCCGTGCCGCGTCATTAATCATTCCCGATCATCGATAGTGTTCGCCATTCGCTGTCAAAGTAGCAATTGATCGGCGGAACACCCATCGTCTGATTTCGATGTGATTCTCATTTTACGCCCGCTCTTTCCCTCCGGTTCTTCCCCCTATCGCTCCCTCCTATCTGCTTCCCCTTTATCAGCGATTGTTACAATCGAACGCAACCTCGACAGCGGTATCGATTCGACAGCGATAGGAATGTTGTACGAAACGTAGCCCTCCCTTTCTCTTTTTTCCCATTTTTTTTTCTCCCCGCTTCGCGCCTCATTTTTCACGCGGCTTTCCACCACTCTTTTATTAAAAATCTCTCGATCGCGCCCGACCGTTTATCGCCCGTTTCCAGTACATACTGTTCGATCGTGACGATGTTAAATTGTCAGTCGACATGACAAAATTGAAAACGATTTCCTCTCTGCTTTTCTCTGTTCGTTGTTGGAAAAGAGAAACCTCTAAGACACGAGAAGAAAAGAATTGATAATTATTCGGAAACGAGATGTTGAATTGTCAGTCGAAAACGGATTGAAAACAAAATTGAAAACGATTTTCTCTCTTCTGAAAAAAGAAAGATCTTTAAGATTTAAAAGAGAATGAATTGAATTGTGCCTGTGATTGTGCGTGGTAGTGTATTTGTCGCGGAGGCGATGGTTCGAATGTACGTAGGGAGACCACCCCTAACATACTTAATTTTGATATTTCGATATTATATAACACGTAGATAATGCAATCTTATACTAATATTAATAATATTAATAATAGTAAGATGAGAGTTAAACTCTTGCATGTATGATTAATTTTATAATTCCCAGGTGTTCCTCGAATTCACCAAGTTAAAACAACTTTCTTATTTTGTTACGCATTAATAATCAGGTAAAGTAAAATTTGAGTATGTTGAAAAACCTCACATCGCACATCTTCGTTATTATTATTATTATAAAAACTAAACTAAATCTCACATCTATGTAAAACCGTACGAAAAACTTCTACTAAATAGCCACTAAAAAGAGTTTTATCGGCTGGCGATCAATTTCATCCCAGGAGAGGATATAATTTATACGGAGAACCTCGAGGATTCCAACGGGAGCCCGAGATAAACCGAGAATCCCGTGCAAAAATAGTCGGAAATAATCGATTCGGGAATGAGAAAAAGACGAAGGAGGTGGAGTTCAGTTGGCGCGGCAGAAATAGGGAAGACGGTCAGACGAAGGGCCTGAAATACAAGTCGAGCGAGCCGCGCCACGGTTCGCCGTGTTTCGACTATTCCCCGACGCCGACCGTGAAAAATCGCGGCGCCAACCTTACAAAGGTGAGCTCCGAGCCACCGTCGAAGGACCTCAAAGTGAAAAAGGTCTGAGCGTGATTCAGCGCCGCATGGGGCCTCACAGCTCGGTCCTTTTTCTTCTCTTTCCTCTCCTCTCTCCTCTCTCCTCTCTCCTCTTCGTCCTCATCTTTTTCCTTCGCAGTCGCCTCTACTTTTTTTTCTTTTCATCTCGCGCGCGCAGAAACGCCGATCGACTATACATATAAGGAGTGATTTGTTGCCACGGTGGTTTCAATCACGCCACGAACATTGTCGTCCGCTCGGCTAACGATCCGCCTGATTTTTCTCTTCCCTCTCCGATCGGCACCTTTTATTCCCTGTTCCTGAGATCGGGTTCGTTACCGATCGTACCGCGGCATCGTTTCGACAATCGGTTCTGAATGGATCCTTCTGGAGGGGGAAAAAACTGTTGACTCGAAACCAGAGTCTACGATTTTGGTGTGTGGAAAGGGTCCGTGTTCTTCGCCTGTCCATAAAGGATAAGTGTTGTGTCATTTTTTTTGCACAAACAGTCTTAGAGATTTCTCTAAAATAATTTGATATTGATGAAGTCCAAATTCCAATATAATGATGATATGTTTTTTATTCAGAAACATTAAAAATGATCTCGATGGCAGACTATACTTGATGACGACGTAAAACAACGTTGGAAAGAAAAGGAAGGAAACATTCGTTATACTCCCGAAATTAAATATTTTTATTGAAACACGAATATCTTCATTGCATGCATTTAAATAGTTGTTATTTTATAAATTATTTTATAGACGTGAAGATATATAAAATTGTATCTATAGATACGATCAACTCTGCGTTCTTTCAGTTATCTTCGACCGATTTACATTTTTCTAACCTTAAACAATATCGCCTGAGAAAAAACACTGCACGACTTGTACCCCAGTACGATTCGTCTCACTGAAAGGCCCAGAAGCAACTGTTCCGACTAGGAAATGAAGACGCCATCGTTCAATACCAGACAACGCCACTCTCCTTCACGGATCACGTGACCCAAATCAACCAATCGCTAATTTTCGTTGCATCAGCGTTGCACCTGAAGAGGCCCGACTTTCTGGGGTATGGCCCCCGCTATAATCACTTTCAGTGATAAAATGAACATTTGTACTCTTATGCATGATTTCTCAGTTAAAACATGGTAAACATTTTTCCTTCGCAACTGACAATAAATGCAACATTGAAATGTACAAATTCGAGTATCGCAATCTCACCATGTCCAAAGTCAAGATCTCGATCTAAGAGACCAAGTTTCGTGACTTTTGAGACAGCAGCAGATTTTATTAAAAAAGTAACCATCGCGTTCAATCGGTAACAGGGAAATTCGACGAAGTGGCCATTGTGGCGAAAACGTGGCTACGAACGACAAAGTGACAGGTTTATGACGATCCGGGGTCCGCGTGCTTCAAAGAAAATCCAATTTCCTAAGTCATGTGTTCCTTACGTTTCTCGAATCGTTCGTCACTCGAAAAACCGTGAATGTTCTTTGCGTCAAATGGCGGGAAAAAAGTCGAAGCGTTATTTAGTGGCCTCAGCTGACAAACGGCTACGGCATTTGTAGCGAAATACTTGGCAGTGTATCGTGCCGGTGATTATTGGCGCGCTTAAAAACCTAAACGGACGTTAAATTCATTTGTAAACTTCATATTTTCGAGTCTGATGTTCCCTGTCTATGCTGGCTATCTGGTTGGATCTACGTTAAATTGCCACTCGCATAAATTCGCTATCCTCTTGGCGATTTACGAGCCTGCGTGGAACCGGTTAACTGCAAAGCGTCATATTTACCGTAATCTTATCCCCTTAAGATTCAACGCGTCTCTTCCGATCGCCTCATCGGCACTAATCCGGATTTATCTCGGAGGCGAAGGTGAACCTCCTGTGTCCTTCTTATCGCCGGAATCGATTTGCCTCCGTTTCCGCGTCCGTTTCTGCGTCTTTCGTTCGCGTTAATTGAGTCCCATTGTCATACTTGCGACTTAAATTGAATTCACCGATGGAATTCACCGATCGTCCGGACTACGACCAAGCAGGGTTCAAACCCGTTCGAGACCGATGACTCAACGTCATCGATCGAGATCAATGTTGTTACCACATCGACTTTGATTTCTGATGACACGATTAAGAACAAAAAAATGGAACTTTGGTGGAAAATTTTCCACCTTAAAATTTTCTAGTAATTTTCTAGCCGCAAATTTTTATGTAAATTTACATTCTTCTCGTATAGAAAAAAAATTACAGGCGCGATCGCTCAGTACCAGACAACGCCACTCCTACTCGAGATCTACCCCACGCCCCCTCACGAATCACGTGACCAAAAATCAACCAATCGCTAATTTTCGTTGCATTAGCGTTGCACCTGAAGAGGCCCGATTCTCTGAATTACTCTCGCTAAAGTGAGAAAATTTCAGTGATAAAACAGTGTGTACATTTGGAAATGTAAATACAAATGTACATCTACGTGCACACGCACATAGACGGTACACAGTTGAAAATCGCGACCTCTCAATCAGTTTCTTTCAATTAAACGAACGAGGAGTCGTTTAAGCGGAACGCTCGAGGACCGTTCGAGAAAGAGAAAATATATATTTTCTCGTGATTGGACGCATTGAATCGTCGCGGCAGGACGCGTATGCGCAGGACACGAAATAACGAACGACCGGTAGAGATCGTTGGATCGATAGTGTCCTCATCCATTTCCATTCAACTCGTTCCGAGTAACACCTCGCCACCGCGAAATTACTTAATTTGCGCTCGGGACTTATATCCGCTCCTCGTCGGGATTCTGAACGTCGTTTGTTATCGGCCGAGACCGAATGATCTACGACTGTTTTAGATCGTCTTTATCGTTCCCGCGCGGTTGACCGTGCGCGCGGTTCTCCAACCCGTTGAAACTATCGCTCCGTTTTATCGTCGGAACCAAGCAAAAAGTCTGATCGACCACGGTTGCGCAATCAGCGAGCAACGGATACTTTAGCACAGACGAGAATGATAACTCGTTAACTATAACTAGCTCGCGACGCTATTTCCGCCAATGTCGGTAATTATCTGCTCGGTTAATCCGTTCTACATATTATGTCCGTTTCAATTAGTTTTCCTACATATCTCGGGATTACTTGGAACAGTTTAGAATTCGAGTAGCACGACGACTAATTTCTCGTGAAATTTCGCTTGCACTACCTCCCTTCTGTTCTCTCTTGAAAGATAAAATTTTTCAACTAATCTGTATTCTATTCTATTCAATTTTCTATATCTTCCGTACAGTAAGTGATTTATCTAATATTTAGATATTTTGAACCTTGTCGTTTATTGTCGATGTTTTAAATTTAGGATTGCAACAGAAGCAACATCTTTGTAAGAAAATTACAAGAGTAGTAAGCTTGGAAAAATTCTGGTTTTAATACAACATTCGAGGTTCGGTTAGATTTTTGGAAGACTATTTTCAATATTGTTTGCAGTACTACGCAATTTTATATAATTTAAAACTTTATACAAATTCGAAAAACGATTCAAAACACACTTTGAACATTTATATAAATTATTTAAAGAATTTACAAAATAATAATAAAGTTAAGATTATAGTATAAAGATTAATACAGTATAAGATTGTGGTATAACAATTCGCAAAAGATCGAGCAATTCTTAATCCGAGTCTTAATGGTCAATGGTTAAGTTGTTGTTAAGTTTTCTAATGTAGATCTTAATCGCAAATGTAAATTGTAACCACATCTTAATTTTATCAAGCGTCCGATGGTTCATGGATTTATGGGAGTGTACATTTAACTCTCAATTGGTATTATCACTCACGATCCATTTGCATTACATGCAATGACGAATACTACTGCTTGAAATGTTATTAATAACAGTTATTTATAATAGTTGAGTAAATTTTTCAGAGAAACTTTTATTACATTTTACATACTATGTAAAATGACAGGAAATTAATCAAATTTATTTTATTTTATTTCACGGAAATAGATATGCGTGAATTGATCGTTTAATTGAAAGTTAGTTAAATATGCGTGAGTATTCGTAACTTAAAAATTAAAAATTACACCGATTGAAATCCGGGTTCGTTTATATTAATATTTATGTTTATGTATATATGAAATGAGGACTGATGAAAAGATTGGCCAATGGCGAACGGTTCTACGGCCCTCCTCGCGATGAACACACTGGTCTTCCCGTCTATTTCTAAGGATCCGATTAATTCCGAGCATCGGCCGATAATTTATGGCTGGCCATGCGTTACGTTCTGCACCTTCCTCTCTGCTCGTTTCACGGCAAAACCTCTTCGTATCTGTCACACCTTCCTCTAATTGCCGCGAACACGCGAGATCGCAGGTAGCCGGGGAATAGTCGGCTCTCTCGTGACGCGACTCCGTTTCGAGGAATTCGAACCCCGCGGGGGAAAACTAACTCGCTGACTCATTGTTAAATCGTTGCGAAACACGCGGTTTTTCATCGGAGATTTTCTGTACTTGCTGATAAATGAACCGAGGATTTTTATGCAAATTTTTGAGAACGCAACTAGCCCGTTTTACTCTGAAATCACGTTTCCATAGTCTTTTTTATTTAACGTTAGTTATTAACTTGTAATCAAATCAATTTATGTCTTTGCAAGTAAATGCGCTGGGAACGTAGAAAATTTAGAGATGATAAATCAATCGTAGTAGATAAAGATAGATAATATATAAGAGACAGTAAAATTAAAATTAAATTTTGAAAATATTTTATTACAGGTATAATTGCGTAATTATTTTAATTGTACAAATTATTGAATTATGTAGTGGTGCAATTTATATAATTATTCTAAGAAAAAATTATATTTTTCAATTTTTGAGTCTCGAATGACAGAGGATGTATCTTACATATCGAATTGATATTAATATGTAAAAGCACCGAATATTTGAGTTTGAATATTTTATATATCATTATATTATACATCAATATATATTTTATATATTTTCTCCATATCATATGCAATTTTTTATATTTAAAAACCCTCACGAATGCATAAAAATTCACACAGTCCACAGTGTAGCAACATTCACAATCCTCGTAACCTAGTTAGTTATTACCAAATTCGTTCGAACTTTGACATTACCGTATATTTATCGTTTCTTGTCTAAACGAACGAATTCAATTTTACTGATTCTATTAATATTATGAATTCGACGGTAGCTCCTCTCACATATATTACACGACGTTCCTGGGGATAGGAGATTCGCTTTGCTTCGGGAGTTTCGACGACCGATACCATGGGATAATCTCGTTCGCCAACAATAACAAATTTCATCTGTTAAAACACGGTGGAAAAGAAACAAAGACAAGGGGAAAGCGAGAAAGGGAGGAAGAAAGTAATCAAACGTTCGTTGATATCCCGGGGCCAGCTTCGATAAAATATTTTTGTTTCTTCTTCATAGTGGAAATAATTCAAATATACGAAAAATTGTAGCATGATTGTGGCGAATGAATGTTGCGGATTTTGGCGTAAAATTTAACGAACAGATTTTCTCGTTAAATCAAAACGAATCATCGTTAAATCAAGCGAATCTGTTGTTACAGCGAAGGCGAGGAAATACTTACAAGTTTATAAATTTATACGTGTGTGTGTGTGTGTGATGTTATAATATGTTTAATGTACTTGAATATAATAAATTGTAATATTTACAATAACTACGTTTAAATATGTATTCGAAATTCCATTATTCGAATATTTCGATATTTGAACGTTTTTACTAGAACAGGATGCCTGGCGCTAACTGGAAAATCATCTATTTCTAGCAGACATTCAGTTTTAGTGATATAGTGGTTCGGATATTAACTCTGGAGCGACAGATGGTTTTAGCAACGTGCGGGATGTCCAAATGGAATATATGGAGTACGCGTCCGTGTATCCAGTGCAATAAGATATATATATATATATAATAAATTAATGACTATTAACTGATATTTCCATAATTAATAATTAATAAAATTTCGAAGTAATTTCCTTCAAATTCTTCAGTTTTATTAAAAAAAAGGTACGAGATGAGAAACATTGAAAATCACGAGTGGTTCTCATTTAACTTTACATTGGAATCTTACGTTTATCTTTCTCAAAAGGTAACAATTTACAATTGGCGATACAAATGGAAGTTTCCAATTCACGTTTAAATAAACCCGAATGCGAATAAAATCTCGATTTACCCGATCGTCTGCTTCGAATTGTCCAATTCGTTCATTAAGGGGAGGACAATTCGAGCAATTAGGAAGGATAAAACAGGCAAAGTTTCGCGAGGGGTAAGACTATTGTAGAACGGTTAGCAAAGCGGGGAAAATTCAGCGCCTGTGAAATTTCAGTATTACGGCAGTTTCTGTGTAAACTGCCAAGTTAATTATTGCGCGATCGGCGCGGAAAAAAGGCGCGGCAGGCGGGACGAAGGAGCGAGAGACAGCCGCGATAGGTGGGATTAGCATAATGCATCGGTAACCAGCGATCGGACGTGGCTCGGCTCGATTGTTACTCAGTTAATGGTCGCCGAGCAATCGCTATTCTAGCGTGGCAATACGTGGCGTTCGTTAAGACTACTTTAGCCGCGTATCGATGGGCGGTCGCAGCACTGTTCCCCGTCGACGCCCATGCTCGCACATTTTCCTCTTTTCACCTTTTCGTCGCGATCTTTGTTCGTCCATTACAGGACAAGATTGGTAGCGAAGCGTATATGCGACTGTTAGAAAGACCTTTTTCCCAACTTTTTCACACTGTTTTTGTGATATTGTCGTGTCTGAACTCTCTCCAACTATTTATTCTCTTTTCTCTTGAGAGAAACCCTTTGGAACTATCAATGCTCTGTTTGAGCGAAGGAGCGAACACGAAGGAGCGAGCCTAAATCTTCACGGTGACTGTCGTCGTCGCTTCCCTCCAAATTGACTACGGCCTCTGCCGTATCACCTGCGATCCTAGATAGCGGCTAAAGCTCGTCGATGAACGTCCTCGATAACGTTTTAACATTCGCGACAATCTCTCGACGATCGAATGGCGGACCGAGCACTGAATTTGCTCGGTGATTACTCGCCACGATTACATCTCTCGATATTGAATACAATGATGAATAGATGGCCGACGCGGTTTTTACGCGAGGCCGAGGGAAACGTTTGTACGATTTATGTTCGCGGAATATCGTTTCATAGAAATCTGTTGGACGTACGTTTACAGTACGTACCTCTTCGCCAAGAGGTACGTCCGTAGGAAGATAAATTAGAGAACGGATTTGTTTAATTTGAAACAGAGTAACAATATTGACAACTAGAAGAAATGGGTTTATTTCATTAGAATGAGTAATGATACTTTAATGATGATTTCTATTCTAACGACACGCTTCACTATCTCTCACGCTTTCACGATGATTACACCGTTCATTCAATTGACGTTCGAATTTGTTAAACTCCTTGCTTCTTTTTAATTTCACGAATTTCTTTATTATAGTTAACAAAATTGAAAAATGCAAAACTGCACACAATGTATATAAAATACAAAAGCTATTATATATATATATATATATATATATAATATCAGAAATGACGAAACAACTTTCTATTTCTTATTTAAAGTCCATTTCCTTAATCATGTTCGTAGAAATGTGCAAAATGCAGTCCAATAATTTGTTCAACAAAAATCATTGAATACAAAGTAAATAAATAACAAGATAAAATATATTATATCTTATTGCGCGCCTTGTTGACTGAACACACGACTAATAAATTACATTTACACTTCTGCAAACCGTCGCTGCGTGGACAGTGGGGCTTATTGAAATCGAATATGGATACTCGTACATTCAAGTGTGTTTATCGCTGCGTAATTCCTAGTCGACAGGTTCACTGAATCCGTTGTCGTTGTCTCGTAAGTTCTCTTTGTTGTCCATTTGCTCGGACACTTTACTCGCTGTGCTCTTACTCGCGCAACCATGAAATCTCGCAAGGGCTTTATCATTACGAAGCGGAGCGATCTATGAAATCGCTCTACAATTTATACAGGCTATATGTAATATTTTTTGATATTTTCATATTTTTATACGATCGATTGAACAACTCAAGTTGAACTAGTATATTATGTAGTATATCAAGTAGTAGGTAAATAACAAGTAATACAATTATTACTGAATATTACAACTACGTGCTTCTTTTTCCAATTGTCACTTTCTAACAGCATCTTGAACATTTGGAAAAACCATCCTCTATCATGAATCCATGATCATGAATCACATCGTTGTACTTTTGTACGTTACACGCACTCTGCGCATTTTTGCACCATTAAATTTCTCAATACTAGTACCAGTATTTGCGGCGATATTTTACAGTTAACAGCTGTTGAGCTGTTACCATAGAACACTTTGATCAGGACCATAAGGAGCGCAAATGCAACGAACAATGAAAGTCGATTTATTCCAGCTGATCTACGACTCCAATACCAATTACCTGTTACAATAGCGTGAAATTCATATTTCTCTCTTTTTTTCTTCGACAAAATGTAAATGTAATTATGGTATTTTAGCGTGTGGAACAATATACGGTATAGAATATATCAGACTGTTGAAGCAGTTGCGCAATCAAAATTTCAAAGAAATCGATCGCGTCTACTATCCGCGGAGAGCTATGCTACGATTTCTCTCTAAAGAATTCGATAAATATCAGCAATTTATATCCCGTGAAAAATCGACAATCGGTCTGTTTCGTGTCTGTAAATGAGGCAGCTTATTCGCGAGACCGTGTTCCTCCGAGACTGTACTTAACTTTCCTCGGTGTTGTTCATCGATCGCGCGGGCACGTCGCGTCGATTTGTCATCGGCACGAACAGTCTCCGACGAATGTCAAAGCTAATTGAATTTGATTAGCCAAGCAAAGTATTACGTTACACCAAGGCAACAATGCTCGCGATTTGTCACCTTTGCAATTCTTCGTCTTCCTCCATTTTCATAATTGCCTGAGGTCACCGCTTATTATATTAGACACCCGTCGCCGATGGATCGCGGGTTGACAATCTGCAACTGCGTAGTTCGATCCACTTATTTCTTCGTCTCTGTTTCTTTGTCGCGAGTCATTAGTCTCGTTAGAGAGATGAAAAAAAAAAAATATATATATATATTTCCGAAGCCAATAAATTTGCGATAATTCGAGATAAAAAATAACAGATCGCTTAGCAATCAAATTCTTTCCAAAGCAGAGGTTCATGAATAATTCGAAAGTTAATCCATAGAATTTTTGTACTTGGCTACCGTTTGTACTTTGAACGCTCGATTCTAGCCAAAATGGAAATTGGAGTTTAAAATTTTAAGCTAATTTCGCGGGCAGGACGCAGTTAATTTCATTTTAAAATACGAGCCGAGCGCGTCGTTGTTACGATGAACACGAGACCAACCATACCGTGGATTTCGAATTAATGTTTCATCGCGCTTTTTGGCCCGTTTGCAATCTACAATTGAAAATTCTTTGTTTTTCTTCTGAGAAGATCATCCGCTAATTGTTAAAAGTTAAAAATTTACAATATTATAATTTTCTGTACTTTAATCTTCAATAGGACAGTAGCTGATGATGGGGCAATCGAAAGAAACTATGAAAATATGAAAAATCAAATTTTTGACAGACGAACAATATTAGTTAGTTTCAATAATGATGAATGAGGGTGAGAATTCGAGCTAATTAACCGCAGTAGGAAAATTCACTTCAACGGAATTATAGGAAATCGGTTGAAATTTGTTCCGATTCTGTCTCATTTTCTACTAACTTTTAATTCGATTCTACCTCGTGGCGACTTCCACCCCCGCTCCGATCTCAACTATTTCTACTGAAACTCGATTTGAAAATACTTGATTCGCCAAAATGTCTTTCACGACTCGTATTATCCCATTGGCGGCGATAGTTTCAGATTCGCTCTCCAGTCAATAAATCATTCCAACGCGAATTATCTCCCGTCGAAGTAGGAAGTAAGCCTCGCAGAAACCTTTCGATTCTTTCTGTGGCTACGTCGAATTATCGCGTGCGATGTACCGAATATTTCTATAATTATATGAAATATGTGTTTTGTGTAAACATATTAATCGCAGCAGTCTACGTAGCATTTAAATATTTATTGAAACACATCGAAACTTCATCAACTCGCTATTCGTTAACACTATTAAATAATTAAACCAGATTTCTAAAATAATGTCTCTCACGTTTGTTTGGAAGAATAAATGAAAAACACGATCCTGCGCGTATATATATGTTTTAACGTATATATATTATGTACTGTAACAACTAACACATTGTGATCAATCAACACTCACGCATTGTGATATTCCCTGTTTTTCATCGAACATTCGAGACTACAACTAGCAATCGTCTTTTTCGACGAGCGATGCTATTCTTGCCTGTCTAGAAGAAAAAGGGGTTAACTGAGCGAAGAAGGGGCAGAAGAAGCGGTCGCGAGACGAGCGTGTCGATGCCAGTACCGGGATTACGCCCTTCTGCCGCGGCAGGACGTGTTAACAAGACGATAAATTATTCGAAATGTCAATTGCGACGATATCGTTCGCGCGGCGCAGCGGCGCAGCGGCGTGGCGGCGCGGCGGCTCGTCGGTATTAATCGGCGCGAAGGATCGGGAATGACGTCAGTCCCAGCGACCGATCGCTCGTTCCCCCCTTTATACTTGTTCCTCCTTTATGCTTGTTCCCTCGCAGAAGACACGACGCATTAACCGAGAGAGAGAGCATGGGTGTGTACACTTGTCGCAACTGTACGAGACAACAACAACGCCGAGAGGACCGCCGAGGTTACGTCCCTGATCCCTCGTTTGAAAAACCCTTTTGCTCGCGTCCGATCGGTGCGTTGCTCGTTAATTGCTCAGCTTCTCGCCGTTCAGTTATAACCGCAGTCGCCTGGCGCGGCCAGTCTCCGCTCGGTGATTTCTTGCTTCGATGCGACGAAGCACACTTTCGTCGCGAATGTCCAATTCGGCAGATTTCAATTCTCGAACGAACGAGCATTCTCCTAGCGGGTTTTCACATCACAGATCGATTGTACGAAGCGAAATGTCTTCATCTTCTGATACAGCGAAGGCTTAAATACCGGGGATGAAGAAGAATGTGCGTTGTTTCAGGATAATTTTATTGCTGGTAATTGAACACGGCGTAAATAACACAGTTAAAATTAATTCTACTTAATTTTTATGAATTTTTCAAAAGTATATAGTATTTTTCAGAAGCGTTCGTTGTTATATATTTGTATATGTAGTTTGAACCGAGCATAGATACCGAGTGCTCGATAGTTTGCGGATTTTTGTGCGAAATTTATACAAAATTGAAAGATGTTTAGACAGGTATTCTTCAAGTATAATTTACCAAACATGGACCAAACATACCGATCTGTATCGAGCGTAAGTTGTGTTAAACCCTAAGGTTTGACACAGCCCAATTTCCGAGATTTTGGTTTAGGTTAGGTTTCGGTTGTAATTTTATTTAGTTACGCGAAACGAAATATGTTTATATTTGTTATATAACGTACGCCACGAAAAGCCACTAAATAAAAAAGAGTAATTTTATTAAACGAAATATGTTTTTTATATTTATAATATAAATAATTTATTATATTATATTACGATCTTCATACAAAGATCGATCGCGCAGGGAACGTATAGAGAGTTTTCCGCCATTATTCTACGCGGTAAGATATAAATTCTCCGCGGCTTTTCTCCGTTACACGCGTTTCCTGTCAAGTCGCGAAACAGATACGACAACGAGATCGCGACCGGTGAATAACGGCTGCTTTTATTTCATCCGCGATAGTAATCGGTTCATTCAGCGTAGAAGAACGTAATGCCTTGATCACGAGTGTTCGAGGAATCCGTTCCAAGGCGGATGGAGCGCGAGTAACGAGATCAAGGAATGACACCGCTCGCTCTCGCGACATATGTTCCACGACCATCGATCGCCGATCGCCGATCGCCGATCGCCGATCGCCGATCGCGAATGTTCCCGCGTCGTGCCGGAAAAATACAATTCGATGGATGGTACTGCAGCATCGTAAATTCTGATCGATACGAATTTACAGACAGAACTACAAGACAGGAGGTGTATAAAGTATCTCGGCTTGGTTATCAATTTTCATTGACTTTGACAACGTTTCCTGTTCTAGAACTAATTTTCTCCAACATTTAGTAATTTTAATAATTTTAGTAATTTTAGTAATTTTAGTACTTTTTATCTTTGCAGCACGACTTTTGTGGGAAAGTAAAAATTACCATTGTAAAAATTACGAGGGAAATGCAAAACAGGAACTACTCTACGAAAACGATTTCGAATTAGAGTATCTTTGTTTGATCTCGAAGGTATCGTGCCGCGATATATTTTTTAAATTGAAGTGATTTAATTTAAATAATAATTTTAATATTTACCTTTAAACCTAAATAATAATTTTCAAATTGTTGTTAATGGTAATTTGATACTTTTGAATTCGCTAATATTCAATTTAAATGATAATTTTTAAATTAACGTCAACATTTTACAGATTCTTTCGATCGTGCAAGGTGTTATTTAACTTTTCCGCTTTTGAGACAAAGATATTCGTTCTACGACTCTCAAACAAGAAAATCTCCGCCAGGAATGGGATTTTCGGGTGACAACCAGTCTGACGAAACTATCCAGAGAGTCACGGAGTCATTACCGTAATTAATTACGTCGTCGATCAATCACGACGACATTAAAAACGATGCACAACAGCGACGATTAAGAGTGATCGATATCGCGGTTATTAAACTAATCTTTAATGAACGCGCGTAACGAGAAAGCCCTTTGTTTCAAAAAGGCGAGAAAGAAAAAAAGAGAAACAGAGAAAAAGGACTTTCTCTCGTGTCTTTGTAAGTCCTTCTATTTTCGAGCACGTTAACACGAAAAAAGAAATAGAAAGTGAACGTTCCCTTGAGTAACGGAACTTGGCGATTTCTTGACAAAAGGCGCGCGAGTATTCGTATTCCTTAGGCATTATAGAATTTGGGAAGTGTTTTATGCAATCAAGATTTCTTTCATGTCAGTTAGTTCAACGATTGATTAATTTTAAAATTCGTATAAATCGTAGAACGGCGCTGTTGCAATTTCTTTAAAAGTAATAATTTGAATGAATTAAAAAAAAAAAAAAAAAGATCGCCAAGGCAAAATAAAAAGGAACGTTTTTTAATCGTCTCCGAACGATGAATTTATGTTTGTAGAAACACCTTCGAGCAATAAAGTTTCATGGAAGAGGGACGCAACTGTATTCTGTTGAAATAGCGCGCACGAAAATGGAAAATGGAAACAGAAAAAGAGGAGAGAAAGAAAGGACGAAGGATGGGAAGAGAAAGGAGGATGGGAAGGAGTCGAAGAGGAAGAAGAGGGAGGAGAGAGCAAGGATCGATGATGATAAATGCTTCCGGCGGTGGAGCGTAATTTATGCCGTCATTAGAATAGTCGCCACGAGCTTCCCGTGTAGGTGGTGTATAATGATCGCTACCATGTACCACACGCTCTCCGTGGCTGTTCGAGGAGTTGGCTATTTACAAAAAAGGCACCCGTTGCTCGATGATTGCGACGCCCATAAACACGGCTCGCGTCGGTACATTGGTTACTTGCTATCCCCTCAGCGTTACTTCGAATCTCCTCCGTCGCCGCTTTTACACCCGCAGTTGACAGTCCTCTCTCTCCGATCGAGGCTCCCTTCGAAACTTTTCAACGAAAGAATTCGCGCTCTTATCGAATATACGATGCTGAAAGTTTGGGATTACCTAGATGTCACCAGGCAAGTCTTGGACACTTTCTTGCCAAGTTTCACGGGTTTCTCGGGTTTTAAGTGTTTAAGTGTGTCGATGGTGCAGAGCACCTATGTCACTCGATTTTATACGCAACATAAAATTTGATCTCACTTATAAATATTATAAATAAAATGCTTCGCTACTTCTTCATTACAAAAAGTACAAAATTTATAAATAATAAACAGCTACGAGCTGATAACTCCCCCTTCCCTCCCTCTCTCTGTTAGAGTACATCAGAGGATCTGCAGAGGATCAAGTAGTCAGCTAAATAATAAGCTACCACCGCTACCTCCGTTTTCACCTTCGTAATCCTTCGTCAACTGTTTTTTTTTTTTTTTTTTTTTTTTTCTAACAGCGGCGGAGACGAGCCAAGCGGCCGATTAAAAGGTTAATTACCAAAAGTAATAAGGACCACCCATCGTCCATCTAGATCCGACAAAATAGATACGCATTAATTGGACGAGGGAGAACTCTCCTTTGATTACCTATTACCGATAATTATATGTTAACCACGTATCCAGATCCGGCCGGGCACGCACTCCGGAGAACCTGTTCCCCTACAGCGGCGAACATTGAATCAAATTGCGTGCGCGTGCATGCGTGTACACCAGCTGTATTCACGCCTCCTAACCTTTCGCTACCGGCTAGATCTACGCGTAAATAATTGCCGTTGGTCCCGGCTAGATCGGGGCCATTGCAGCCACCATCGATTGGCTTTCGGTGCTATTACCACTGTCGATCGTATAATTCAATTTCTTTCCTTCGCTATCGCATTGACTGTCACGCGAGATTTATGCGTTTTATCCGCGGCGCGGGATACTTGATTCTTTTTAGAAAATATTCTGTTGCGATAGTAAAAGTGCAACGAAAGCGTATCTTTCATTTTACCAGTACATAGTGGTAGATGTTTATCTATCGCGTTAGCGCAACGTTTTATTTCGTAAGTCAGCTAAATAATAATAGTTGTAATCGATCTCTGTTATCAAACTCTATTCTTCGATATCGGGGTTGACACGGATGATAAATATTTAATTGTTATTTCGCGAAATTTGAAGAGTTTATGAGTTTGTTACGGTGACAAAGCGTTTGATTACGTTGAACGCGAAAATAAATCGTAGCTTGTGAAATTGATAGCCCCGAATAAAAACGCGATGAACTTTTCACGAAGGATTTCCGTGTATAAAATATCACCATCGTGATCGCCAGGTCTTCGTCCAGGGCCGTTTTAAAAATTTTAGGAAATTTTAGGAATCAGCACGCGGTTGTCGGGTCAATTTAGTAGCTGGATGTCCCTCGTTACCGCGCGACAGTGCCATAAATAATCGGCGCGGTTTAGTAATTCAAGGTTATAAGCAGTTTATAAGAGGGACGCGCTGACTTTCTTGTTTTTTCGCGGTTCTTCTTTTCTTTCAATTATTGGCGACGCGACGAGATAACCTACAGTCTGACAACCGGCTTTTTCTGGCTGGAAGTCAATACAAGTGACTTAACTTAACTCCCTCTTCTCAACATGTTGCGAAAATTGTTGGAAACTTTCGTGTGATACTTTGTAACAAATTAAAAATAAACAGAACGTTGCTTTATCGTGAGGAAATAAAGTGAAAGAATAGTAATTACTTACGATACAAAAATTGACATAAAGCAAAATATAGCAAATTATAGTGTATATTTATAGTATTATAATATAGCAATTGTAGTATTCTTGCTACTTGCTATTTCCATAGTAAATTCAGTTTTCTTAATTTTTGGAATTACGCCACTTGCCAACTGAGGAGCTCGTCTAATACATATTTTTTTCTCTCGCTATAGAGCGACAACCCTCAAAAATTTCAAATTTCATCGCTGTAATCAGTCGTGGAATTTCACAGATAAAGAATTTCGCAAAATTCACAATATCAGACACTGACTCTGATCGCGCGATCAACAGTTCGATCAGATCGAACCATTCCGATTCAAACTAGGTTCTGAGTTATCGTTGAATAATTCTTCCGCGCGAGTTCACTACGGTGACTGGCAAATGGCGAGTCTATTTTTCGTTAGAGAACTTTACAATTCGATATTAACGAGGTTTGCGGAATACGTAAGTAGATTGCTTCGAGCGAGCCCGTTCTACGATTCTCCAAAGACATTCAACCGAATTACCCTGATTTCCGTTAATGCCCCGTGATCTGAAGGAAATTTACATTTGACCGGGAAGCTATAGATTCGAGGGAAAGGAGAACCGACGGAATTAGCATTTTTCGAGAGCAGCGAATGTATTAGGTTGCTGGAACGATGAAACTTTAATAACACCTATCTAGCAGTATTACGTATTATTTAATTACTTAATTATTTAACTCGTTGCTTAATTAAATAATTACTATTATTTAATTATTATTCAATTAATTCTACATTTTGAAGAATCGTCAATTCTCGAAAATTGAAAAATCCTTCGGATGGGATTGAAACGAACGATATTTTCCAATTACTTTCTGTCGGAAAATTATTTATGGAATGGAAGAGATTTTTAAATCTGTTTAAAAAGATGAAAGAGAGAGAGAGAGAGAGAGAGAGAGAATCAATGTGCGTTGAGAATCCAAGTCTTTTCTCCAGAGGATCTCTCATTGTTGCTTCGAATCAGCGACGCAATAGTTTATACGTAAGCGCGATTTGTTAAACGAGGAGGCACATCACGCGAGAAGATGCATGTCCACGGCGCATTTCGCAGCCGGCGTGACCGAGGCCTATCGTACCTCGCGATCGTTCCTGGAAATTTAATAGACACGTCCCGCCGTTGTATCCTTGATTCTTCGACGACGATACCAGCTACCGGCGAGGACTTCGTGCAACTCGAGATAACGGATAAAGGAGCCACACCTTTCGGTAGCGAGCCAACGATACCTGCCGACCCTTTGTTTCTCTTGTATTCCTACTTTCGCGCCAGCGCGACGAATCGTCGTTCCTATTTCTTCTTAAAGGGAACTCTGGCAAGATTCGCGTGCCGAGTTCGTTGTTCTCGACAATGGAGCTTGTGTCGGGGCTTGCCGCGCTCTTGTTAGAGATAGGTTGGTCGATACTTGGAATTTGTTAACGTTTCCCAGCGTACAGTGTACGACCCCCCGGCCGATACAGTCTCACCTTTTATTTTTAACAACTTCTACAACGTTAACCTCCTACGCGTCAATTCTACAATTTTCGTGAACAATATCGTTGGATATTACATATGCGTGTGTATTTTGAAAATTTGATTTCGTTCTACCACTTTATCAATACCTCGTTACAAACAAACAAAATGATCTGCAACAATTATTAACATGTATACATTTATTTACGTTAATATCGTTAGTTTTAAATTTAAATTAATTGGCATTTACATTTTATCTTACTTCGTAACCGTTGTAGGATCAGTTACCATAAGTTACCATTTCAAAATTAAACAACGTAAAATCTTAATTTCTGTTGTCCAATCGTACCGTGCTTAAGTGTGCGTCGTGTACTTGTGTAGGGGACACAAGCCAGACAGCGTCATAAACATTCTCACGACACGGACCCAGGATGCAGTGTCGGCAGGGCCATGAGGCAATTGTCAAAAACCCCTCATGGGCCTGACCATCCACACTGGGCAAGAAAACAGACGCTTTCCGATCCCTTGATGGGAAAGGACATCAGTGAGAGTCAGGGTATAAAAGGGTTGACTCCAACGCGTCAACACAGTCATATACTTTATCAGTGTAAATAAAAGGCCTTTGAAAACACTAAAAACCGTATTTTTATAATCGTTGACAATCTTCCTACTTTGCGAGTAAATGAAATTCTGGTAACAGAAGATTAACGCTAAACTACTAAACCGAGATTGAAGAGTGAAAGGTTAAATACACATCTACCAAACACATTTTTCGTGATAAATATGTCGGAAAGACGAGGAGCTCGTCATTCTCCAAGTACGATTGATCAAAACGAGATGTAAATAATCGCTTAAAGCCCGCCATCTCACGTACGCTCGCTACCCTCTCTCAAAGAGACATTGTCCTCAACCAGAGAGACATTGTTCGAACGAGGAGTCCACCGGTTTCGATCGGGCAATATCATCGCGCTATCCAATAAACGTAATGCCGGGCTTTGAAATGTCCCGTAAGGCACTCGAGGTAACAAAGGGATCACGGTGCAGCGTCTTGCGGGGACAGCAGCAAAAGGGTGGATCCGGGTGTCAAATTCAATTCTAACTCACGTTAAGCGGTCGCCATCGAGGGCGTACCGGCGAATTAACCCGCCAGATAATACCATTACCACCCGTGGAAGCCTGAAATTACTGAACATTACGTATCGACGCCAATTACACTTGGCCCGGCTGCCGCGTGTGCCGCGCCGAGCGAACGCGGCAACCCCGAAACGATTACTTCATTTACGTGTCACGTAAATACGCGTGCCACTGCCACGTGGCCGGGCCAGATCCTCGTCGATTACGAATCATCGATCCCGCCGAAAATTACTCCAGCCAGGGCGGGCGTAATCGGCGGGAATCGGCGAACAGATTTGACGACCCGAAGCTTATTACCGGTCGTTAAACGCCGTGACGAATTAATACTGCTGTCGTAATTCCGTATGGCGCGCGATTCCCGAAATCTCTGCCTGAATCGATGTATCGATGTATCGTCTCTTTGTGATATTTTTAATTATCGCGAAACGGGACGGGACTTTAATTTCTTCCAGAGGAAAGTCGAATGGCAAATCCTGGAATACCTAACAAGTGCCTAGTACCCACCTGGATCCTGAGTAATTCTAATTTTGAAACTCGCGAATCGAACGTTATTATCTTCTTAATGGTTATTAGAGAAATAAATCTTAACGATTTCCTTCTCAGGAAATTGGATATATACCTAATTTCTTCAATCGAATTGTGATTATTCTGTTTTTAAATCGTTTATTTTCCAGTGCATCGTCTCTTCGAAAAATTGATCAGGTGGTCGTAACTGACCAGTTAGTAAGAAGGATCGCGCTAATTGGAATTAATTAATTTAATTGAACCAATGCTTTAAAATCAAATCACTTAGTTTAAATATTTCTAACAAGTCAATTCTCAATCGAGGGATTTAAAAAGGTAACAGGGTATCGAAGAGACGCGTCGGAATAAGAATAAAAATTATTTTAATTAAAATTATAGAATTCTTCGACGAAACACGAATATGTTTGAAGTGCCGTTTTATCGATCAAGAACAAATTACTAGAATGTTTCGTCGTACTACGAGATTTTTTTTTTTCGAACAATTCTCGTTCGTATTTTTGAGAAATCTCGTTTAATTTCGGACTATATATGTTGTCAACTCGCTGATTCAATTATAGAAGATTCCGATTAAAAGAATGTCTCGATTAATTCGATACGTTGTCGCGCGTATATATATTTGCGAAACGAATGCTCCTAGTTTGTTCGAGACTTTGCGCGGAGTAATTTCGACGAGCAAAATGTTACGACAGCCGGAGGAAGACGAAGCACCGTAATAAACGGCATTTTTACTTGTACGTCTTAATTCCGAACGCGAGCTCTTTTAAAAATTGAGTTCGTGTTTTACGTTCACCGGCAGAGGGTGCGCCTGCAACAACCTAATATTTCAGCGGAAATTCATCCGGAGAAACTGCGTGGCGGCAATTTTTCCATTTCTAAAGACGCAATAAATATTTGGCACGGCGAAACAGTTTATTTGCACGACTGAATGTCTAACGGGGATAATTTATATCCGTACTTCATCCGCCAGATATCCAACCCCTCTAACGCAATAAGCTTTTACACGCTTTATTAAACTGAAAATTTACAACGCGGAGTACACCCGTCGCGTGGACATTGATTTAGTCGTAACTTTAAACTTTGTATCACGCTTATTATTCGCGATGGACGAGTAAGAGTTTTACGTAACGTTGTTGTTTTTTAAATATTAAAATATAAACATGACGCGTAAAATGTTGCGCGCAACTTCCCCATCAACGCGTTTTCTACCAGATTATGTCGATCGAACGATATCGTGGGGTCTTGATAACTTGCATCACATCGCAAAAATTTCAGGTATTTTAATTTTTCTAATATTTTATATACTTTCATATTATATTTTTATATTGCACTTTTATATCGCATTACAACAGAGATCAGAGATGAGAGACAATTAAGCGATGCAATACCAAAACTTTTATGACTTTTCATAATTCAAATAATTTTTCTATCTTTTCTTCTTTTACCCTTTTCACAGTGATAATTCGAAAATCGCGTTTCCCGAGTTACGTTGTTCTCCACGTGTTCCAATCGTTCTACGATAGATTTAAAATCCTCAGCTATCTAATAATTACGGTAACAGCTGTTCGTTTAATTAACATCTATCAATTGTACATGTTACGATTAAATAAAATCCATTCGTTCGAATTGCACTTTACGTTGCAACGATTTAAGCGTGCGCAAATACTTACGGAGAAGAAACATTACCGCTCGTATAATGAACGATAATAGCGTCGAATGTCGATGGTAAATCGAAATCGAAGATTTATCTAATCGTAAATCAGTAATGAAAGTACCTATCGTTCGTCAATTCGAACTTTTATGACTGCTTTTTGCGAGAATCTCCGCGTGCACTCTGTTGCATCAATTTTTATGGTGCAATAAAATGGAACATCACACGCGCGAGAGGCGCGCGATAGTCGAAGGAATAAGGTTAAGCAGCGTTAAACCGCTCGTACGTGGGCACTAACGACTTCAAGGAGAAATTAAGAACAAAGTGTGCACGCAGACACTGTTCTGCAAGGATCTATGCTAATTTCTGCCTCCCGCACCTTCGATAGACCGTAATTTATGAGGTACCCTGAATGTGATTTCCGGTGATTATACACCGTGCCGCCTCGAGCAACCACATTAACATTGCGCATGTGGAAACGCTTCTTTGCCATTCGAATACGCTTTGATACTTTTCAACCGATAAACTTAATCTCGCACGTGGCGAATGCATGAATTTTAAAACAGGAAAAAGCTGATACGTACTTTTTGGTTTGGTAATTTTTGAAATCCTCGAATTAACTTTTTATCTATTTGGTAAAAGATGTAACAGTATACTGCAGTATATCGTACGATATTTATCCAAACAAATTTTTTAATAAATATTTTTCTTCCGAGAGGACTAAGGTAAGAGTGGTATTGTGGTATTTTTTGACTCTTGTCGAAAGTCGAAGAAAGAGCAAAAGATTCTAAAAGTTTTACCGACTGAAAGAAACAGAAAAGTAACAGAAGACGCTTTCAAGTTCCAATCAAACTGCCATCAAAGGCAGATCATTTTCAGATTTGGATCATAGAGTCCAAATTATTTTCTCGTCTCCTCTGTCGATCCGTTATCAGTCTGTCAACAGACCAATAGATATCGTTTTCGTGACATTTGTCTCCGTCTTCTAACTTTGACCATTCTTTTTAACGGAGGGGACAGACGAACGTGCGCAATTTCGATATTTGCCGCCAACTCCATATTCACCGACCAAAAGTCCATATCGAGTCCGCATCTCTGGCTAATTACGCCGATCGCAGATGAATCGGAAGCAGACTGTCCCAATATATCAAAGTCAAATTCGATGAGCTCACGGTAGCGTGAACGCGCGTAATTTCGTCAGAGTCCGTCCGGTGATTTAATTCGACAAGTCACAATTCGATCGATGTTACAAAGCCGACGGGTCGGACGACGAATACCAATTGAACCAATTAATTAACCGCCGCGATGCGGGCCCGCACTTATCGAGCTTTCAGTAAGATCGGGCACTTTTTAATTGGACAAACGAAAAGGGCAAACGAGGGCGCTCGAGCGCACGGGAGTCGACAAATTTTTAGACGATGGGAAAATAACTCGTACATTACACTGCGCTAAGTGCACTTATTTATTAATAAATCATTAAGAAAGAACGATAATTGCGATAACGTAACTTGAAAGAAAAACTTTCATACTGAAATAACGACACGACGACGAATCAAGTGCCATAAGAATCAACTCTTATTCTCTGTGAGACGTGAAACAAAGTATAAACGAAACAAGTTCTTAGTTTGTAAGTGAAACAGGTTTCTAGTATTTTCACGATAGACTCAGTTCTCCTAATTTTTGACTTGCGCCAAACTGTCGTCAATTGTACCACGAGTTCGTGCAATACCAAGTAGAGTTCTGCTTAAAAGTTCAACGCCCATCCTTGACGCGCAAAAGGGACGAATCGTTGCATCGCGACCGGTTATAGCTTCCACGTAGTTGCACTTCCAAGACGAGCTCGCGAAATTTCGTGTCTCCGTAATGCACACCGGTAAGGTCAATCGCCGCGGGGGATACGCGGTTCAACCGACTTCCTCGAGAAAATTGAGCAATTACGTGCTATTGCATGTGAGAAGCCGCCGCTTACACAAGCAAGTTTCCCCCTATGCGCTTGGTTCCTGCTCGTTTCACGGGACGTTCGAATCGTCTTCCGCTCGGACCACCTATGCGATCTAGTTTCGCTTCTCACGGTTCAAGCGTCTCTCCTTCCTTCATCGGTTCACGTGGCAGCGACGTGTTTGTCATACCAACGTGATTGCTTCCTTTATTTCTGTATGCAGATTTTGTCTCGAACGTTTGTTAAGGAAATTTCATTAATCGCGTATACATATTTATATTCTACGCTAAGGATTAAGGAATCCTTGGCGAGTATGAAAACTAGCAAACTTTGTTCTCTTTTTTGATAAAACGTATAAATACTAATATTTCGCTTTATGTTTACTATTGTGCTTTTTAAATATAATATCAATTATATCATTAACATTAATATAATTGTAATTTTACATTAATAACATTAATTATATTAATAATATTAATAACAGTATTTTTAGTAATACTACCACCATATCGATAATATCGAAAGATGATATCACTCACTTCTTCCTTACAACGTGCTTTTCAATTTCCAATTTAGGAAAATTCTCGGCAAAACTGTCTTTTGAGAATGCAGAAAAACTGACAGGTTGAAACAGTACATTTTGGCTACTAACAAGTTACGAAAGTCTAACAAATTTAATTAATATTTCGTTCGACTCGGATTGTCGGAGTTGGAACTGTTCGAGGTGGGACGTTTTCTTAATAACAGTCCGGGTTCTTGTTCCGACGACACCGGGGACAAAATCGCAGCGCAGTTATGAGACTTCTCGCTAAGCTGGATGCGATGTTGTTAGAACACCCGAACCTTCTCTGAATTACGCGGTTTGTTCCGTCTATGAATTAAACGCCGATTTTCAGGAACATTCGGTACATGCGTACATTCCCGTTCAAAAATCTCACGGAAAATTATTACATCCGTTTTAATGTTAGAAAAATTAAATGATACTTTGTGACGAAAAATATGCAAATCGTTGATACATTACAAAATTATTAAACGATAAACTAATATCGATTATCAATAGTAGCAACGACCTACTCCTACTTTCTCACATTTTACAGATTCATAGTCATTGACTGTTTCTTTATACATACATAGTACAAATAAAATCAATATGAAAATTCTCTGGAGGAGAATTAACATTCCAGAACGTTGCTCGGCGTCGGCTCATTAGCGCGTAAAGCGAGGAGCCTGCTCCGCGTGGTCAGCCTAATAAGCGGCATTAATAGCCTTCTTTCAGCTGTTTCTAGGTTCCGGCGCGGCGGATTGCTCGAAAGGAATACGATGGCTCGGAGGGAAGGAAACAAACAAAGGGGAGTAGGTTATAAACGTACTCTGACGAAAAGCGTACTCGCGCTGATTGCGAAAGAATTCGCGTGGAAGCTGCCAGCGGTGTTGCGTTCGCGTAGAGCCGTCGAGATGCTCGAGGAGAATAGGCGTGTGCGTGGTTACAGGTGGACGCGGTGGCGCGTTGGCGAAGGCGCGCCGTCATAAATCTGCCAAGCCATGGCAAATTAAATCATTATCTGGAAGCTGTGAGCAAATTGCGCCGATGCATGCTTCGCGAGACTCCTCCCTTCTTCGTTTCCTCTCCTCTCTCTCTCTCTCTCTCTCTCTCTCTCAACGTATCTTATCCCCCGTGCACGTACGTTTCTCGGCATCTTCCATTGTTCTTGCGCTTCTCTTTTTCCCCGGGTTCGTGCGGTTCGTTACCAGCTTCGCGGTTCTTTTCTTCCTTTTTTTTTCTTGCGCCGTCACCGCGTTATGTTTCGCAGTAGGGATGGGATCGAGTCCGAATACGTACTCGATGTAATAATAATTGGAGGAACCTAGCGCGATTCCTCTAGATTCCTCCGGAAGTTGATACTCTTGTTTCGATTGTGCAATTACAATCGGCGAACAGTTTTCTATCGTCGATCTTCTACATCCTGAACCATGCTGTCTACAAATGCTCGTTCGCCGATATTAAATATTCGTGAAACTAGATCCCGCTTAGATTCGAGTATACTTGGAAATATTTGCGAAGCATTCGAATCCGATAATTGAAGATTCTGTAACGGCCTGTGATTCCTCGAATATGAGTTTCGAACACTGACTAGCACAAGCCGCAAGTGGCTGCGCGTCTAGCGTCGAGGTCCTACCGATCTTCGACGTTAAGTATAAAGCAGTGTGCGGAATCCTGCTAGGATGGGTGGTGATCGGGCCACAAGCGTCTGGAGTAAAGAGAGTCGCTGCCATCAGCAGAGCCCCACTAATAAACGAGTCTAGAGGCAGTGACTCTCTCGAGACGAAACTGCAACCTTCGCTTTCTCTCTCTTTCAACTACCTAAAATCCTTTCCGTTCGTCCTTCTATCTTTTTCATCCCTGCAATTCGAAACTACTCGCGAGGTGCTCGATCCCATCTCTAACTTGTGTTCCCTTTCCCGGCGGCCAACTTCCACGTGCGAGTTTCTCCTCGCGATATCCACTAACCCGTTGGACGTCGACGATATACGTTCATATTCGTAAATTTCGCCTTTCGGTTTTGCGGCGCGTGGCGGAACAGTTCTCTCCCTCCATTGGCGGTGGCCAACTTAGAAATGTAATTTCGCTGGAACCGAGTCCTCTGGATACACGGGGTACGCCGCTTTAAACGCGGATACAACTGCCAAATTGGGGCTGTTTTATAAGTGCCAGACGCGCCACGCCCGGAAACGCGGTCGTAGGAGAAATTGGCGAGGCGAACGGCTGCGGGGATTACCGTTTTACCGAGTAAATTTTCCACGGGCGAGAAAGAAACTCCGCAGAAATGATATCGATCCTCTGTGCGATTCAAAGAACCTCGATTAAACGCGTCATAAGTGGGGGACAGATTGCTTTTTTTTTTTTATCAATTATTTGCGATTCTTTTTTCCCATGAAATCTTTGTGTTAGTTTTTATTAGTAGAGTAAGAATTTTTATAGAAACTAAGTAGAAATTTTTTATATATATATTTATAATAAATATCTATTTTCGATATTCTAATATTTTTGCATATTCTCTGTATTTTTCTGCAAACAAATGGAAGACAGTTTCACGAACGTCGAAAACTAAATCTCTCGCTAACGCGCGTTGTTCCGTGAGAGCATGTACACACAGCGTGGCTGTAGTTGTGTTATTCACCGTCTCGCGTGTGTTTCCCTTACTGCCATTGTTATGTCATCGAGTTGTACGTAAACTACAAAGAGAGAGCGGAGACAGTCCACGAACGAGAATTCAGCGGAAGGACGTACGTTATTTGTTAATGGAGAATCGCGCAGTGATGTCTGCAAATGTTTTTAATTAATTTCCCGTTCTTGTTTAACGTCGATATGTATTTATACATATCTTTGTTGGTACTACCGACTCCGATATTTACGCTGTATTCACGATATTAAATTTTTCGTATAAGAGACGGGAATCGAAAACCCGATAGTGGTAATTGAAATATTTTATATTCCCGCGATGATAAGCAACAATGATTAAATACTAACAAACGACAATAAAGCATAATCGTCGTACAATAAGTTTCGTCGTTTGCCTTCGATATCGAACGATCAAACTTAAAGCCAGGCGTCTGCGTCTTACGGTCGACGTGAAAATTCAAGTGGAACATCTGTACGATAAATCAGACGCAACGAACGTGCTCGTATTTTCCGTTCTCCTACATCCACCTAATTTGCGCCGTTGTTCATCGACGATTCGTAACGTCGAAATTACGTTAGCATCTTCATTGTTGCAACTGGATATTACTTTAGGTGACAAATTAATCAAAACGTGTGAAATGTCCAAAATCCCTCTCTCTCCATTTCAAACCTTCGTGACCGACTGCACGTACGTTTATCGTTCCCATTGAAACACGAAATAACGCGGAAGCAAGGAGAGCCAAAGGAATCAGAGAACAGGAAGATAAAAGTGGTAGAACTCACCAGACCGTCGCAGGCGGACAAGGCAACCTGGGAATTCCGATGTCCCTGAATGAAACCTCGATAATGGCACTTGCTCGAGCGATTTTTTGGCCGGCTGCGCACATGTACGCTCAGTTTCCGTCTTTCGACGACCATCCCCGGCCCGATGAAGTTGTCCACGGCCGTCAGCTCGATATGGTACTCGTTACCGGCCACCGACAATCGATAGTGTACCGTTGGCCCATCCTCGTGATGGTGGTGGGTCACGTTGTGCGAGATAAGCTCTCCTCGGTGGGTCACCTTCCGAGGTATCACTATCTCGTGCCCGTGGACGTGCTCCTCCAGGGTATATATGCCTGAAACAGATACGATTTCGGTAAATTTGGTTTCGTAGAGAAGTACTCTTGCGCGTCGTGGCGGATCGCGTTACTCGCTGTCGTGACGTAGCCAAACGATCTTCGATTAAGGCATCAAATTGCAGCACTGATTGATACGCGGCACAGAATAGCTATTGCGTGCGATATTCCGTGCTTTCGGGGAAGATTGAATCTTAATGCATAAATATTCTTCGAGCGCAAGAGGTTTTTGGATTCGCAACCAAATGGATGCTGAAGATTTACACAAAGTGTCCTCGTGAAGTTTTGAGATTCTCTCTCACAGGCAATCAATAACAAGTTCAAAATTCATTTTGTTAGTTATATATTATAGTTGGTCAGGAAAGTATTCGAATATAAACTAATAGATAATGCACGTACAAAATCAATTAATACTCGATACAATTGTCGATACTTGCCAGATTACATTGTAAATGCTGACAATTTTTTTCAATCTCAGCAAAGTGTGAATTCTACAACACACAAAAGTTCTACGATAAATATAATAAATGTTTCATACTTTCGCGAGCCACCGTGTTTATACGATTATATCACTATCGCTCGACGAATACTTTAAAATTTTCCCCATCTTCTATCGTCTCGGAACTACAACATATTCCACTCACGCGGAACATTCTGTACGGTGCTTAATTTCCCACAAAAAATTGTTTCTCCCGGTTTCTCAAATCGTCTCGAGCAGTTCGTCGAAGTTGCAAGAATAAAAATTGCGCGTGTCGGTCGCAGAGTCGCGAGTAACGACCCGTTTTGCGCGGCGTGCCGTGAGTTTTCCTTGAAATTTATTCGCGACGCGCGATAAATCTCGCGCGAACGTTCCGCGAAGGGACAGCGACCCGCGCGTAAAACAACGTTAGATATTAATTGAGTGTTTACCGGCGGCGGTTTCGCCGGAGCAATGCGAGATAACGCGGACCGTGGCGTGGCAAGCGAGCGGGCAAGGAGAACGCCGACGTGGAGGGCGCAGAATTCAACCCGAGGGAGGCTGTGATTGATTACGGACACCCGGAGCTCGTGCCGAGCGATATTTCAAATAAATAATTGCATCAACGTTACCCGGTGCTTCATTAAGACAGCTATCGCGACATGATTGCAAACCGGGCCTGCGCGGGAATAACTCTCGGATATCATTCATATTCTTGAACGTCGCGTCGCCTCTCGAGAGCGATTGTTCCAGGTGCTGGAACTGTAACGCTCGAATTCCGCTTGAAGTTGGATGCAAGAAGGACTTTGACTAAAATACTTCATTGAATCCTGCGCAACACGTGATATTTATATTTCGTCGTTGCATCTTGAAAATTGACACAACTGCGGTAAATATTTGCCGATTGAGTCGATTCGATCGATTAATTCTTACTCTTTTAAGAAGAATCTGGTAACACACACGTCGGGATTTAGAGATTGTGGTTTGTTCAATTATAAATATTGTTTCTTGAATTCTCTGGAGCAAAGTTAATATTAATGTGTCGTTGTTACTTTAACAGAGGAACGTAAAATGTACATCGTGATAAATAAAAATAAATGTTACTCTTAGTTACTGAAAGTTCACAAGTGGACACGTGTGTAAAATTTATAGGAAATTTTTAGCACAGTGTAGAGACGATGTTCTGTCCACGATCTGGTGTGTATAAGACGCGTGCATGGTTTATTTCTTATTGACAGTAACAGTGGTAAAGTAAAAAATTCTTGGTGAAAGACCAAGTAAAAAGTAGAAAAGTGGAAAATTTTTCGAAAGATATGAGAAAAGCTTGTGCAAAGATGCATTGTGCAAGGGGATTATACTGGGAAATGATTGTGTTGAAAATTTCGCAATTACGTTTGCGGATAATTATCGCATCATCCTCGCGTAAGAAATATTTCGCTCGCGTTTCTCGAAACTGACTTTCGTAATGAAGCCCTTCTTGCATTAAACTTCTTCTTCTTGCATAATTTTGCACCGCGCAACTGGTTTGTTGTTTGGTCGGTTTGTTAGTTGATAACGTTTTAATGCTCTCTGACGTTTTTACGAACGCTCTTAATCCCGCTATGGTTCCGGGGGAGTGGGGGTGGGGGCTTGGCACGATAATAAAATTTCATTTTTCTTCATAAATGGAACTTTCTCAAGAAAATAACATCGCTGTTGGATGAAAGAAAATTAGTAAAAAAAAAAAGAAAATTACAGTGAAGCGAAGAGAAGTTCGTTCTCCGAGTATCGCGGTGCATTTTATCACGAATTTCTATATTACGCACGATTCAAATGGAGAGACTGACAAACTTTAACCCGCTAAGAATCAAGCAACGATATTTCATAAATGATTAGAAAAAGTATCAACAGTATAATAAATAGTAATTTCGTAAAATTATAAAAAGTATCATACCTTTTCAATATTATCATATATTATTTTTCTATTATTTTATTATATTTTTCAATATTGCAATATTGAAAAGTAGTGCAATTATTTACAGAAAGATTTTAACGATGTTAAAATACGTTGTTCGTACGTACTTTCTTAACACCTAGAAATTTTCTGCAAGATGTACGAATAAAAATTTACATCTTTCACTATATTATAAATCTTCTCCTTGCAGTTTAGTTTCCTTCACACAAATTTTATACTTTAATCGGTAGTTCTGCTGTTAAAAATACCATGTGTTTCTCAGATGTTTCATTTAGAAATTGAGAATCAGGAACTTTTTGAAAAAATGAAAACACGATTGAATAAAAAGTAATCGACAAAATCTCAAAACCTGTTGTTGTATTCTGAATACACAGAAGTGATTCTTTCATTGAATAATGAAAATTACAAGGCTCGCTTGTAAATCTTACACGACGAGCTTCGCAATTATGCGGTGTAACGACATGCCGTCTGAATGAAAAATAGATAAAAATGTTGAAATGAAAAAAAAAAAAAGAAAAATGGAGGGAGAAAAGAGGGCGAGCTGAAAATGAATGTAATGCAATTTTCAACGGTGGCAACGCCTGTGTTAAGTGAATAAAAGTTGGAAAGGAAGGTTGAAAAGTATCCAATCCGCTGCGAATACTGTTTCCCAGCCTCTATACTCTATTCACCGTTGACTTCACCGCATAATGAGTTCCATGAGCCGGAATAAAAGAGAGAGAGAGAGAAAAGAACAAACAGTGTCTCGCTTGTCCAACTGGAACATGAAAATTAATGAGATGTCGTGATTGCAGGTAGCGTTAAACATTACTTTTTCCAGGAGTTTTTTTTTTTTTTTTTTTTCAAACAAGTCAATGCCATTAATGGCAAGTCTGCAAAGTTGCAACGACGACAGAGCGTACAGCGTGATCCAGTTTCCAGTTACAGTCAAATTTGCCGATGGACGAGCAATTGATATAATAATAAAAGTTCAGGTTCACGTAAATGGATGCAACTGGCAAGAATTCATTTCATCTCGAGTGCTGAAAACTACCAAAAGCAACTGCAGCCAACGATATTCACGAGTATCGAGATATATCGACGATTCGTTGGCGTTCGCGATTCGTCCGTTGCGGGCGCCGATCGATTGGTCGAACTACAACTTCTACTATTGTCGACGGTGATCTAACGTCTAATAGAATAATTGTGGTTAGCCTCTGGCCGAGGAGGACTGAAAGAAAAGGACGCCGGGAATGCAGCCGCGGTTCAGCTGCGATAATATGTCTTCATGTAAGAGCGGCCTGACAGTTAACGTCGTTGAGATCCAATCTGCATACCGAGATCGAATATCGTCTTCAATGAAACGGACGGGCCCGTTCCACATTTTTCCTCCGCGAGCACAATCGACTGGCTTAATAAAGACGCGCATCTCCGCGTCGTTCTCTTTGATAATCTCTTTAATCTCTGGCTTCTTTTCACGAGTTTGAACGAACAAAGTTGACATTTCTTTCTTTTTTTTAGAGAAGACGTTGCTTAACATTGCTTTTCATCACGATCGCGTTTTTGTTGCAGCTGAACTAATCGATAGATGCGATACGTTACCTATTACGTAAGTTAGTTGAGCAAGAATGTTTCTAAACGAGAGTTTCGAAAGCTCTTGGATAGATGAAATATTGGTCATTTCCAGACTGTACACGTTTATGCGTGCAATTTTACATTTTTATAAGCGGCTTACGGAAATATCTGAATATTTACCGTAGAACAAATTTCATGTAAAGCATTTTGAAATTTCATTAACAATGAATGCAATGAGAGACAATGACATTGGTACAATTTGAAATTAATTTGAAATTTCAAGAGATTTATCGCAAACGTGTATCCGATAAAAGATTAACATACAGATAGTTTTATCGAATATTGAAATTTATTAATATAGATATTAATACAGATATTTTTCAATTTCTTTCAAATTTATCAATTTAATCACAATGATCTCATATTACGGCGTTGATTGAAAATTTCAAAGAAAATTTTTTTATGTAATACGTGTATTCGATGTATTTAAAAAGAAGAATATTCGAATATTAATATAAAAATTCCCGTGACACAATTGTAAATACTATGTCGGAAACAATGGTATGCAAATATCTTTACATATTTTTTTATTTACTCCTCTATATTTGTAAATTTTTGGAGCTTCCAATTTCCCCGCCAAGAAACGCATAAATATTCATCGCGAACGTACGAACGAAGAGCGATAAATCTATCGGCATTATCGACTCGTCTCCAACAGCTCCAACGCCAAAAAGAAAAAAAAAATTAACACTAACCAACGTACGTGGTATACCTTTGAACCAGTTGGGACAATGAGGATATTCAATGATCCTCCTCTCATGAAAGGGTACATATTCTGGATGGTCCGATACAAAGCGTTATCCATCAACGCGTGACACCGGGGGTTTGCGACACCGGGATCGGCGAAGCGCGATATAATTCTCTTCTCTCTGCCGTCTCTCTGCTTTCCAACGCAGCTCGATACCTTTGTGGTCCTTTGACCTCGTCTATCTGCGATCGAGACGTATCAGCCTGGCTGGACACCGCGATGACAAATTGCCAGCGACGTTTTGTCGTGGGCCGAGCGGCGGGGAAAAATCGCGCGAGGTGCCGGCCGCGATTGCAGATTTCACGATCGATGAGGAACGAATAATCGAATATACGTCTATATATATGTATATCGCAGCGGCGGCTCCTTTTCTAAGCGGTTCAGCCGGACGTTCCGCGTCCACCCATTAAATCATTCGGAAATTATTACACCAGTTTTACGGTGCATAACTGTCGTTCATTCGGCCACGCGTTGTCGCCCGATCGGTCAACCGCTTTTCATATTGCGGCCGCCGACGCTCGGCTGCTCGTTACGCCATTATTTCGAATAATTTTTGTCAGCCGCGCGTCGCGAGATATTGCGGACAATTGTCCGGCTCTCGTGCCCCCGTTCGTCCCACTTTTTTCCCCTCCCACCTCCCTCCGCCCGCGCTTTATAACGTGTTTCGATTATTCACGCGGCTCCGATCAACCGAAAGCCCTGCCCAAATTTGTTGACTGAATCGGGGCAAACGTTTGCGGGGGAAAGACAACAGCGAATTTGGAAAAGTTTATGAACGTGCGACATTGCGAGCTAAAGTGAGAAATGTCGGAGAAGATGGAATAATTGAAAAGACGTGGAAACTAGTTCTTTGTTGTATCACGTATATTCCACTTGCTCCTTAATTTTTAATTTTTACGACAAATTTTGTTATCTGTTGAATTAATTACGATAAACATTGAATATTGAAATAAAAAGGATCTTGGGATTGTCGAGTGATCATTGGCAAAAAGTTTGACAAACGACGAATGTTCAATATTTTTAGTACGAACACTTTTAATATTTTATCTCATCTCATATTTTCGTCATAATGTATCTGATATTAAAATCAGAAAATTTTAACGTACGGGACATCATATATTACGTGTAACAAAAAAGAAAGCAACTTTTGATAAATATATATATAAATAACAAATATATATATATATAATAATAAATTAAATACTCGTCATCTACCAAGGCTTTCGAGATTTTCACGACTCAAAATTAATCGAAACTTTCGATACTCGAGGCTAATCGAGATTTCCAAGATTCTCAAGATCGACCAAAACTTTCAAAAGTTTTGGGGTATCGAGTCACATTCGGAGCAATTCGAGTTTTCACAGTAGTTGAAAAACTTTAAATCACTTCCGAAACTGAGACTCGAAAGTCTATCGCCAGCGTAGATGGAACTGGAATTTCGAAGCGTCGGGAAATTGATAACTGGTGCTTCGTAATAATGGGGCTTTGTCTCGGTGACTTTTTATCGGATAACGGGCAGACTGATGGAAAATCGCGACAGCCTGGATTACGTTTGAAAAAAAAAGAGAGAGAGAAAAAAAAAGTACATTTATCTCCGTGTCAATTTAATATCGGTCGCTATAGAAATTTGGGGGAAAAAAACTAAAATATGTACGAAGGATTAAATACGCTCTCTTGACAAAGGTTTTCCGCCGTTATTCCCATCAAAATGGCCGCCACCCCCGAGTGAATTCAACCTGTCAATTTCAATGCGAAATACAGATAGAAAAAATGGATGGAACGTTTCATTCGAGCCGCGAATATAGCTTTAAGCACTGATAGAGTTAAATTATAGCAAAGTTCCGCTCGTTTAGCAATCTCTGCTCCGAAACAAAAATACCCAGGGTCAAGGAAATGGATGAATTAATCGAAGCAGACTGCAAACAGTCGCGCTACTTCTTACCGTTGTTTCTTGACTGAACTGCTTTCCGAAAATAAGCGGCGAGGGGATTTCAAACAGTTCGAGTCGCTTTGAATTATAATATATGACAAGGTTTGCTTCAAAATAACCGAATTTTTTAAAAATAACAAAATACAATTACAGAGTTACTGAATTACTGTAAACATATAAAATAGAACTTTTTGATTTAATTGCAACATACCATACCATTATGTTAATAGAATGATAATAACTGATATCAATTAGTATAAATAGGAAAGCAATAGTTTAATTAATTTTAATAATTGTAGGGATACCTTAGTGTTCAATAATGAGATTAGAAGAATTGAAATATGTGTCTTTAGTCATATTCAGAAAATTTTGTATAAACTTTACAAGGTTTATTATGAATATGAACATTCGTTTGAACATTTGTATAACATTACATTACACAATATTTTATTGGAACATGAATATGAATATGAAAGTTGAACGATACCCAGATGTACATCTCAGTTATAGTAGTAAGATGTAGGAAATTCACGATGAAAGATCCGTTCATCAAGAAACAAAATAAAAACGTCAACCTTTTGCGATTCGAAGTTTCTCAACTCCCACGATCAAGAATAAAGAAAGCTGTTCAAGTATATTCTATCGAGTGAGAGAAAATTCGATTACTTTCATGGATATCGAAAAGGCTAAAATCAACGCTAATCTGTTTTGTTACTAATGAGTTGCTATCGATCACTTGCTATTGTTATTTCACGGGTAATAAAACTAACGAGGCGACAAACTATCGATGACGTAAGTTCTGAATGATTGAAAAGAGTTGTTTAAAAAATATTAACAGATTGACTATGTGAGACTAGTATTAATATTGTACAGATAAAATGCCAATGATCCGAAAATTTTAGACGCTCCCATAATCAATCGATCGAGATCTTTTTCAATTAATTGCTGCTTTCGCGACATAGTTTCAAATTACTGACTATATTATAATAACAGTTTCAATTAATTCCAACAAACAGTTCCAGGTTGATACAATTAAGCTTAATTAAGTTCCAAGTTAGTAGTTTTAAGTTCACTGGCTATGAGAGAAACTTGCGTGTTTGCAAGTGGGCGCAAGTCACTCGCGGGAGATGTAAAATCATCGAATATAGGTTCAACGTGGGACTTCGTAAGAGAGCCTCGATAGCGATACGACAGTTCGGTCAATTGACACTATTTATCGGTTAATTTCGTCTCTGTATTAATATCGGGCGATAATCAGCTCGTTGATAACCGTACGCAGCGGCATCGATCCGTCGCGCGTTCGCCCCCCGGAGGAGAATTATTCGCGCGACGCGGCTTATTACGAATAGGCCGGAAACCGGGGCTAAAATACACCCGAAATTCCGGCGGCTCTTCGCGCGGTATAAATTTCGGAAAATATACGGCCGTCGACGAATGATAAATGTAAACGGCCGTAATTAATGATGCGCGGAAAGGGCCAGGGAATTATGCGCGAACCGTGAATGGAATTATCTCCGAACAAATACACCTCTCGCGCCGAATTTCCCCTACTCGCGAAAGAATTCGCGTTAACGTCGATTATTCGCGTGCAGTTCGTTTCGCAGGATTTTATACGTGCGACAGTGGTCGAAAGCTGAAGAGTTTTCGACGAACGACATTTCGCCCTTTTTCCCCTTAAGTTGGTTCTACGTCACTTCAAAGGAAGGTTTTTGCAAACTCAAACGTCTCTGTGGACATTAAAAAATCGTTTTCGCGACTAAATCTATCTATGATTTTGAACTTCAAACTTGCCGCGAGTTTTCTTTCTCTCTTTTTGTATCATAATTGCAACGAGTGTCTTACGTAAAGCTACAATATTTCGACAAACTGTTCCATTAGTCCATCTAATGAATTACTGTACCTTGGCAATTTATTGGTTTCATTTAAAAATAATCCCACAGTAACAGCAGTGAAACCATTAATCTCTGTATTTTTGAATCGTTGAAAAATTAAATATCATCGACAACATAATTGACTAACTTGGCCAACTCCAAGAAGAAGAACAATCGCGGGTAAAAGAACAAACTCATCGATCCTTAACCGAGGAGCGAACGTTTCAATCGAGTTTACTCAAACTGCCGATAAGCAAAGAATCGCCCGGTCCCGTGCCCGAATTTCTTCGTAACGTACCATCCGTACCAACTTCAACTACCGGGACAGCTAACGAGTACCGGCCATAATTGTCATCGTTATCGGCAAACGGTCGCATCGATCTCGCGACGATGTCACGAGGCAGAAGCCGTAAAATTCGCGTGCCCGGCGGCGGGGCAGTACGAACCGCGACGCCTTGAACGACCTCACGGTTAATCAAGATATCGATCCTCCGCGAAAAACGGATTTACGACGGTTCGATTTCCATCGCGATAGCCGGTACAGCCCGGGTGGCATCGGCTCTCGATACTATCGATTGCGGGATTACATTGTGGCAGTAGCTGCTTGGAAAAAAAAAAAAAAAAAAAAAAAAAAAGAAAAACGTCGATCGATCGAACGATCGCCGGTGCAGGATCGATCGAGCGGCAGCTCGCCGCTTTCCACGCTCGGCTACAGGTTTCTGCGATGCTGATAAATAACTGGACGACGAGGCAGAGCAGGATGAAAGAGCACGAGAGAGAGAGAGAGAGGAGAAGAAGAGAGAGGTAGCATCTAGTGCGTTCGGTGAACGGTATAATCATCATTATCCTATTATCATTAAAGTCGGAAAAATGGCGGGCTGACCAATCAGCGTGTGCCTTCAGCGAGCCGGGGTTAACTGCAGGTGGGGACTCGAATGAATACTCGGACCTCCCATACAGTCTCTACCTACTGCAACGTTACTCTCTGTACGCGTATCCTTTTCCACGTATGACCACCGCACCGATCCTTTCCACACTCGGCCAACCGAGTACGCGTACGCGACTTGTTTAATTACGCAAAATAGATGGTGCGTCGCCGCGTTCGCGCTGCTGCCTCGCGTAATTACACGCCGCTTATGCGCGTTCGCTTATTAATTAATCGATTCTGCAGCCGATGACCGGCTGCAGGATACGATTTCCTATCGCGAAGCGAGCGCTCTCCACCTGGAAGATAACGGACGAAGCGTGTCGACTTTGATATTATTAAAATCGTCGATTTAGTAACGGAGAGTACTTGGCATCGGTGTAAAGAACGTTTGTTCTTGGAATGAAAACGAGGTTGGAGTACACATTCTCTTGACCGGTCAGTGCGGGATCAATCTCTAATCAGTAATCTGACAGTATCGTTTATAGGTGAGTAGATTTGGGCTGCGGATTGTTATTTAGGGCAACCAGGAAACGCGATACATCGTCGAGAATGTGGAGGAATCCATTGATGGATGTCAGGAATGAACCCTTCTATTTAAAAGTTAGAACTTACACAGAGAAAGCAGTACAATTGTGCGATTTAAGATCGAAGTACACTTGTATTAAACTGTCTCTAAGAAATAAAAAAGGATTTTTAAACTTTAGTCTCGAAAGAGGTAGCCGCAGTTGCTTTTAAACGGACACAGAGTTTTGAGAGACTTGGAGAGCAAAGATTCTTGAACTGTTTGACAAAATGTCGCGGAGCGAAGAAAAACCCGAATCGTCCGGGATCTCAATTTTTCGCGGACGATATTTAGAGTTGCTGATCCGATTTTCTTGCCCGCCGCGCGGGAAACTAAAAGGGGCAGTGCGAGTGAAGGGAACTCATAAGGGAGGAGATAAGACTCGGGTGTTAAAAATGGCTGTTGTGCTGTTGCTCGAGCGTTCCACTTGAAATTTTTTGCTCGACCGACTGCCGCCGCCGCTCTTGCGCAAAATCGGGGAAAAGAATTCGGAGCCTCGAGATGGTTATCTCGTGGAAATATATGGTCGAATAGGTCGGAATACGAAATTGGTCGAAGGGATTGCCTTCTTATAGCGGCAACAGAAAGAGTAGGTTTCTTTCTCCCTGGGTTCCTCATTACATAATTTTTGCTCTGTCACATCGCGATAATTTCGATTTCATAAATGTAATAAGGAATAGGTTCGATCTGAGTAATTGTTTCGTATAATCGTCATTGAGTTAGGACCGCTTAAAGTTTTTAACAAAACTGAAGACTAATTACAAGTTTCGCTAATCATTAAAATACATGTTGATGTACATGCACGTGTCGATAATTTATTTATGCATTGTTATACGTAATACGTCATTATTTATTACCGAGCGAGTAGACAATTATGCTGGATTATCGATTATATTATTAACTATATTAAACGACCGAGGAAATGCTTCGTTTGGCACTTTCAAAATATTTTATTGGTTTCATATTGCGAAAAGAATAATTAAAAAAAGCGATCACTACTAGTTGGGGATTAAATAAATTAAATTAAGTTTAAAATTATATCTGGAATTATGTTATAATTAAATCAGATACTTATATCAACTCAGAAGCATCTGCGAAACACCAATAACAATTTCCGCGAAATTATATCTTATAATTTCCGTACAATTATATTTTACAGTGCAGTCAACGAAACTGAATTGCAAACAAATGAAAGGAAGAGTTATATAACAGCTGACATAACAAGATCATCGACCAATTACAATTGAACCATCTCAAGGGGATGATAATTTCCCAAATTAAATTCTCGCGAGATGCCAACAACCCGGAAGACGTAACACGGTCGGCGAGAAGAAGAAGAAAAAGAAGAAGCCGCGTCTCGGGGCACGAAAAATAAATTCAGGCCACGTCGCGTCGTGCGTCGCTGCGAGGGTTCACGCAACGTTAGATTCCGGTTCCACGGGTCGACGATGCCTCGAGTTCCGCGGGAGTTAAAGTTATTAGGCGTCGGGACGATACATTATCGTCGACGGCTGGTATTACGGTGCAAAACCAGTTCCTCCTCTCGGATGACTCACTCCGATCGGGGCTCACGCCGCGGTCCCATCGTTTCACTCCCGCAAAAACCCTCGCGCATTAGCATATACCTACTTATCGAATTCATTAAGGCTGGCACGATAGCCGCGGAAACGACGACGCAACCAATGCGAAACGAGGGAATTCAGGTCCTTGTTTTTAATAAGCGGCCTGCTCCCTCCAACCCCCCACCCCCCCTCGACACGGAGTACGCAGTAACAACTGCGTCATTCTCCGAGGCTAATTGAACTTATAGTTATCTCGTTAGCCACGATTACTCGGTCGGCTGCTCGTTTCTTCGTGCTTGGTCGGGACACGCCGGGCACGTCCGCAATTTTGCACGATGTAATTATTATCGAGAGGCGTGCTGGGGCTCAGCCACGGCGTTTCTTCATTGTCGAATCTAGCCACGAGCGAGCGATCGACTTGTACATACATGTACAGTCGTAGTTGGAGTTCGACTGCTGGACTGGTTATGGGATGTTTCGAGAATAAGTTTTCTCGACTTTCGTTCGTTTTAACTTGGTTAACGCGGTGATTTACTCACGCAAGCCGGAATAAAGATAGCAAGGAACTACGACTGGAGCAATTTTGTAAAATAAACGAGAGAGATTAAAATTTGGAAGCAGGAATTTTCTACGTTCTCGGTAGAATGTGCTCGACGTACGAATAACTAAACGGTTTCTAAATCGACGTAGGCTGAATGTTAAGAGACCTCGTCGACGACTTTGTACGACATCTATTTTCGGCTTTTCCAAGTCCAACAGAGATCCGGCAAGAGTAGAAACCTAAATTTCCAATTCTGCACACTTGATGTTGCAAAATAACGCGCAACGAATTTTATGAGAATTTTTGCAACTCCTCGATGTAACTTTTAATGGTCACAACTGTTTTCTCAAGAATCACGGAGAAGAATATTCTTCCTGTATCTCTTTAAATGATACTTTTAAACAGCTGCTGTGAAACTGAAGCATTCTTTTTTTAAGCACTGATACTTTCGATGAATAACACGGAACGTCATCCGAGGAAGGAAAAAGGAAAGCGACAGATACGATCTAAGAAAGAAATAAAAGATCGCTCCAGTTGGGAACAGAGTGTGCGAAGAGGCGCAAATGTTTCTTCGTGTGTTGTGTTACGAGAGCGCAGAGTCCACAAATTCCGCGACACATTTCAGAATCAAATCCGCACATCGGATTCCGGGCACGGCGACGCGCGCGCGACGGTTTGATTACTTTGGCCACGTATTGAAATTAGACTAGTCTGGGGGGTTTGCCATTCCGAATGAAGTTTGCATTGCGATAGTTACGGGGCAACGTGTATTGTAGCTGCAGTTTCCGTTCTTCTCTCGGATCAATTTGTATTTGGCAGCAGGGAAGAAGGGGAGGCGCAACCCGGAAACTAGCACTGGTACATTCGTTTCACAATATTCCCGGCGTAGTTATTCGAGAGTGTATCGAAGTTAGTGCCCGTTAAAGCTCGTAATTTTATATGTCATTTACATTGCAATAAGCGGTGATACATGCCCCCTCCTTTTCGCCCCCGATATCTGAAATTGCACGGCTCGAACGTAACAAACCGAATTTCCCCTCGGTCGATCCGGCGCGTTACTATGTTAAAGTACGTTAACGTAATAACGCGCGTTCAATGGTCCAATAAATAACGCGGACATTGCGTTTGATCGCGTATCTACGATTCGATTAGTGATTTCTCTGCCGATTCTCACGAGAGGAACGTTCTTTTCCTTCTTTTGCCTCTGTCTTTTCAAATTTAGCTTCAAACTCGATGAACTACGCAGGGCAGATTGAAATCAGGCTGATAAATTCAATATATAACGCATAATTTTTAAATATATATATATATATATATATATGTATATTTCCAACATGAAACACGATTTTTCGCTAGATTATTTCATTATTTGGTTATCGAACGAAATGACTTTCTATTTATTGATACAATTTGTAGTCTAACAACGCATAATTTTTAAATTTATTTTTTGCCTCGAATTTGAATAAATCTTCGTATCGACGATCGATGTAACTCAAACACAAAATCCTGGAAACGAATCTCACTCTAAACAAATTTATTTATTCTTATACTATTTCTAAAGCAACAATACACAAATCATTACATTAACTATCTTTTTACTTTGCTCCAAATAAAATAAAATGTTCCCAAGCCTCTGATAATATAATTACGAGTAAATAAGTGCACGTACGCTTGATCGTACATGATTTCCCTATTAATTTCACATTCTCGCGAAGAGAAACACTTTTGTTCTCCCGCTCGTTTTCGTCTTTCTAAATTTATCACCGGAATGAATCGATTACACGATGCTGATTGAAATTAATGGAAGTTTGAAAACGAAATTCTTCTCTCTCTCTCTCTCTCTCCCTCTCGCTCTTGAAACGACGATCAACCGATACGGGATTTACGACACCAAAGTTTGACATCGTTCTCGACTCGCCGTGACTCTTCCCTACCAGCCGTTGAATTATTCGCCTCGCAGTGTTCCCCGATTTTCATATATTCTCCGAACAACGTGCTTTATACACCGTGCCGCGCAATCATTTATGCAATAGTAAGTAACTATTCGTTGCCTCTTATTCGAGACACGTTTATACTTCCACGGGGAGCGTAATTTACAGGAAAACGGAGCTCCGCGCGGGCTCCGAGGGTCATCGATTCGTAAACTTTATGCTACCGTCCGTCTAATATATTTCCCTCCCCCGATGGAGAAACGAATTTCTTATTTCGGAGATTGATCCTTCCCGCGATTTTCATCGGGAATTTTCCCATTACCATTCCGGCGGCGGTTAAACGGAACGGTTAAATTCGCGATACGCGCGAACGCGTACCCGAATTTGCCTCGCTATCGAACGCTGAAGTTGTCCGAAGCTACAGAAACTGGATTAAGAAGTTCCCTCGACTGGGTTTATAAAGTTACGCGTAGTTCTACGAAGAGCAGATAATTCTCCGAAGGTAAATTCCACATTGTCCGACTCCGGGAGACACTCGACGAGATACGTTTTATTTCCCGAAATAACAAAACTCGGTCTTCGCCAATAACGACGACAATAAATTTTGGAGCGATGAAACTTGGTCGATGATAATTCGTTCGTTAATTATTAATTAATCGATTGTGACTAGTTAATCGATCGACGCGTTTATCGCCGGTGGGTGCAGGCTTTCGAAGGTCGCTTGATGGAACGTTTCTCTTTAAAGAAGATATTCGACTAAGCTCGGCCTCGATTCGTTCAATTGTTGATCGATCTTTGATCGATTTATCGACGCGACGAACGACGCGACGTGTTTACAACGGCGGCAAAGGCATCGAAGGTTATTTTCCGCGACAAAAGATTTCTTTGAAGCCCAGTGTTTTGCATCCGCGTAAAGGAAACCGCCGCTGGTTTCTCCAGCGCAACAGATGGCTCGGCTTTTACGGTGAACTAAGCGATTTCGATTAAACGAATCGCGCCTCAAGGTTCCGTCGGGGCAATTGCACACCGAGCTGCAATTACGCTGCACGCTCGCACGTGTGTGTACACTGAAATAAAAGACGCGAAAGTCGCTTCTCGGGCGGGATGTTTCCCAGCGAAAATTCTCTCTATCCGCGGGCACGTTTTGTAAAACAATGTACAATCTGACGTGAAACAGCAGTGGAACAGTTAGTGCGTTGGAAATATCATTTTTGTAGAAATTAGTAGAACTATTGTTATGTGGATTTCATAACATAAAATAACTCGATGCCTTTATTTTATTATTAGATGTTTATTGTAGACGATTATATTTATTCGTTTGGCGTACGCGATATTCTAAGAAACGATGTAATAAATAAATACGACTTGTGCAACAATTATACAACAGAAACTTAGAATGGTCTCACAAATAGTTTAAATGTATAACATTTAAAAGCTAAGAAGGCACGTTTTAACGAATGACTATAATATAATATATCGTTAAAAAAAAAAAAAAATATTAGTCATTGAAAATTTTAATCAAGATTCGTTCACGTGTAAAAGTAGCTATTTGCTCCAATTAAGAATAATTGTGGCTAAGCGAGAGACTGAAATTTTCGAAATACGGACACGCGGATTTTCAAGCTGCGCGAGACGTTACAAAAGGTTGACTGTGCAAGGATCGAGCGACGGATGAAATGGAGCGCGGCGGAAAACATTCGGCAGCCAGTAGTAAAAGGATTAATTTCAGCCGACCGTGTGTCGCGTTCGCAACATTGCGAGGTTCTGCCTAGCAATTTTCTGAGTATTCGTCGTAGCTAGAAACCAGCGCGATACTGCATCAACCACAGGCAACGATTAATCATACCGATACAACTTAATTATCGTCCGCGTGTTCTTTAACACCGTGCTACGCTGATAGCGTAGCAACTGCGCTACCAGCAGCTCGTTCGCTCGTCCCGTTTCCATCGGCGCGATGAAAATCGGCGCGCCGAGCGCTCCAATTGTCGGGGCTGTACAAACGGAGAATTCAAACGTACCCTTTGATTACAGATTCCGCCGTACGCGTACGTTTTTTTTTTTTTTTCTTTTTTTCTTTTTCCTTCTTTGAACTTACGGATTCTCGTACGAGGCCGCGAGAAAGAGACTGCTCTCAAAGGTTGAACGAGCAGTTTGAAGGATGGATTCTTCGAAGGCGGTATTAAGAAGAACGTTCAAAGGCCTAGACTGGCCGTGCCACGGACACGTTGTTCGACGAACTAGAGCACCCTCGAGCAGCCAGGAAAGTTTCGCGATAATTATTTTCAGGCCGCGCCTTTAACGGCTTCAACGCCATCGAAACACTTGAAACGTTTGAATATTAAAACCCGGCTGCGAATTTCGGGAGTGATGGCGAGTGTGAAAACTACTCGCGCGATGTTCGATGAAGAATCACGTCGATGCTTCGTCTACTCTGAATTGAACTTTTTAAGTATTGCAAAACAAAAATCGTGCGACGAATTTTGAGAGATTATTAAAGAGGGGGGATTTTAATCTTCGAGACCATGGTAGATTTAATTATGATTAAAATAATATTGATTTGTTAACCATTTCAATTGTACGAATGGTTAAAATATAATGATTAAATACATTGAACAATAATTCTTGTAATTTTTAATGGTGGCAAAATTCGTGTATTCTTACGCAACACTCGTCCAACACCGTCGTGAAGTAATAACTTCTGACAAAGATACTTGAAAATGCTCTGACGTGCAAATTAAACTCTCGAACCATTGGAACGAAGTTTTCTCGGATCACTTTGAACTTTGAACAAAGAGGAGTTATTTCAAAAGATGGTAACGCGATTTAAATCAGAGGCACGGTTGTACTAGATGTACTTATTTGTTTATTTCAATTATTCGTACGTAGAATATTTTTGGCACGTAGCTCTAGCGTTAAATAACACGTGCGTTAATCAATCGAACGTGATTTTCGCTCGAACGTCCACGGCAAAACGATTCCGGAATGATTTTTATTATTATTAATCAAAGCAGGTTTTAGCCAATTAGCACGTAGGTGGCTGTCAACCGAGCACAATCTCCGACCGTTCGGTTTTCATTAATTATCTTAGGCATATTCGCAGATAGGATCGCGCCAATTCCAATGGCTCTGACACGTGAAAAACTGGGGACATTCGGCCTGACGGATTTATGGGCGCACGCGATAGTTTCGAATCCTTTCTTTGCTGAATGGCGAATTTTATCGCCACGATTTATACTATCCGTACATGTTAACTGCCTGGGTATTTCAAAATTTAATCAAATGAAAAAAAATTCATTGTATAAAAATGTGTTTGCGTGTATGCGTGTGTTTGCGCGGAGCATATTGGACAAACGCTTGATTCTGAGAGACGCAGAGAGTTTGCAGTTTGATAGAAAAATGGAACGCGATAGAAACCAGGTCATCCGAAAATATTATGAAATATATAATACACGAATAACTGTGCAAATACGACGCTTCGGTCTGTAACACGAATTTCGTATTATAACCGGGTGTCTTTGTACAAACAGCGCTGTCCCAAATATTTCCGCGAAATATAGGACGAAGTGTCAACTAATATTTTAACGTGTTTATTAATATATACTAGCACGACAAAGCTACCATCGATTAAAGCGTAAGACTCTAGTATCGAAAGAATGAAAGTGCAAAGAGAGTAAGAGAGAGTTCGAATACGACGAAGAACGTAAACTTTTATTTATATATTTTACGAAAAATTATTGAAATCAGTGAAAATGTATCGTAAAAACTTGTAAAGTCAAATTCTGTGCAATATTATACAGAGTAATGTCAAACTTTACTGACAGATATACCAATAAATATATCCATAAAATATTAAACTTCATACGTTACATGTAATACTTGTACAAAGTGCATACAAGTAGTAAAAAAAGAATCTCATTGGTAAAATTCCATACTATTTCACACCTACTTAGGTATTGGTGTTTGACACTATCTAAAACGTCTGACTGAAACGTCTCGTCCTTGCCGAAACGCACGTTAGACGAGCCACTTTTATCTCCGTGCAATATCTCGGCCCTGCAAAGCAAAACATCGCTGCCTAAGTACCCTTTCTTCCCGCGTTATCGTGAATCTTCGTTATCAGCCGGCGTTGGTAAATTATGATGACCGGTTGACGAATTGTTATCGCGAGGGCGGCGCGCAAGTGGCGCGTTGTCTTTGCTGCAAAATACATCTATCTTTCACAGGGCCCAATAAATCCCACGTACAACCGGCTATTTACGCGGCCTCCACTAACGTGCCGCATCTTATCTCGCTAACCATTTTCACGGAACAAGAACTCGCGAGATATTCTTCACGAGCTCTGCTAACGCCCCTCCGTCCCCCCTTCGCCGTGAAACAACCATCGAGTTCAACCGAGCTCCGCTGCGCCCTACCTGTTTCCCATATTTTATCTAAATCCTGTTCGTTACGATATTATCGCGATAAGGAGAGAGATCCCTGTTTTCCGTTTACCTTTAACCATCACAAATTTCCCCGTTAATGGCACCGATCAGCTTTATCGGTCGTGCAATGCCGTAATGTTGATTAATAGCGGAATGATCAGAACGTCGATAGGCGCTAATAGAAAACAAACAGGATCGAAGCAGATACCGGGACGGTTGGTTGCAACGTTTCTCCCCTTGTTCGTCCTTATATGGAAAGATGCACGACTGCGCTTGGATTGGATTGGATTGGTGTGTTGCTGGTCGTTGAAATAAACGCAAGTGGCTACATTGCACGATTTTAATCGTACATTTGGTTCTTGTACTCGAGGAGTTTTCGTTTGATTTACGACGATTGACGGCCAAATCATCGATGCGAAGTCGCAAACATCGGCACGTTTAGATCGAAACTATCTGATATCTGGTATCTAGTACGTTAGAGGACTTTGCGGAGAAATCAAACGTTAGAATCTGCACGAATTTACAGATTTCATTCTCTGTTTTTCTCCGCAAATTTCCGGCAGAGATTGTACTTGTACGAAATTGCGAATTCCCGCGTCAATCGAACGCTCGCGCAGCGTGGAACGAAAGATAAGGGACAGAGCGTGCAGTTTCGCGTTAATTTCGCGGCGAATCGCGTGAGTAGGAAAGTTGCGCATTCCGAAGGACTTGCGCGAAGGTTCGGAGCTCTGGGGAAATTTCCCCGCGTTTCCCGGGGTGCGATCAATGAAGGAATTTGAGATACTTCGAATTGTTTCGAATCTGATAATGATTCTCGCAACCTGACCATTTTAAGTAGTAACAAATCGTAAATAACCCGCTGTACGAAAAAATGTTCTAAAATAAAGGTTGCACGAGACGTACGATATTTTCTTTTAAACGAAATGACATATTTTTTGATCCATCAATCGATACAGCTCTCTACCTTTTTCTCCACGTGTGTCAAATTGTTAGTTCAGAAGAAATTTTCAATTTAATTCCGTAAAATCTGTAAAATCTGTCTATTGTAAAATCCGGGACAACGTACAAAATTGTGCAATAGATGACCAACGAACAGGATATGTACGTTGCTGCGAAGATAGGACAAGAAAGGTGTCGAATGTCCATGTTTCGCGCGAGTAATTCTCTAAAACTACGATGACGCAAGACTCAACGTTTATCGAGAGTCTTCCCAAGCTACGAATCCATATTCGAAGCGACACGAATTTATCGTTAAGAATACAGTACAGATTCGAAGCGATCCGAAGTGTCTCAGATCCTATCACTGGCTGCAGACACTTATCGAACGCGTAAACTAGCTGCCACCGTGTGTCTTCTCTCGGAGACAGGGCAATAACGGATTTCGCGATTTCCCCTGGGTCATCTGGTTACGATATCCGGCGTCGAACAGTCGATAAACTTGTCTCGCGTCGGGACAAAGGGGGGCGACATTAATTTTCTCATCGGAGATCAAAATGTCTTTCTCGATGTACGACAGCCAGGCAAATGCGATCCGTGCCCGGCTGTTCACTCTTTCCTTTGCCGTTTTGTTCTGCCGTTTGACGAGCGTTTGTTGCAGATTGCGCGGGGAAACGTTACGTGCGACAATGCGCGATAAACTGACACCGGGATTTATGCCGAGCAAAAGTAGCAAACGCCTGGCGAACTGGATTTGCTGAAACTATTGCCGATCTGTTCGTCTGACGCGATTTCACTGTTTCACATTGTTGCGCGTTGAACGCGTTCCGAGAGTTAGTTGCGTGCAAACGTACGAAGATAGATCCGAACTGTAATGCGAAAATTCTGAAACGACAATCTTCGAGCGAAACAGAGACGACGTGCATCGTTGAAGAATATTGACTTCAATCGTTGTAAATCTACGAAATATCGATGAAAAATTACAGACTGATCCGACCGCTATTGTTGTAATCTTTAAAAGATTTCGATCTATTAACAAATGAAGAAATAAATCAATTCAAAGATGAGAGCAATTGACTAATTTAATTCTCTAAAAACCTCTATCTTGTTGAATATTCCTCATTTTCCTCAATGTTTAACCTTCAAATTGTCATATTTTAATCTAGTTCGGCAAAAAAGGAGGATTTATAATCTTACAAAAAACGTCGAACGAAAGAATTCATTCACATTTTACTTGATTTTAATTTCAGAGAGACCATAAGCACAAGATAAAAAAAACGTAGCAGAGTTGATGGACTGACAGTGACTTCGCCAACTTTCCCAAAGGTAAGCTATATTAACCTAACCTAAACCTAACCTAAACCTAACCTAAATCAATTTCCTGCGACGCAAATCGGCAAAAAGGAAGAGAATTTCGTCTAAATCGATCGGAACGACGAGAGAAACGCACGCTTTCGCTAAAGTCGAATAAATTCTCTGTCCAAAACTAGGGGGGATGGCGCTTCGCGGTAACATATGCGATGGTGTACACGCCGGTGGGTGAGAGCCGCCGGTATCTCTCGAAAAGGATCACTCCTGCGCCACTCTCGAGACACTCCGGGGCGTGGGTTTTACTCGTTATTGCCGATCAAGCGAGCGCCGGCCCACGCTACGCGCCGTCTTCGTCCTGTCTGCCCCCGCAGGTGCGAATCGTTCGTTTTTCCTTCGTGTCAGTCAAATCACGAGGAGAACGACGCCTCAGCGACTTCCTCCGACGCCTCTTCTTCCAGCGATCTCCGATTGATTACGGCTTAACGGGATAGGTGCATCTCTGAATTGATTCGTCCTATTAAACGAGGCCGAAGAACGTTTACGTAGAAACTTATGAAACTGCTCTGGTCGTATGATAGAAATTCGTTTATTTGAAATGAATTTCAGTCAGTGGCCGATTAAACGATTTGTTGCTGATTGAGTTTACTCGTTTGAACCTGGCCTCTTGTTACACGTACAGACCGAATGTATAATCTGATTTGGGTGATTTGAATTCGTGATACACACTTCCTCCTATCGGGGAATGTTTCGTTAAATTATCACGGGTTCTAGGAAAAGTTGAAAAATATAAAATATTCGATGCTCGATCCGTCTATTTCATTATTATATTATTGAACAATTCTTATTTCTACTCTATGATTACACTCGCTACTAAATTTGGAATAACTTTTATTTCTGCTTTATCGTCATACCTAATTAATTATTATTAATTGGTACTTTATTAATTTAGCGCCAACTATTAAATTTTAGATAACTTCACGTTCTAAATTTTATTTTTGTCTCAAGTCTTTTTTGCCAGTTGTTAGATCTCGATGATTTCTTTATTTTTGTTTCAAATGTTCATAACATTCGCATTAGAATTTCAAACTCTTAATTATATATACTATCCCACACAGTTTTACGTGCTTCTAATTTGTTATCCTATTTCACTCCATTCTAAATTTATTGTAACCAAGCAAGATGAATGACAAATTTTCTTATATATTTTATATCTCGAACGATTTGTTGCCAACTTTAATATGAGACTTTAATAAGATCACGAATACAATGACTGCCACGACGTACCCAACATTTGCACGTGTTACGAACAAATATAGAGCGCTAATATTTGCTCTAATATTCTCACAATCTCCGGATAACGTTTATTCTGCATACAGATATGAAACTAGACTCTCGACAAGGTGCCACTGTGATTTAAATATAACTCTATCCCGTGTCTTTAATTGTTGTCCTCCTCTGCTGAAATCTTGCCCTCTTTATCTTCTCATCAACGATCAATGTTATATTTTCAATTCCGATTCTTGAAATTCGAAAAAGAATCATATATATGGAAGTAAAAGCCATTCGTTGCGATACTTAAAATTCGAATTTTCGTACAGTAACAAATTTCATTTGTATATTACAGTAAAGATCATTCTAATTCCCAAAATATTTCCAAAATATTCCCAAAATACGCCACGAAACACGCACGATAGGAATTTACAAAGTATCTATGAAAAATTACTAATTAATTCTCGATCGATTACTTTGACTTTGGCGGTTGGAAGGAGAGATATCGGCCAGTCGGGGGGACATTGCATAACGGTCCGGATCGAGAATGGAAGAAGCTCGAGCGCGCGGCGAGTGGTTCGGCCGGCCGAGGCGACGAGACGAGACGAGACGAGACTCTTCTCAATGAAAATAAAGATAAACGCTTCGTCATCGGGTGCCTACGCTTACGAACGAGCGGCAGTCGCGTTTCAGCGTTTTCGGATTTGCACGGCGCGGCCCACGCGGGCCTTGCCTTTTATTTCCTGTCGCTTTCGCGTCGGGCCGGACCCCCTCCTCCCTGGCTCCGGTGAAAAGACAAGGAGAGACAAAAAGCGAGCGTGTACCATCTATTGACGGCACGGCCCACGCTTGGTCGCCCCCGCATCGGCATTCATCGAACATCGTACGTGCAACAGCACAGGTGCGCCAACTACCGTCGCGCTACCAATGGCTCCACTTCCGTTTCTTCGTTACCCGGCCTTCCATATCTCCGAAATCGTCGCGCACGTCCTCTTTTTTTGGAAATGTTCCGGAAAGAAACGATTCAATGTTTCGGGAGAATATAGAAATTTATTGTAGTCTCTTATAGTTAGTTTAGGCTTCGCGAGAAAGTAGAAATTTGTTATAGTTTCTTCTGATTGTACTTATTCACTCATTGAAGACACGCATATCTAAGAAAAGGCATGTGCGATTTTTTTCAATTGGTGCCAAAACTAGATTATAGATGACTTTAGTAATTTATATTAATACGAGATGTTTAATTCCATTTGTATTTAATTTGTTTCGTGATTGAAATTAGTAATAAAATTGAAAATTTCAAAATTGAGTCATATAATTCTAAACTAAATGGTTGGTTGTGTTTTTCAATGTCCAATGATAGCATAATTAAAAACAGTATCACAGTTTTTTGAAAATAATGTGCAAATTTGTTACGTTCAAATTATTTATTATTTCTTACATTGCTTTTACGAATATTGTACATGCCTTTTCTTACAATTAGTCGTTTATGTTTCCAGTGATCCGTACACAAGTTTTGTAATAAAATTTGTTTAATCAATGGTTAATGCTTTTGATCCTTTGGAAAGAATCATTAGTTTTCCAGTTCCACAAACTTGCTTTCCTGGGGAAACATCCTTTCAATTATACAAATTGCCTTTATGCCTGCATCTTTGAAGCCGTATTTTTACGAAATTAAAAACTTTTTACGATATATTTTTTTCCATTCGTTTTTTCCCCCAATGCAGTTTGTTTCATCTTGCAAATGCGTTATCCATTAGAGAGTATTCATATTAATCATTCGATTATCAGTCGATGCTTTGGGCTTTGATGGACAAGCGGTTCGCGATGTTGCGTGTTTTAATTGTTTTTGCCCGTCACAAAGGAACGTGAATATTTCAACGAATTTCAATTTGTGAATTTCAGTCTCGATGAATAATAAAAAAAGTTTTAATAAGATTCGCGCAGCGGTGAACATTACTTTTTTTTTTAAACGTAGACTTTTAGTTGCGTCAACTTTCGTGGCTATTAGCGATTATCTTTATATTCTTATTTTCCCTATATTCTATTTTATTCGTCAAATTAGCTTCTTCAAGGGAGAATACAAATCTTGAATTTTTTCTTTCTGAAGATTGTTCGGCATTTTGAAATTTTCCTGGCGGGTTCTACAATTACCAGTCAGCAAGCCATCTGTGGCATTAAATTACACGTCGACTCGAAAAAAATTGGAATGAAATTTTAATTGCCGAATCGAGCTGGTGAATGGTCAACTGGCGTTTTCGCAATTGAGTTCCAAAGTTTCCAGGAGTCACTTCGACACGCGAAGAGTTGTCCGTCGAAAATCTCGAATCTTCCGTTGCAAACGCTGAACCGCGGAACTGCGTAATTCACGGACTTAAGATTTTATATCGGCTTAAGAAGTTCGGTGCTCGCGAATCCTAAAATCTCTCAACTTCCCGCGAGGATCTGGCAAAAGTTTGAAAATTGAAGATTCGCGGATCTCGGGAGACACGTTTGAAACTTGCGGCGATTCGTTTGTTTTGAAGTAGGTGAACGACAGTCTGATAAACTCGAGGAACCAGAGATCAAAGACGTTCGCGTGGAAAATCCGTTAATCTTTCCGGCAACTTTTCAGAATTTTCTTCAGAAAATTCGTGAAATCGTTAGCTATCGTCGTTTTAACGCCAAAATCAAGAGCCAAAAATTTTTCATTTGCAAAATTTTTCAGCCGGTTGATAAATTTTGTTCTTTGACAAAATTTAGTCGTCAAAATTAATAATATTTTCTCATCGCCATTTCTTCCGCTCTTTGGGTTGGAAAATTTTCTGACATTTTATTTTAAAAATTATGACTTTCAGGCATACTGTTTATGAAATATTCTCACGCATACTGTTCGCGAATTCTCCAATTGTTAATGAGAGATAATAGTCGAACGTGATCACGGCTCGAACTTTATTATCGTTCCCATCGCTGGGCGTGTGCGCGCACATGCGAAGAACACGCGTGTTCACCCACGCTGCTGTCCGAGCATTTATTCAGCGAACGAACGAGCGATTTTTCAACAGGTTCGAACCATGAATGGACGGCCACCAGTCTTGTTGCTCTTGCGAACCACGGGCCACGAGAGCGTGGTTCTTTTTTCTTTGCTTTCGTAGATGTTTGGCGCCATCCCAGGGACATCGACTTTTTTCTTGGTCAAGGGGACACCTATTTGGTCACTCTTCAAACCGGAACGTCGATTTAAATTCCTTCTATTGGGATTTTCTGCGGCGATGTTCAAATAAACGTGTACACGTTTAATTAGATACATGCTGATACGTGCTTCAATTTATGTGGTTTTCAATTCACGGCTGCGCAAGTTCAAAAATACACAAATGCGCGAGAATTGACATACCCATATTTAATAAAATATAATTAACATACCTATATTTAATAAAAGATTATATTTGAATGTTTAAGCACATAAAGTAATTGCCTGCTTTGATATTAAAAAAAAAAATTGATATTTTCTAGCCTTTACGTACAAGAGCAAATTTTTTACTTCAGATCTTTGTATCTGGAATATTATATCACATGCAACGACTTACAAAAGTATGTTGTTATATACTAACACTCTAATTAAAGGAAACTGTTATGGTTATTACATTGATAAACCAATCTGTAAAAATCACAAGATGTTTAGGTGAAAGCAACTCACTTTGAATTCAAGTGTTAAAAATGGCTAAATATTGACACAACAGATGGTGGCTATCTAAATACCGTTATCATCTTTATTTACATTTGTATTCGACTTCGTCAATGCCTCATAGTGTTAATTAAGTGTCAAAATGTTTTATATGACGTATATTTGGAAATTACCAAATTTGGGGTAAATAATTGCACGAAATAAAACACGCACATGTATAATATAGTACACACGGACCAGAACATGGATACATTATTTTTAATACACGCTGAAAATCGCAAACTCCGTCTTTCAAGCGGTCGAAGATATCTATAGAACCGTATCAAGCTGACGTTTCTAAAAATATCTCTTAATCAACGAAACTGCTAACATTCGGTCTAAGTCACGACCTAACATCTTTTTTTACTTGAAATACTTCCAGATAACCCGTCACTTCATCAAATATGATCTAATATCAAGAGCAAAAACGCAAGTAAAAGCAAGCGTACATATGTCGCGCAGCTAACAACAGCAAGCCCAAAAACTAACCCCGAGTGTCGAAAAACATCGACAATTTTTGTCCTCTCGTACCAGCGGAGACTGGATCGTCGAAGGCAAATACGTGGCAAGTTTAACTGATAATTTGTGCGTGGGGCGGGGGGCGGAGACGGGTAAGCAATTACGAAGGAAGTTATTTCCGGCCGTTGATGATTTTCGCCGGGACTTCGCGAACAATCCGAAGTTTCCGGGAGGTTGGGCCGTAGTTCGAATTCCCGGCGTTAAGTTTCAAATTAGGGTGAAGGGGCTGGGGTGGAAAGCCCTGGCCTAATGCCTCGTCATTACGATACTCGCGGCGAGAAGAGAGGAACACCGGAGAGGGTTAATAATTTGGTAATAACTGAAGGAGCGATCGTCGCCAGAGTGGACAGATTACGCGTGTCAGATAACCCTCTCCCCCCCTCCCCTCCGGACTCCCCGCATTTACAGGCCACATGCTGCGTCGCGTAAACGGGGCCCCCTCCGCTCGCTGTAATTTTCTTCGATCGGGATAATCGCTTTCTAATGACAGGTCATTTTCGACAGCGCGGTTCCGCGCTTCCAGCCGTTAATTCGCGCCCGGTTCGCATTGTTCCCGTCGCCCACGGAGCGAATAAATATTTACGAGCGCGCGTAGAGTCATCTACATTGAAAGGGTGTCGCGACTACCTCGACGAGCCTTCTTTTTCCACGTGGGCAAAATAAAGCGGCCGATTCGTTCCGGAGTTTCGTTCAACCGTGCTCGAAAACGATTTTGTTAAGTTTCGAGTGGGTCAAACTTATTTATAAGAGCAGATTTATGTTATCTGTGGGAATATATAATAATATAGAGAATAATCTATGCACGTGCAAGATCATGTTTTTTTTTTATTTATTTAATTATTACATTCCATAGCACTCCATCGGTCCTATTTATTCAACCAATATCGATTGGTGTGATGGAAGCCAATTTAAAAGCTGTGTAATTATTTACAGAAATAAATATAGGTATTTTTTACCAAATTGATCGAAGAATTAACCAAAGTTCAAGTAGCAAACACGCGTGCATCGGAACACGGAAATGAAAAGATGCAAGTTGTTTTTAAATAAATCTAAAAATTCGAGAACATGAGATTCGTAAATTAAATAGATGTACACACAAGTTGTAAACTTAGAGAATAATGTAAAGTTTATAAAATTGCGATTTGCTATTACCGAAGAAGTCACTCGATGCTACAGTTGTATTATTTCGAATAATAATGCATTTCTGTCAAAAAATTACCCGCGTTTTATTATTTTATAAAATAATAAAATATTCAGCAACTTTTGTGGCAGGATATACACGTACATGCGTATGTGACTGATCTCACATATTTTCGATCAAACAAAATTCGAAAAAGATCGCAGATCGACTATTACAGGAACGTACCACAGTAGGCGGATGATCTTATCACGCTCGTCAGAAGGGTGACAATCATACGGTAACAATTGCAACGTACGAAACGTTATCATTCCCACGAACAATAGAACAATAACTTGCTCGGATCGAGTTCGCAGCGTGTGATGAATTGGATCAAGCTCAGGTTGTATTTTAGGATTTTTCGAACGTATTTGGACAGTCGTGCGAAGTTTCTGATTTATAGTTTCGTTCATAAATCATCAGACAGTTTCGAATAAACTGCTTGTTGCGGTGGATTTACAGTCGTGGGCAAAAGTAAGTTTAGCCCTTAAATACTCGTAGTATTGGATTATACGTGACAACCGAAATTTAGAATTCCAAAGAAAAAAATACATTCGAAGAACACTTGTATATATTTCGTATATGTGTGTCCCATTTGTACGTATAATATTTTCCCTGTACAAGTTCCACTCTCGTGAAATTTAAAATTTCGCGTGATATCGTTTTGCTAAAGCTTTAAATGCAAAGATCAATTAATTTTAAAAATTAATGCCCTTGTACTTGATTCAGAAAAATATCAGAAAAATATCAGAAAAATGACTCTTTAATTCCTATAATAGAACAGAATTAACAAGGACAAAATTGATTCTGATCTGGTCAATCTCAGTCTGTGCAAATTTAATCGTGACCAAATTTTAAGGCGTCGTGTTCTTTCCATAAGAAACAACATCGTAATTACAAATCGCGTCGTGATATCTCCTAATTTATAATTCCTGTAAAACCTAGATCTTGACGGATCGAAAGAAGATCCACTATTCTCTAACTGTAAAACGGCCGATAAAAATGATGTCCGGGAACGAGTGAAAAATAAGACAAGACAGGTACGTAAATAAACAACTGCAGGAAGAAGAAAGGAAAAGAGAAAGAGAGGAGGCACGACAGATTCGATGGCTTCCTGTCCGCTTTCTCGAGTCACTTTTGTTCGAGAAGGGCTTGTCACGTCGACGTGCAGAAGCCTCGCCTTCGCCGGCGGCTCTTCTGTTAAGCGTACTAATAACGTTAAGTTACGATCCAGAGACGCAGATGACGAGGAAGATTAAACGGACCTCACAATGCTGGGAGAAAAGCAGAAGTGGCGCGCGATCCATTCGGCTGATACGCGTTAAGAGTCCCGCGAAATGCTAATCACTGTCTTCTTTACGCTCCCCGAGACGTCTAAACGTTTTTACAGGTGCCGTTTGTTTTTTAATTGCGCCGATAAACATTTCGAACGTCATACGATCGATCGTAATCTTTGCACGTTCGGTCACCGATATAAATACGCGCGGTGTATTTTGATGTCTCATCCAGGATTCTTGATTCCATCGAGACGCCGGCACAATAAAAACAACGTTCGCGTTAGTTTTTTAATTTGATCTTTAATCGAAAATTTTCAGGCACCGTTATGCGACGCAATAATTGATCGTTCAATAATTTAACTCGTGCAAATTTCCTAAAAATTTTGTAGAACACAGGACAGCATGGTATGGAAATAATATTTTCGCTCAGCTTGTGTTATTATTTTAAAAAATTGCGAATATTTATATAAATTTACATTTCTTCGAACATATTTTTAAAAAAATAGAAACTAGGTGAAGAATTATTCGACCGATAAAATATTTTAACAGATATCTAAATAAAACGCTTCGCGTGCATTTTTCCGTCTTCAAATTCTACGTTGTGTGAAAATTCGTAGTCTAACAACCTAGACAATTATATTGATAATTAATGATTGTCGAATAGCTAGTGGAGTGTTACACTCCTAGCATCTTCGAAAATATATTGGAATTGACAGACCGACAGACATGCTACGCTGAGTCACAACTCGTCTCGAAAATATGAATTATTTTGCGCGTGTGTTTTCCATACAATTAAAATTACGTACTGCGATAATTGTTTCCAATTAAGCGAGATTAAACCAGATAATATGCGTATTATTGTACGTTCGACGTTCGATCGATGAACGAAAGAGCAAAATACGCGCTGATACGCGTGGATTACCCGCGGCGTGAAACGAAATGAAATAAAAACGCACCCGCGGATAAAATGAGTAATATCGCGCGTAATTCACTCGTCGTCCCTGTTTTATCGCCGCGATGCATCATCGTATCGCGCAGCTTTCGAACTCACCTCTGACGTTCTGTCGATGGAGACGAGCATCAGGCACGATATGCGCAACAACGATGAACGCTTGAAGCATCAGTGGATAATGCATGGCTGCGGTCAGACCGGAAGCGCACCTTGAAACAAGTACACGACGGCCAATATGTTGGCAAGCTTCCGCTCTTTACGTCGCTCTTTGATCTGTAACACATAGGTACAATATCTGTAGTAACAACAATACGTATCTGAATGAACCTGCAACACACATGTTGGTTTAGAAAATGTTTGCAATTCAACGATAATATTCTGCACTGTAGCACAAGGTATCACATAGGCTGTTTTTTGAATTGAATTTTTATTGTGTTTTTCGTTAGCTCAAGGATTCGAAAGGAAATACAGAAGACATTTGAATACAATAAAGAGAGGACAGCAATATCAATTCGTGTAAATTTACTAGTATATTTTAAATATTGTTATTATTATGAATATTTATGCAAATTTATAATTTGGAAAAGATAGAATCTGGATTAAAAATTATATTAGCTGCTGAGTATTATATTACTACTGAAATAATATACATATATATATATACATATATTTATACAAGGTAAATTATTTCTTGGCCGTTAAGTGGGTTAATCTGTCCTCGGCCGGTAATTTTATTTAATTCACCAGTTTCTTCACTCTCTGGTAGCTGAACCGAACCGAACGGTTGGAGATTTCCCGGGGAACTAGAATATTGGACGACAAAACGTTTAAGGGCTCGCGTTTAATCTCGGCTCGAAAGGTATTCGCGCGAATGGTTCAATATCGCAAGGGAAACTGGGTCGACCACTGAATAAACGTTTCCGAACTTTTTCTATTATTATATTTTGTCGACGGCGGTGGTTCGTTCACGTTTTACGAAGACGTCCCGCGAAATAACAAGGAGAGTAATCCCGGGCTCACGAGAACTCGCGAAAACTCGTACCGAAACGAGGAATTAAAGCTGAATCTTGCTGTTCCGGGTGCGAGCAAGGAAAAGCCTGCGAGATGCTTTTGCAACAGCTTTCGCCTAAGATATGAACCTTGTTACGCGAGATTTTCATGGTCCGACAAGTAACGCCGGGTAGTTATGGTAATCGGATTTCGACGAACCATGCCCAAACCCATGATTGGACTCGACAACCGCACTGACCCTTTCTCGCAGTTCCCTCCAGTTGAATAGTCCGATTTACCTTGTATTCCGTCTTACGTGTTTTTAGCAATTAGAAACTGGAATTTAGTTTTACCGATCAACCAATAATTAGTGATAAAATACGATACGATATGATTGGTGCCATTTTACGATTTTTAAGGGCGTAGATATCGAAAATTGATATTTATATTTGCTTGACACTTGCACCGATTTCGCTTTCACATCGGAGAAATAATTTTTAATTCTAAATGCAAAAGAATTCCGCGGTCTTAAAATTCTCGAGTGTATCGCGTAATTGAGATTATAATATAGTTACAAAGTTGTATAATCTAGAATGAAGTCAAAGTTAAACAGTTATCCTGGTCAGCGCTTTTGGCTAAATAGTTTGGCACAAATATTGTCCTCCAGCTTCTCTAAAAGCACTGTATATGAAGAGTTAAGGTGATGGATGCATGATGGAAGGATGGATAGATTTGAGGTAGATGAGAAAGAGAAAGTTTTGCGTTTCGTCTCAGAGTAGTCACTGCCCTAAGACTCATCATCCTGTGGGGCTGATGGCAGCGACTCCTTACCCCAGACCGCTTGTTGTTGTAACTACCCGCGCGCTAAGCTCTGGGCTGGGCTCTCTCTGTCACCCACCCTAGCGAGGTTCCGCACGCTCTGCTTGCTTAAACATCGAAGATCGGTAGGATCTCGACGCCAGGCGCACAGCCACTTGCATAATATCCCATTGTATAATATCCCATTAAACACGATTTAGAAATCTTCTTGACGCGTGAAGTGTTTTCGTTGTTTCGTTCGCAAAAGCACGATTGCTTCTTTTAATTCGTACGTAAATAAATAAATAAAGGGGATAAACTACAGAAGGAGCAGTTGCGCGAGTGGTTCGGCGAGTGAGCAAAGTATAACAGGGAAATAAATGTTAATTGCCACGTACATACACAGATACACGAGAGGCTCGTTTGTGTCGACAGATATTCCCGAAAGGTTAATTACTGATTTCGTAGAGACAGAGGTAGAGAGTTAATCAACTGACTTTGATTTTCCCAAACCCTGTCGGTATTCCGCAGCGTTTCGCGGAATGGTGACTGCGACCGTTCTGTGAAAGTTGCTAATTAAAACAAGAGTCGATCGTACGAGTCTCGCTCTGGTGTCCCACGCTAACTAATTTCTTTGTCGATGTTAACGGTTTTGCCGCTTTGGATCTGGAATTCGCCATTTGCTGATTGCAATTTCGATACTCTTTAAAGTTGAACCCTCAAGTTGAAACACTCTCAAATAATGCAATTGCCCGTTCTAACAGTTGAAATAAAAAATTCAAACAAATCTCGAGCAATATGTGTTTCCGAATAATTTTGAAGACTGTAAAATATTCTTTGTGATCACTGTCATTAATAAAATAGATATAACAAAAAAATTTATGCAATATTTAATAAATTATTCTTTCATACACTTCCGCATATTATTGTATGTATTGTTATTATTCAAACGCGTACAAATTTACGGGTTTCTGGAAAAGACAATAATTTCGACAACGTGGTAATAGGATGTTAGTTACAGTTACACGACTCAATAATTATCGATCGAGTTCGTGAAGTTTTGCGTTCGATCGGAATTTAATCAATAAGCGGTGTTGTTCCACTGTGATAGAAACTTTCCACCAAAGTGTTCTATTCAGCGTTTAAAGCGTTTAAACAGGAACAACCGTTTCGTTCGTATCGGATACGATCGTGGAATATTTATAAGAGAGGCACGAGTTTAAAGGCTTCCCTGTCGTTCGAATTAAGTCGTCAGGCGTGTAATACGCCACACAAGACGAACACATCGCGAAGATTAACGACGCGGACGTCGCTCGAACTCGATGAGAAATTGTCTCACAAGTGTCAATACAATGAGACTTCTATCTTCTCGTGTTTTTGTACCCGCGTCGTGTGCTATCAACAAACGATTTTCGCAATCACGTACTTATGCTTCGCGATAGCATTTTGATTGGATATATTACGTCTTTTTTCACTTGATTCCAAAATATTAAAGAGAAGAAATTTGTTATTTCTTGTTTCTTAAGTCAACAATGAAATTAGGCAAGATTTTTAAGCGATGAGGATTTAAATGATTATTAGGTCGTGAATTTTTGCGAGAAATTTATATTTTTGAGAGTGTAATTAAAAAAGTGGACTCTCGATGAAAAATTGTTTTTATGAATCAAACCTCGTAGAAAGCACAGTATTTCTTTTTATATCATGTGTATTCTCTGGAATTTTGAAATATCAAAACGACAAACTACTTATTTTTGTGCGAATTAAAAAACAAATAAATAGAAATTTAGCACTCTACTTTTATCATTTTATTTACTTTTTCGTGTTACACACATCGATTATCCATTTCTGTATCTCCAAGTCTCTGGATAAATTGCGATTATAATTGATCACATTAAAACGAAGCAGGAGATGTAATAATTTTTTGCGAAATAAAATGTTTGCAAAATACGCTGTTAGTAAACACAAATGTAATTTTGGAAAATACAATTTTCTACATTGCAATTGATTTCTTTTTTTTTTTTTTTTTTTAAAACGTGTCATCCGCGAAACGTCGCGGAATAACAAATCACGAAGACACGAAACTGTGCGATCGTAGATAATTTCTATTTCTCAGCTCTTTCGTCCAATCATCCATACATTATCGGTTTTGCCTGCGGCAAAATCCAATTGATCTTCCGCATCATCGAGCAATTGCCAAATGAACATTTTGGGCAGCGTTAGAAACGTTAGAACAATTCGGCCGATCCTTAAATTTCGTTGCGTCCCGTCGATTGAAAATACAATTGAAAATACGGCTTTGATCACGAATATTACGTTATTGTATGATCGCAGATTTTTACGCGTCCGTGGAAAATTAGAAAGCATGAAAATGGACAAAATACTCGTACTACGTTCAAAACAGAGAATCTGCTGTAATTTTTAGTAGATAAAAAGGAATCTCTATCTAAATTTCCATTTTTTTTCTCAAATATATATATATACGTATATGTATATGTTTGATTAAATTATTTTTTTAACGATTTACATAACAAAAATATAAGTGACCTTTAAAATTTCGAAAATTCGTTTGAATATATGAACTTCTTAATTAAGAGTTTCGTTACGCGAATACATGAATGTTCAATTTTCAAGAAAAAAATAACATACTTTCATAAAATAACAAATATGACGAATAACAGTATTGATTCAACATGTCAAATTAACAAATTGAATATTTACTAGTACTCCATGGAACGTGGTCTCTGAACTGCTACCATCGCCAACAATTTTAAACGATATCCAACACAATTCGAACTTTTTAACAATAGAATCGTCCAGATTAGATAGCAAAAACTCGAACATACGTACACGGTCAAACGGAAGTGACAGTGGCATTGACGATAAGATTCGACTTGTCAGAATCTATTCGGAAAAGAGACACGTGGGCAGTCGACGTAGAGCACGAGCACGCGACAGCACGAGGAAATGATCGACAAAGTGAGAGGTACCGGAAGTGCATTCGAACGAACGTTGAAGAACGCGTGGGCGAGAACGCGTGTGAAAATGCGGATGAAGAAGGTACGAGCAAAAGAGAATAAAAGGAACAAAATAACGAACAAATTCGTTCGAATTATATGGGATATACTCCTACGTGTAATACGTGTGTATCGGTATGTGTGTACTCACTCCTCCGACTAATTCGCCGATATTAACGACAGGTTGCTGAGAGCGGCAGCGTTCGAATTATTTCGGGACGACTGTATCGTTGTGCAAGCCAATCGTACACGACAGAAATTGTTTATGCTCTGTTATTTCTGTATATACAGTGTCGCGAGCTTCAGAAATTTACAACAAGTAACATCGAAATATTCTTCTCTCTCAGAAAAACGCAAACGAACAAGTTTCGTCAAAGAGGTAAAGAATGCTCCAAGCTTTTGAGTGAAAAATTAAGAACGAATGCCCAACTCTGTCTCTGTTGCGCTAGATTCTACGCCGCTGTGATTCTACTCGTCGTAACAATTATTTTCAATTTATAAGAAATATCGACTATGTCTTTGTTCCGAGTTAATCTCTTTGGGAACGCATCTCTCTCGGCTCTGCATTCACGGACGTCGGACGTTTCACGTCGTTTCTGCGGGCATAATAAAGATGCCCGGGGAAGATGAATGCTGAAGTTTAATTAATATCGATGAAACGTAAGAAGAGAACGCACGAGTCCCAGAGAGACGCTCCTCCGGGCAATGATAATGAAGCCACTCCGTGTCAGACTACAATCGCGGTGCCGTACTTTATAATTCCCCCTTTCAGCAGGGCTTGATCAACTTATCCGTAAGCGACCATCCTTCTTCGCCCCTTTTTATTCGAACTCTCCCCGTAAAAGCTCCCGTTTCTCATCCCCCGCTTTTCCTCCTTTACGTCGTTGCCCTCCGCTACTTTGCTTATTTGTTTCGTCACCGGATGTCGTCTCTCAGAGGGATTTCAGACACCGAATCGCTTCGAATCTGTACGTAATTCATAGCTCAACGGTTTAGGTTTCCCTCGTTTAATTTTGTTGGCAATGTTCTCTTGCGATAGTAATTTTATTATACTATCACGGAGAATGTAAAATAAAATCAAATATTCTAAATTTTAGTAATTTGCTATTACAATGCCACTCGAGGGTCCGAATTCTTCAAAATTTTGAAGACGTTTCGAGACCCGATAGTTCCCAAGTCTTGAGAATCTCGGAAGCCTTGGAAATCTTGAGAGTTGCAATAAGATTCGATAGCGTGATCAATACTCAAACAGAAATTAGAACAAAATAAATCTACATAAAATACACGCAAGATACAAGATAGAAATTTTATAATAAAATTTAAGTTGTAACAATTACATTTATTTATGCCATTATGCCAAATAAGTAAATCATACATTGATATCGTAAATCTCTCATTTCCTCAATATTTTCCGTCAACGATATTGGTTGAATCAAAGTAATCGAAAAGCTTGTAAGATATCGGACATTCATCGACCTATCTACTCTCAAGAGTTCCACGACATCCAAGACGATCAGGATGTTCAACACTTTCAAGACTTACAAAGACTTTTAAAACTTTCAAAAGTTTCGAATCGTGTTCGAATCTGTCGTGAAATATCAATTCAAAGGGATTCGAGATTTCTCAGATCCCTTTTGTTGTTATTTGTCGACGAAAAGATTTTCGTCTCCTTTGGCGAAATTTTCAAATTAATTTACGCATTGTTAGCTTATATTATATTACATTCAGGCGAAATACACCTTCAATCGACGGCCACCAACCCGAAAAGAGTTGCCGCGTTCGACAAATCGTGATTCACTACACGTCTACTCGAAAGTGATGCAAAGTGAAATTTATAATTTATTTTTTTTTTTGCGCTTTCTCGCACGACTACCCGTCTTGACGGCGAATATACTAAAATTTTCGAAAATAAAAAACATGCATAAGGCTACAAGTAGAAACTGACTGGAATGAAAATCAAAAAGGAATGAAAGCTATTATAGGATATATATAATAGCTCTATACGTTATACATATAGCGAATAATGAACGAATGGAAGTTTGTCTATTATATTTAAGTAATTTTTCTTCGAAAACATAGAAAAGGCACAAACAATATTCTTATAAGTGACGTAAGAAATAGTGGTAAAGATAGTGGAAATAATTTGAATACTAACTTAAATTTACCTGCAGCTTTTAAAACTTGCAATAAAGGCTAATTTCCTGCGACCGAGCTTCCTAATGAAAAAATTTTTAGATAATTATACGAGCTGTAAAAAGAAATTTAAATTAAATCTCCTTCATTTTTCACAACTTTGGGTGCAACGAAATGGTCTTATCTAAAGTAAGTTCTTTCAAAAGCCATTAATTTTGGAGCCGCTCTAATAACATACTAATGACCGAAATGACCGAAAAATGAGAGAATCTTTAAGAAAAATTATTTTCGATATTATACCTCGAGCACTTTAAAACGTTATTAAAAATGAGGGAAGTTTGATTTAAATTACCTTTTTGAAATTAAACAATTCACATGGGTTAATTTAAATCTTTTAACGATTAAAAAGTGTAATTAAAAAGTAACGAACGTGACGCAATAAAAGCTATACTTGTGCAAATTTGGTACATTCAAATTATTTTCACTGTCTCGCTTATTTCCTACAACACTTTTAAGAATATTGCACATACTCTTTCCTGTGCATTTGTGTTTCTAATAAACGAACCTTGCGTTTAATCGTAAGCGTCGAAGAACGAACAGATAAACGAAACGTGCATCTCTCCACTGCGAGAGGATCGGAGACGACCATGTTGTCGGATAAATATATTCATGTGTGATTTATAGGAGGTGCGCGGGTACAAAGCGCGTGCATCGCTCGAGACGCCGCTACCACGCCACGATTCATTGTTTTCCGAGTGATGGATCGAAGTGGAACGGAAAGGTTATTTACGTTTTCAAATTAATCAAGCTCGTTCGATGGACTGCCGCAACGCCCCTTTCCTTCAGGGACGCGCCCTTCTAACGGCTTCCTCAAAGTCTAACACGTGTAACTCGAAAGTCACATATTCATGCGTTTACACAGTCAGTCGTAGAAATTTACACACAGTTGTATTTTTACGAAACTGTTCCAACACTCGCAGCAACTTCTTCGTGAATATATTGCGCAAGGTGCGACCGAAAGGTGGGCACGAGAGGACTTTTCGTCCAAACAGACGAGAGAGAAATATGGAGCAAAATTCAAATTTTCACGTTACACATGTACGTATAATGTAAATATTTAAATGTTTGCAGATGTACATATAGATTTTCGCGACTCTGTAATTTTAAATTTTAAAAATATTTAATGCTTCATTCGTTATTACATTTTATCAATGCGCTATTGCAAAAATATTAAATGATTTAGTTGTAACGATCATTTTAAATTTGAGTAAATTAACAATTAACTATAAAAGTCTATCTAGTTATAAAAAATTAACGAATTTTTGCAGAATGTTGTTAAAAAACGCTTCAACAACTATGCACCGTGATTCGCGACGATTAACGCGGTTATCTGAAAATCGAAAAGTGCTCAGAACAAGTGCTTATTGTTTTAGCACAGAAGCGTTTCACGTGGAATTTTATTTCGGTGAATTTATGTCGACGCGTAGCTCGGTTGATCACCCATTAAGATATAACGCGCGAATTTCGCGTGGATAATTTATGCGACGTTCGTCGTGCGTACGTAAACAATTATTTCAACCTGTTATTTAAACGCGTTAGCATAAATCAAACGAATCTGCATGTCGTTTGTTCTTTACGCTGTTTGCACAGAGTATCTATTTATTTGTGTATTGCAACGAGAAAAATTTCAAATTCAGCGCGCAAGTTCGAATATTTCTTTTGAGTAGAAATTATGCGAATGCCGAGAATTTCACACAGTGGCTTGCGAAAGTTTTCATTCGAATACTTTTATTTACATATTGCACGTCGGACAAAGTACTACCATTATATTGGTAAAATTTGAAAACAATCTGAAAATCTACATTACGTATCAAATACTAAAGCTTACTGATATAACGGATTGTGACCGATTTTATATTTCGTGTTGAATATTCTGTGATTTTAAAATTTCGTAAAGATTTTTAGATTTGTTTCAATTTTGATCAACATAATCACGACAGTCGGATTTCGTTGCAACGTCAGTGCAATGTGAAAATGTTTAATGTAACGTACGTAATAAATTCACGAAAAATTCCTACGAGTATTCAAATATTTTCATGTAATCCTTCGCTTTAACCGAAAAAAAAAAAAAAAAATAAAAATCCCGCAAAAAAAAAAAAAAAAAAAACAAAAGTGTCGGTAATGAAAGTTAATCGCGCAATTTTACGGGGAGATCGCCCCAGCCACTTTGAAGAGTATAAACGGATACAAAAAGAAATTATCCACTCTGAAGGATACAAACAGAAATAAGTCGAAAATAAGTCGAAGATTAAGTTTCGATTTTCTTAGCTGGGGGTTAATTTAAGTGCGCGATCGATAAAAATATCGTACAAAGGTTGGCACTTTGTTAGAAAACTTGGTAGATTAGAGTCCGGTTTGTTTGTTCCAGCAAATCACCGTGCGCCTTGTTACCAGATTTACAGATTACGCCAAACGAGTAGGTTAGTTCTCGAGTAAAAAAGCGCTTTCGTCCCTGGCCGCGTGTTCGTACACGCGAAAGAAACTAATTATTTCGGCCGGTAGTTTCTCATTGCGCATCGTGGGCACACACGTACGTACACGAACCGGGGCAACGTTTTATTTGTCGAGCAGAGTGGAAAATTGTCGGTACGATCGGCCACGGCAGGGTAGGAATTACGATTACACGTTAACGATAATTTAAGAACAAGTGGAAACAGCGTGCTATTACAGGATGTCCGTGGCCCGTTCGTGTACGGTTCGCCTCTTAACGATTTAATAATTGCGCGGCTCCTTTCGTTCTCCAAAACAAACACGATCATTAACCGCGATGTAATTCGTTACCCACGGATTCGATATGCAACCAGCTTGACGAGGACCTCCGCCGTTCGCTTTTACATTATTATTACGGCGCAACAACATGCGAGGCCCGACACGAAAAAGACGAGGCTCCTTTTATTAATCCTTCTCAGTCCCAAAGAAGGTATAAAGCTTCTCAGGAGGAAATAAATATCGAATTCTGCTCAACCTGAGTTCCAATAACACGTTGCTACCTTGATTAACATACTCGTCAAAAAGAAAGGTTTCCTCGGAAAAATATGGACTGTGTAATTTGATGGGTTAAAATTCTACTCTCTTGATTCCAGTGGATCGTACATATACCAAAAAAAAGTTTTAAAATAACATTTTAATTTTATTCGGTTCGAGCTACAATATATGTATTTGGATATATGTATACGCTTGTACGTAATAACTCTCACGAACAACTGTAGATAACGTAGCTTACTCGCTACATTTAAGTACACGAGTGGTTTCCGTAATTTTCTAAAATTGGAATTTTTCCGGAAATATTCCGAAATTACACCACTGTAATGTAAGAAAGGTTCGGGCCGTATTATTAAAGTATTGTTAAAGTAACATAATTATATAATATATAATTCAGAGTATTATTAAAGTAACATTAAATGCATCAGTGCATTAAAATACTATTCAAATTCTCTTGACGAAATTGTCAATTCTTTGTAAGCAATTGTTAGCCAAAGAATTCAATTTCAGGTTTTTCCCATCGAAGCTAAAAATACTGGATTCACTCTCAGATTCGTTTTTCAGTTTATAACAAGAATGTATATATAATATTACACGTGTAAAAGTATTTCCAAGTAAGCAGATATACGCCAATATTTTCACGACTTTATACGCTGAGTCTCGGACCTCGCGACGCAAAAAGAGTGTCTACATACCGTGTGCGACAATTAGTCCGGCAGGTATGCGATAATCACGGGTTTTTGCTCAAAGGAAAATACTAACCTATTTCGCAGGATGGCTGCTACGTCTCCCTGGCGGGGCTTCCGCGAAAAAATTCCCCACGTGCCGCTCTGTCACGTCGCGTCGTTAATTGTCGGAAAAGTTGCGGAAACGCCACGAAGAAAACTTTAAGGCGCCTTGCTAGCGGTGTCTTTGGAACGCTAAATGCCATAAGAAATTTTCCGCGGAAGCTTCCGTGCTTCAATTAACGACGAAGATTCGCATTAAAGTGGCGGCGGTGCGTCGCGGCTCGTTCCGAGTATTCGAGTCAACACATTGCACTGTCTACGTAGTAATAATCTACCGCGATAAAGATCTAAAATCATGATCCACGCAAAATGAACGAATTTTTCTCACGGAGGTATCTGTGAGTGTGTAGGTGGGAGAGCAGTCTGTGGTATAGATGTGTGACATTTATATGTATGTCGTGTATGGCATGGGAAGTGTTATTATTGTTTCGGTACTGGGCCGATAAGGGTAAAGGAGTCGTAAAGGAGAAATCGCGGTGTGAGGAACTGAGAGAAAAGAACAGCGAGTTAAGACTAGCGAAGAGAGTGAGTGACCGAGAGAGTCAGGAATCTAAATCTTTACTGTTTTGTATCTAATTGTGCTTGTTAAATATGTTTTGTTGTTTTAATATTACGTCGTCCCTTATTTCATTCACAGTATCGAGTCAGAAATGAGCCACTTATTTGCCAAATTATTACCGATTAACTAAAACTGAAGAATGAAAGTTTTTAAGGGTGGTAAAAGACGTAGCAACTATTTCTATGTAACTACTGTTTGGATTTCATCATATCACAAATAAAAACATATAGACACGCACACACACACAAATTGATGTGATTTAGACGTTACCTGTGATTTTTGTCTCGCTAAATTGCTGAAATTGCGTCACCAAATGAACAAAACATCGGCCTTCCGATCGTTATCTCACGTTTCGAACCCGGTTTATATCGCTCGTTAAACGAAGCAAGTAAGCGAAAAACGTTTTCAGTGCCATGGGTGATCCAACTGCGCTTTCTGTTCCGAGCGAAAACAGGTCTGATCCTGTTCGCTGTTCGCTGTCCTTCTGTGAAAAATTGCGCATCATCGCGGTCAACTTGCTAACGATATTATCAGGTACGAACTAGTTTCAAGTACGAACGTGTTTATAAATGTATCTAATTCGTAAACTGAGTGGTCACACGCTGGCACGTGTGGGGCTTGGAAGTTTATAAATTTTATCGCGCGATCATTGGTAAACTGTTTTTCGTCACGTTGCGATGATTTGAGTCGTAATAAACGTTCGAAAGAGAGAAAGAAAAAAGAACGGGCATTTCGAACATCGTCTGACATACGAACGCTTCAACCTGTTAATTGGACTGTTCAAAATCAACAGTCCAATACTCGCTTGAAAATTAATTGAATTATATACGAAATAGCAGCGTAGCATTAGTTTCTTTAAACAATCAATATTGTATTGGATATTAAAGTTTTAAAGTTTGTCATTTGCTTGCTAAAAAATCGGGAAGAAAAATTAAATAGATATGAGAAAATGATAAATTAGAAATTTGGCTCTTAAATAATGTTATTGGGCGACTACAGTAATTTATACTCCAAATTTTATTATTTTTTGCATAATAAAATTCAAAGTATTGAATATAATACATTTTCCATGATAGAGGTCAATAAAATTCAATTAAATAAAAAATTTTAAAATTATATAATCTATTCTAAATTGTTATAATTTGTAATAATGATATCAAATTAATCTCTGTTCTTGGTTCTATTCTAACAGCAAAAGAATTACTAAAGAAATGTTAATTATTAACTAGTATGCAATTACAAAAAAACTAGGTAAATATTCTACATATTTCATTTCAGAATAAATTTCCAAGAATAGTTGTATACACACTGCAGTATTAGCAACTTGCAGTTTCTTACAACGAATTTTTATATTTATATGTATATATTTTTTTATTTCATTCTAGCATCAAAATATTCTAAAGTTTTTTAAGTTTACGAATATTATCTAGTTTTTAATGCAATTTTAATCTAAACAACGTAAAACAATATCTTTTTTCACATGACGTAAACTACTCAAATACAGTTTGTACAGTTTTTACAGATTGTAGATTAATATTTGTGAATTGTCAGTGACAAAAATATAAATCTTGTGAAATTCATTTTAAAAATATAATACAATAAAAAGGCACAAGCTTTTATTTATATATTTTATAAAAAAAATTGTTGAAATCTCTAAAAGTACACTATTGTAAATTTTGAAAAATTTTATAAAAAATTATGAATTTTATTTACTCTGTCTTTTTATTTACTCTGGTAACTATGATATTAAATTCGTTACAAAAGTAAAAAACAATGAAGAATCGTTTCTGAAGGAATTTTAATTAGCCATTCCTAAATATCTCGCGATTTGATTATCAATCCCTGACATGAGTCATATAAGTGTCCGTCGATAAATTTCGACGCGGCAATTGCGACGCGAGACGACACGATGCGAAATAACATTGTCGAATAAGTTTATGAGTTGGAATCAACATATCATTTACGGACAAAGATCTAGTGTCTTCAACGTTCGTTCGACACACTAGCATGTACCACATAAGCGCTTAGATTTGTTTAAAGCACCGTTCTTAAGATGTTTTATGTCGAGAATTAATTTGCGCTCGATATATTTACGAGGCATTCACACATAATGGTTATTACACCAACAAGCTGATAATTGAACGAATCTTTTTATCGTTTTCCCAGAAAGTTTCGAGAAATCGTTTGAATGTTTTCATTCCCCTTGTTCGATTACGATTCTTTGTAGATCTTGTATTTAACCTTACGATCCTAAATGGATGTTATACTTCGATAGATATTATTAAAATTTAGTTTAATAATTTTTAAATATTCAATTTTAGTATAATTTTACTAATTGTTGAATATTTTATTTTCTCTGTGAATAAAGTATTTCATGGATAGAAATATAAATGTAAAGAAGAAATGAGCAGAATAATAAAGTAATGAAATAGCAAGGTACTTTTTGGATAATTTCATATCTTATTAGTGCAAACATTTTTTTTGACTTCTCAATTAATTTCTTGCTTCGCGTGTTATTCTAAATTGAGGATCCACTGTCTTGTTAAAATCCTATTAAGGGTCAACTTTGCATTAAACCAATATTTCACTTGCTCGATTAATTTATATTATTGAATTTTATTTTTTAATATCGTATAAAAGGAAATGGTATCACATTTATAACTATTATTATTGCTTGGTTCTTAATAATATATTAATAGCAGTATTCAACTAACAAATCCCAACTAAAAAGCTAAAAAGACTGACAACTTCTATTATCATTCTATCATCCAAGATTACGAATACATAGAGTCATGCTACGAATATTCGTGAAAATTGTCGGACGTTCATTAACGCTTGTATCAACCGAGCAAAAAAAAAAAAAAAGAGAACCATATACATGCAATCATATAATCATGTCCACTGACTCACGGATATATCATCAATGTTAACGTCTTTACTTTACCGCGACGCGGCCCTCTAATAATGAAATTAAAAGATCGTTGGGGGATCGTCAAAGTAAAATGAAATATAGGTAGTAATTACAATGTTCACTCATAAAATTAATCGGTCATACCCTTTCCAGGCTGAATGGCATGCTCGTTAACGCGTTATTTAACCAAGCTCTCTTTCCTTTCCGTTATTCTTGTATAACGAGGCAATTCCAGCGAGCGATTACTAAATAAGCAAACAGCAAACAGGGTGGCAGCCAACGGCAGCTGCTTTTCAGCTTGAAATTAATTTTGTGCGCGCGGCAAGTGGCCAACCGTGTACAAAGGATATCCATAACTCTGTCGATAATTTTCGGATTCCTGATTAATTGCGTGCCCCCACAGTGCAACGACATCGAATCGACGACACGGTTTACTCTGTTGACACTTTTGCACTCGATAAATCACGCGAGTCACGAAGAGTTGCTACAGAACCAGTCGCTACCGATCCCCACTGCTTCAATCTCTTAAAAAAAAAAAACACTACAGTTTTGCACCTTTCACATACTGCCGTTTGCGTTATCCGCGAAATTTCCATGGTAAATCGGCGGAATTTTTCGGAAATTGAAGCTAATGCACAAAATCAATCACTTCTTTTGAAAGGTGTTTGTTTAGAGGTTATATCAAAACGCGGTTTATCCGTCGCGTCGCGCGGTATACTTACTACGTTTGCGCATGCGCAGAATGTAAATCTTGAATAAACTTCATCCCTGCACTTTTCACATCCATACATTAAATAATAAATTTTCACTTTTCAAAAATTGATAGTAATATTTATCAAAAATCAAATTTAAAATATAAAACTGACCAATAACTCCTTTCAAATGAGTTTACTCGAAAGTTAAAGTAAAAAAGCAATTAAAAAACGGAAGTTACTTTTCGGACATTTTGTTGTCGGTAATGCGCCTGCGCAAAATGCAAATCGCGAACAAAACTTTACGATTTTAACGTATTGCGTTTTATGCATCTGTGTTGTGCAAGAAACTTCCACAATAATTTTGTGAAATTTTCAAAACTCAGTGCCTAACAATAAATACGAAATTAATCACTCCGTTGGAAGGGAATTAAGGTAAGATTAGAAAAGTAATTAAGAAAGAAAATTTATTTGTCGAACATTTTGCCGTCGATTTTCGCATGCATGAAATACGAATTTTGGTTAAAAATTTTTAACTAAAAACGAACGAAAAAGTTTTACAACTTTTATATTCCACTGTTTGCGTTGTTCAAAATATTTCTACAATAACTCTGCGGAATCTTTCAAAAATTGAAGTCAAAATCGCAAAATTAACTAATTCCTTTGAAAAATATTGAGGTTAGGTTAAAAAAACGATCAAGCAAATTTGTACATCGAACACTTGGTCGATAATGTGTGTTTCGAGAAACGTGTTAATGGAATTTATAGCATCGTAGTCAGCATTTGCTTAAACGAGAAGACAATTCATTTGTTCGTAATAATTCAATTACCCCTTTCTATTGTAATTTCAACTTCATTATACGCACCGCTTAATACAGCGCGATAATAGATTTTACCCCCATGTTATTTCATTCAATTATCGTGTAATTTTGCGTTCCGCGAAACCTGACAATAAATATAATTTATTTAAACGCGTACAACGTGCACCATCGTTCGATCCATGTTAAGAGATTTTAATTTCTACCGATGTATTTTCCGTCAAGTCGCTTAATGAACACCTCGGTGCCGGATTTCGACAAATCAACATTCGATTGTCGAGTGTACTTTTTTCATATTTGAGCACAATCAAATGAGCCATACCAATGAAATTAATCTTTTCAATCTTTTCAAGAGAAATTTTATGATGCTTCGAAAATGTTTGAATTGTCATTACCGAATGACGAATGTTATATTGGCAAATTTAGGTACACTTGATTCGGAATTATCTCATGTTTGACAGTTTTAATAAAGTTCTATGTTAGAATAATTTTTACAAACATACAAATGACTATATTCAAACGACCGTATATAAATTAAAAATAATAAATCACAAACAGAAGGACTTACTTTTAATCATTTTTACACGCGTGACATTGTATTCTTGTAACATTTACAAAAAAATACACAAGTTAAAACGAGAATTGTTCAAATATCGCGTTTTCTTTACGTTATCTTTTTTTTATTCGTAATAGACGTAATGAAAAGAAAGAAAATACAAACATACACTGAAGCTGATAATTACACAGTTAAAGTTAAGAATTAACAAATATGTCCTCTTTTTATTCGAACAAATAACGTAACGTGTTATTAAGGAAATAAACTATTAAAATCCAAAAGTTCTCCGTCACGATACGAACGATAAGTCGATAAACGATCGCTTCTAGAGAAAACGGATATTGCCAGCGCTTGAAGCGATTTCGGAACGTTGCTATCCAATTGAGAAATTGGAAAACTATCAGAAAGTTTGCGTGGCTACGGTACGTACCCGTGGTGGTGAATCTTGTCGTCTCGATGGACACGTGGTAACAGTGGTGCGCGACACTATTCCGAAACACCTGCGCGCACACGTTCTTCGCACAAACGATCGCGACGAGGATGCGACACACTGGCTATCTCTCGACACTGGGAGCAGCCTATGCCTCCCCCGCAGCCACTTCCTTTCGATGATTCGCGTGCGGCGGTTCACCAGCTCCGCCGGTTCATCACCTAGCAGTTCACTTTTCGCCGGAAGTGGCTATGTGGATCACGAAAACGCGCGCCTTGAAAAGGCGCTCGTGGGGGAGGGCCCGATACGCGCGAGTAGGGGGCAGTGCGAGGGACCACCGCCAGCTAGACGGCCGTGGCAGGGCGTGGGGGAAGAAATCGACAGAGAAGCGAAGGAAAAGAATCACCGACGAGAGAAACCGACACGATACCGAAGGGAAAGGGAGAAAAAAAGACGGGGAAACGGTGCGGCGGCGAGCACGACGGTGAAAAAGGGAGAAGAAGGTCGAAGGGAGGGGTGAAGAAGGTGGATAATAGTCGCAGAGGAAAGAGTAATATTACCGGTGACAGATGGGTGGAAACGACAGAGGGAGATAGAAACAGGTACGGAGATGGAAACGGAGCGAACGAGAAAGAAGGAGATAGAGTGGCTGAGTGGCTGAGAGAGAGAGAGAGAGAGAAAGAGAGGGAAACAGAAAAGAGAAAGAGAAGAAGAGAGAGAAAGAGAGGGAAACAGAAATGACGGAACACGGATACCGGGTCCGGCAGAGAAGTCGTGGGCACGATCGCCGTCACAACACTAGTGGTCTGGTGGTACACTCTTCCGATGCTACGTACACACGGTCCTCTCCGCTCCGTATCCCTGTTCGCTGTTTCTCTGTCTTGGTCTCTCTTCTCGATCGGCTGGCCCTGTGCGCGCTCCCCTTCCTCCTCCTTCTGCCCCCTCTGGGGCACTTATATAGCGGACTCTCTCGGCTCGACTCCTATCTACGTATATACGTAAGTACGCGATACACGGATTACGTCTAACTACTACGCGACTCGATCTCGCCTCTCTTTTCCGCCTCCTCCACGGCTCGGTTGCGTTCAACAGAGAGAACTCGGAGGTTCCCTCCTACCTTGGACGGCCGCAAAAGCACGAACCGAGAACCGAGACAGGGCAATCTACTAGGTAAGACTAGTTCCTCCACCCAGTCGTGGACCCGTTTTCCGTCGACCACTCTCTCCCTTCCTTTTGCTCTCTCTCTCTCTCTCTCTCTCTTTTTCTCTCTCTTTTTCTTTTCCTCTGTCTCTCATTCGCACTCTTGCCCATTCCCTCCGTTTCCCCATCTCTCTCGCCGTCTCTTCCTACCAGTTGCTCTTTTTATCGAGACTCCGTCTCTCTTGTCCGTTTCTTTCTTCGTCTTCGTTTCCTTGCCTCTACCTTCTACCCTCTCCCTGATGACTTTGACTCCTTCCACTCCTTCTTTCCCGTATTTCGTCTCCCGTCTTGTGCCTCCTCGATCTCCTTGCGCCGGAGGAATCTGTCTCCCTTTACTTTACCTCGCCGCTCCTTCGACGTGACTTTATCTACTCCGGACCTTCGCTTCTTTCCAAGCTTTTACTCATTCCCTTCGGCGCCACGCTACGCCGATCCACCATCCTGTCCTTGCCATCCGTTCTTTTGCAACGCGGCCTGTTCTCCCAATTTATATTTGTATCAGCGCGACCTATTGCGAAATTTCTTCTCTTTCTCCTGATCTCTCACTCTCTTTATTCTCTCTCTCTCTCTCTCTTTCTCTCTCTGTCTCCCTCCCCGTTTTATCCTCGCTTTATTTGTTCGGTACTCACCGCTTTTATTCGTGTCCCATGTTGCAAGCGTGTACCTTGTCAACTTTCTCTCTTTTTCTCTCTTCCAACTTTTTTTTCTTTTTACCTTCTCCACCTCCGGACCGTTCTCCATTCGAGCGTTTTCTCCTTCGAATTTAGTTCCCGTTTGTTTTACTCGTAATTCGTACTGCTCGTTAGCCGTTGCGTGCGCTCGCCGCGTGCGCATAAATCTTCCGACACGGCGTGTCGCGAATTTCCTCTCTTTTTCCAGCGGTCGTCTTTATTCCAGCCCATTGGTGCAACGCGAGCGCGCATGCACGCTCGATCTGCAACGCGCGAATAAACATCGAAATAGAGACCTCCGTCAAATGGATTGTTCTGATTTTTCCTACGAATTTATAATGGCTTGAAATATAGACAGTTTTTCACCGTCATTGATTTTACATGCATTTCAATACGTACTCAAAATCGCGATCTCTATCCCGTCGCTTATAACCGTCGCGTCGCGTTGCTTCGTTTCACGCGGCTCTGACCGTACAGCGGGATATAGACGATAAATATTCTCTCACAGCCTGCTTGCAAATCGGCCGTTCTTTCCTTCTTACGACGAGTTCATAAATATCGAGGGGAACGATCGATTGTTTCTCTGTCACCACGTTATTTTGCGAATCAGCATAAATTTGCCGTGACGACGTTCTCAGTCACCCGCGATTTGCCGCTACCTTCCACGACCAAGACAAGCCAACTCCGTCTGAATATCATCACGACAGTTGTTAGTCTGTTACGACGAACTTGCGGAATTCTTTATTTCGTAAATTATCATAAATTAGGTATAAATTAAGCGCGCTGTTTTTCGTATTACATCCATGTACTTGGATAGTTGAAAATTTTATCCATCCATTTTTCTGCTTTCACTTCGTATTGTACCATTTAAAACAAACGACGTCTCTTTATTCTTAAATTTCTCTTTACCCATATGTTTCTTTGAGCTGTTAATTGTGCAGTTAAAATTAAGAGACGACGAGTGTAGAGAGTAAATGCACCTGTTGCAGAATTGAATTAAATTGCAACGATATGGTAGTTGGTTTTTCTTTTTTTTTTTTTTTTTTTTTTTAATCAAGCATTTTATTGCACAAATTCGCGAAAGTCAAGGACATGGACAAAAATGACGAATTAGAAATTTAATCTGTTTTCGTTTATTGTTTTTAACAGGAGAAAATATTGCTCAACTGTTACACAGTTACTGAGCAACTAAATAAATATTCTGTTTCAATGCGGATTTCGAGAAATTACAATTTTACGTGCTGTTAGCAATTTACTGTGTGCAAATTTTTTTTAAACGAATTTGAGTTGTTTTTTTTAAATAAACAACTTTTCAAATACTGACACTATTGTTTTTATTAAAAAAAAAATATATATATATATATATAAAAGAAAAGAAATAATTAATTTTAGAAGCTTACACTTATATTTTATTTTATTGCTGAAAATACTCTTAAACGTTTTAAATTTCTAAACATTTTTCAGTTTTTACTAAAATTTTAGTTCAAATAGCAAAAGACCTTTTTCGCATACGAATGGAGTGTCAGTGACATAATGACCATCACTGTACGACAGTGATGGATTAGTGTAACCATTGAAAGTGTGAGGGATTACAATTGACAATTCTCACCTATTAAATCTTATAAATTTGAACGTAAGTTCAACAAACCAACTCATTTTAATCAAAAATAATTATCATCTTTCTGTCATTTAACTCTACTATTAGAATTCGCAATTGTAACGATGTATTTTTTAATCAAATTACAAGTTTGCCAATACTAACTTGACTAATAAAGTTTCCGTGTTTCCTTTACTGTATTTTAAATGAACACGTCACGTGTCTATGTCAAAAGATATTACATATTTATATTATAGACTTACATTTGAGAAGATATACCAACTTTTTTGACCCATGAAAGAGACATTGCCTCTAACTAAAGTAAAAGAAATTAAAAGAAGCCTTTGATTAAGTAAATCAAATCTTCAGTGCAGCATTGTTCAGACTAGGTAACAGAGACTATAACCTTCTAATATTCTAATACAGGAAACATTTCGGTTGCCTGTCACGTTCAAACAAATTTCAAGCGCGTGGTCGCGCTCGCTTTCGCTGGTACGTGCCGCGTTCCACTCTCCTCTCTATTCGATACGATAATTGCGCATTTCAGAAATCCTATGCCGACTGAGTACGATTGCAAAGAAGGTTGCGACTGAATGAAAACGGCGGAGATCGCACGGGGTAATTTTCTCAGAGACGCCAGAAAAATACGTGATTGCGGCAGAATTAATCCCGGCGCGTTTTAGAATAAACGTCGTCTCGCAACAAACGCCCGTTACAAACGCGAGAAGAAAACTTATGGCAGAAGTTCAGTATTTAGGACAACGGGAGTGGGTGGTACATCAGTGGAAAGTTTATGACGAGAGAAACTCATCAAGGTGTCAAAATTCTCCAATTTAAGAGTTAAGTTGTAGCCAGTCTAAGAGTTAAGTTTGTAGTAACTTTCATGGAAAAAGTAATACAATTATAGTCTTTCTGCTTATAGATCAATATTTTTACTCGAATGTTTCATATGTAATTTATAAATATATATAAATCTCCGCTCTGTCAATGCTCTCAGCATCTTTTATATATATATATAGACACACACATAGATTTTCTATATAAATACAGGATGGGAATAGTTAATTCTGCAACTTTTAATTCGATTTAATGTTATTGTTAATATCTATCACATATAATGATATAGAATACGAAAAAGAATATCTTAAATTTCTGTAATGTAATACAAATTCTTACAGTCACCTGTGACTTTACCATTGAAGAGTTAAGGAACTGATGCGATCATCACACAATCTGTACATAAATTCAAGTTTGAAATTTTGGCGTAAATTTTACATATTATACACACATAATTGTATTGTTTTTTCCACGACATCCTTTAACGATTTAATATTTTCATTGATGCGCCACATGTTCTGGTTGAAGTTGACTCAAATACCAAATTCCAACCAAACTTTTCCCTTTTGTGAATTATTGTGTCCAACTGTGTGATCTATGAAACGTCTTCTTGGCAATCTGCCGTTTGCATGTTCGATCCTTGCTTCTGAGATCTATTCTCGAATCTATTACGGCGGATTTCTCGCATGGCGGATCCGCCACGCGTCTCCGCGCTGTTTGAGAAGTTTGCTTTGAGAAAAACAAAGATTCGTCGGCGAAGTTTCGGAGATTCTTCGAAAAGAAATCCGCCGTTCCGCGGGAGTTTTACGTTTCTGCGCGAGTTCCTCCACCTTGCAAAGTGTACATAGAAGTCGAGAAGAATTCACTGTTGTATTTACGGGATTGACTTTGCCAATTTAGAATTAAGCCTTTGGTGTGGGTGGAATATGTGGAACTGAGGCTAGAAAATAATGCTTTCGTCTTTTCGAATTTTCACGGAATTAATGTCACCGTATGTTGCAAGTAGACCGCGGATTTTCATGCAAATTCATATTTTTACGAGTGCAATTAACGCTAGAACTGAAGCATAAAAATTGTACCGAAGAAATTAAAGTACAACGAATGGGAACAAGTTTATAAAGGACACGAACTTTTATTCAATCTGTCAAATACTTCAAAATACCTCGCTCAACGAATTACTTTTCATTTCACGACACAATAACTTAGAAGCGCTGGAACATTTTTTACATTTTACATTTTACTCTTGTTCGCTGCGTAATCTTCCATCTGGACTCGTCCGGTTTCACAGGAAAGTTTTATCTTTCCCTTCTATCAATTTTTCTTTCGTTTTACTGCACTAAATTCCACCTCTTTCTTCTTGATCTTTTTCCTGGTTTGTTTCACCGTTATCATTCTCCGCATACCTGTCACGGGAGATGGTTCGCGACAATTGAAATCTCTAGTAGCGTTTCGAATAGTTTAAAAGCACGAATTCTTCACGTTCGTTCCGGTAACAAATGGAACGTCGTGTTACCGCCGGTATTACATTGTTGTCGTGACAAAGGCGCGAGAAAAATCGGACCCGAAAGCAAGAGAACGATACACTGTAACGGCGATTGTAACGCAACGCGAGGGGTCAAAATGGTGTCATAGTGAAATCAAAAGGTATTCGTTTCAATACGTGTCGCACCGTTCCGATAGCGAGTGCGAATAGCCAATATACAAGGATCAATCGTGCGTTTCGTCGAAGTATCTCAGCTACCTTGTAACTCTCAGCTAATTTAGAAATGTAAATTTGAAAAATACGCAGGATATTTTTCATACGAGATGTATGACGGTCTCAGAAATTTTCTTGTAAAATTCTTTTGTCAGAGCTTATTCATATCGATGAGTATTATATGTTATATTATTATATTATATTATATTATAATATAATATAATATATATCATATTTTATATATATTCATACAAAACATTTTGAAACTTCGTAAACACTGCAATGAGAACCATTTGCCACAATTTGGAATAAATCTGAGAATGTGTATAGGAATTACAAAATATTCATTTCTTTCTATATCTTTCATATATTTTACAATCTCTCGGTACAAACATTAGGAAATTTTTGAGAAAAATGGAGGAAAAAGCATTGTAGAAATAAATAGAAAAGTAGAAAATTGTTCAAGTTGGTTCGAGTTGAAAAGTACGATGTAAAATTTATCAATAACGTAAGTCGTTGAACTCGACAAAACGCGTAATTGAACGCCGGATGTAATCGACGAAATTCGATGAAAATTACGAGGCGGGAAATTCCGAAATATCGAAATGCGCGATATTCTGAAGTCAGGCAGCTAATAGCGTATTAATTGCGCGCGGAAGATGTACGACGCTGGAAACGACTTGGTGGATAATAAGCAGCTGGCAACTATTCACGCGGCCCACCAACTCGTTCGCGTGGGTCGGCCATCCGTGGATTTTAGAATCGATACGACCTTCGTCGGCAGCAGCTGTGGCAAGATCAACTGGAGCACCACCGCGACCGGCTCGTTTATTATATACTCACGCGTTACTTCAAATTGCATCAAACACGTTACACGATAAAATATCTGTTATCGATTTCTGCGCGTATAAGTGGAGCAAACTCAGTGAAACGTCGATCGTTAGACAGATATAGGTGTATCAACCCGGCGATGCAACACGGTTTTAGCTTTGAAAAGGACTTCTTGGGTTTGCCGATGTGTGAGTGAGCAGAGTGACTGGTAGCGATTGAACAGAACTTTCGTGTAGGTACATATGTCCATGTGTATCCATTAAGGAAGAGGAATAATTTTAAATATTGTAATAAAAGACTACGAGTTTTTGTGAGAATTCATCTCTTGTAGAACAAATTGTTTCAAATATCAAGCGTTGCAAACATTACTTTAGTTTATTGCGCTCAGTTCCGGATTTTAAAATTTCCTGATACAAATATTAAAAATACCTGATTTTTTGTCTTTCATAAAACAGCCGAATCCGAATGAAAGATAAACGAAATAATACACGAGTAAATTCTCAGAATTTCCTTTAATCGTCTTTAGCATTAAAAGTAGAATTCATAACATTGTTCTATATTTTTATTGTCACTGTTATATTAAAGTTATAATTGCAATATCAATAGCAATTTGTTGAACGATGCAATCAGTTTGTCATTAGAAAAATGGATGAAATCGTGTGAAATTGTTTTGATCAAATATCTAACATTCTTGTTTCTCACATGAAAGTTTGTTCCATCCAAAAAGTAAAGAACGCTCTAAATTTTTAAGCGGCAAGAGAAAACTCTGAATTTTCGGCACGGACACCTTCAAAATTCATAAAAATAACTTCGGATTTTAAGGACCACGAAGGACCGGCGTGGCACGTATCTTTGAATTTAACTTTGAACGAGCGAAAATCCCCGGAAAAAGTCGCCTGGGTCACCCGGTGGCTGTGAATGGTTCTGACAGTTGGCGCGGCGCGAAAAAAAATTTCGACAACCAAACGGGTCGCGTTACCCTACTTGCAAGTATTTTACAGTCGATTGATTACTACCGAGTAATCGCCGAACGGCGTACACGAACAGGAAGTCGATGCATCCTGGCGGATAAAGTTCGGTAGATTCGATCAAACGTACGCCGACCGGTTAGAAGTCAATTCAACGTTATGGCCGATCGTTTGTCATACGCGAGCCAACGAATCTTAAGCCGAACGATGCGAATCCGAGCGGAAGTTCACTCGTGGATCTACGACGGATGATACGTCCATTTTATTTTCGCATCTACACAGCGACATTCGACGATCGATTCGTATTAATTTCAATTGTTTAAACAAATGTCTCTGGTCGGTTTTATACGTTAATATTGAATGTAACAGCTGCGTTTGAATAAATTTCGGTAACATTCTCGGCTTGTAATGCATTCAATTGAAAGTTCATATTTGTTTTACTAATGGGTGTGACAAGGTACACACAACAGATATATTTGTGAACAACGCATTATTTGTTTGTTGTATCCCTTTATCGTTATTAATTGCCTTTATTTATCGTTTAAATTAAATTATATAATTATACGTCAGCAAATTAATAAATCCCGTAATATCTCTCATTTGAGCAAACGTGACGGGAAATCCTGTCCGCAAAGAGACACATCTAAGAAATAAAATGTGAGCAAACTATCAATATTTTATCTATCGCAAGATTTCAGTTAATTAATTTCTCTAAAAAGTCATTTTATAAAAATAAGGTGTCATGATCAATATCAGATATTTATGGTAAAAATAAGTAATTTATGACAAAAATCGTCGGTTCTTGGACAGTAAGGTGGTTAAATAGAAGCAACGAACATCCGTTATATCAGTTTTATCGCAGGATAAAATATTTAACGACACGTACGTATTTATATTATTTAATCTTGGCAGTTTTCTCAGATTAAACATACCGACAAGTTTGATTTGAGGAAAATCTCGCGACACGATGCACACGCTTCTATTTTCACCGCAATAATAAAATCACTTATAAACCCGGGAGTTTACGTCTGCTTTCAATTCCCAACGCATTTATCCCATTCGATTAGTAATTCGGTATAATATAATATAATTGTCGATAGGTAACGAGCAAGAAACGCATTTTATTATCCGCTTGATGCGAGGATGCTTCTTCTGTGATATGTATCGTCCCTCTTCCACTTCTTTGAAACGAGTAGAAACCACTAGGCGACACGTTGACGTTTATAGCGTGATCAAAACGACGAAGAGAAATCGAACCTAGGCCACGCGGCAGTCTGCTATGTCATGATGAAACGAAAAAACCTAACGGAGATGTAGAGTACCTCGTAAATAGAGAAGTGATTAGAGAATTTTTCATCAAATAGTTTGTCAAACGTTAAGCTACGGTTGATATTGGGATCGAAGTATCCATATCGAGCAGGTTTAGATAGCTGTGTAGATAATCATTCCATGGACTCTGTCAGGTTAAATCAGAGTAGAATGTACGTAGTACAGATATTTTTAAAAAATTTAGTTTGTTTCGAGTAAGCAGTTGGAACGTTCTCCTTCTTTCTGTGTTGTAACTCTCAACACTGCTCCAATCACTGTGCTGCGATGCAGAAGAATCCATTCAAATGAAAACAAAATACAGACAAATATTTACTTGTTAACTGCCTTTGGATTCCTATCTCTGTTTCCTGCTGTATACTGATCTAACAATGTATATTTAACAACGTAGCTGTGTATCAGTGTAAGGTTTTATATAAGGTATGCTGACCTAACAATGTATGTTTAACAATGTAGCTGTGTAGCTAGTCTGTACAAGGCTTTATTCTACCGATTGTCAGAATTTACAATTTTAATTTCTAGTTGAAACGTCCGTCGACTGAGTGATCTACGTTGTATATTACAGCAAATAGTCTGAGAGCAGGTAGGTTGTAAAGGAAGGCACGAGAAACCAGCTCGACTTGTCATTTAGATACACCTACGCTGTTTAGACCATTCGTAGATTCGCGTTTTACTTTTGAACGTCCTATCTCGGTTAAGTGTAAAAGATCGAGGGGACACGGTGGCTTCGACGTTGAAATAAACCAAATTAGACTGTCCGGGAATTTTCAGAGTAACGGAGAAGATGATGGTCGTTTCTAATCTCTGACCATTGATCTTTGACAAGTCAGCTGTACGATCAATTATTGTGCAAGATTTATCGAGCTGCATTCCTATTCTATTTTTGCACGCGAGTATGTGTCTAACTGGTATTTCTTTCGATCTGCTACAGTGTTACCTATTGGTAGTGGGTCTATGAGACAGTATGTAGATCACGATAAACGTGAAAAAGACGGGTGGTATGAATTCCAAGATTATGAAAGATTTCTTTATTTCTAGACGACATTTGTTTCATATTTAATCTTCATGTTCATTTTAAGTGACGTTTAAAGTCTTCATGATCATTTTTTATTATGGCCGTTTGTACCAAATGAAAAGAAAGTGTTTGGAATATTAATATTTATTAATTGGCTTAATTTGTGGCGTGAAACTCATTTTTCGCAGACTTTATATTCGAGGATTAAATGCATCTCGAAGACATATTTTTTTTAAAATATGTACATACAAATAAGAGTTTAATGTCTGTTGAATAAAATTCAGCTTCAACTTCTTATCTTCATCGCTGTAAATTGCAGCTGCTTCTTCTTCTTCTTCGTTTTTTCTTTCGTATGTGCTTTTATTAAAAAAAAATGCTTTTTTTGTGCCCATATAAATCACTTCACGCTGTGTCCGCGGAGTGACATAACACGTGATGAGCAACCTCGCCCATATCTAACCGCGATCAAACTACTATTTCAGCACGATGACGCAGCATGTTGAAATAAATGAAATCAAATAAATACAACATTTTAATTCTTTCCTAATTCTTCTAATCACACATCAAATTTCACTTACTGGACATTTTTGATCGTGAAAAATCACCGATATAACTTTTCTTGCTCGACGACGATGTCTGCTTTGGCGAAATTATTTCACAATGTTTCGTCAAGATGGATCTTTTAATTTATAAAATATATTACATAAAAGTTACATAAAAATAAGATTCTCATCGAGTATAAAACTCGAATATTCGCCGAGAATAACTGAAAGGTAAAAGATCGAACTGTCCTCGGCGATAATTTATCCCAACTTCACGTAAGAAATAAACTTCAGTAATACTTCCAAGCGGCGAGACTTTATCTTCTGACCAATCGAGAGAACGACACGTTTCACTTTAAAAACGCTTCATTAGCCGGTAATTGCACAGCCTCGACTTTTCCTCCACCAACCGCGAGTCAGCGCTCGATAATCACGCGCTTCGTAGTCTCTCTCTCTCCCCAATAGACACCCGTACATGCCGATCGAATGCACATTGTCGTGCGTTCAGCCAGCCAGGGTGAATTATTCGGAATGCAACATTAATGTCACGGAAAGAGCAGATCGTTGAACGAGCGTGTTTGTGCGTTAGAGGAAAGTAAACAGACAGAGGAGCGTTCCGCCGCGACCTGCGAAATTGAATAGACGCGTTCGGCACGCGCGGTCGCCAATTAAATTCCAGCACAATTTATCCTTGCCAGTTCTGCCGGCATTCCGTATTACTCTCGCCAGCTTTTCGATAGGAGGACTCTCTTTGTGTTACCATCGCCATCTCGCACACCTCCTTTTTTCTCTTCTTTCTCTTCTCTTCGCTTCGTTCGATATCGTTCGCTTGGTTACATGGTTACAAGAGAAGCCTCTCTAATGGAGCCAGAGATAAGAAACGTCTCTGCACGTTGGGGATGAACACGACACGACTCGCGGCTCTTTAATTCATATTGGTCGGATGTATAACGGCCGGTGTCGTTTGTAAGACCAACACGTTTATTGCCACGTTTAAAAATTTACACGGTTCGCGCGCGAGAGGGAACGTACTATGTACTAAGTACTCGGAACGTCAATTAACGACGAACTAATAAGGAGCGATTTTTCTCGATGATCTCGGGCTAGAAGAATACATTAATCGGAGAACGATTAACGAGGAAGATAATTTTCTAGTTTTTTTTCGAACGAGTCCCGAACGTGTTCGTTAGTTGGAAATAACTTGATAACAGCGATACAAAAAAAATAAATCTTATCGAGCATCGTCGAGCACTCCTTCTTCTTCGGCTTATTGTTTTCTTCTTGATGCAACGTTCGATATAACGTTTATAAGAACAAAAACGCTGTTCACCGTGACCACCGCAGCAGTGGACGTGTCGGAAATGAAAATAAAGCGAGAAACAGCGCGCAGCGCGTTTAGCGAGGCACCGTTGCCTGACAGCGTATTTTGTCTCCGAGTCATCGAGTCGAGTTTATCCTAGGCGCTTCCGGTCGATCCTGGTAATTTGCGCGTCTTCCTTTTCTGCCCGTTCGACTGGCAACCTTAATTATTCGCCGTCCAATGACTGGTTGTCATCGACAGCCGCAATGACGAGCACGAATGGACCACCCCGGTGCTTTAACCACATATCTCCAAAGGTATATATCCAGTTATACTTTCTCTTTCTGTTTCACTATCGACCGATCGATTTATTCGAGCAAGAGACTCGAGTAAAACTGCAGCGAGTTCTGCGTTGATTTGTTATCGAACTAGCGTAGGATGCGCCGAAAGACTCTTGGTCTTTTTGTTCGCCATAAATCACCACGACGACCATCGTAGGTTTTGTGGTATATACGAATCGAGGTAATTTTACGTGATGATTAAATTTCCGTCTATTAATAATAATTTTATCTATCAATATTTTCTAATTAGATCAGAAGGCTATGCGATTCGATAGATTTAGATTTTTAACCTTCTATGTAACGTCGTCGTTGATAATACATGTGCAATCTAACATTGAAAATTTCATTTGACAAAGTACGTATTTCTATGTTACACTATAGTATGTTAGTATAGTAAATTACAGTATCTAGCCATTGAATTAAGAGTGTTTCTAATTTTTAATCTCGTGTGTTTTCATTAAAATTCGAAAGTTCGAACGTAATTCAATGAAAATTAATTACTTATTCAAATATATATTCACACTGTACAAGTACACAAAGTATTGCGCACATTCACCTCAGTAGCAAAAATATTTAAACCAAAACATTAATTAAACATATCTTACAAACTAAACTATCTAATGATAAATAATAAAAGAATAATAAAACTCATAATTGAGTTTCCGTCAAATCCTTCAATTTTACTAAAAATTACGAAATTAATTTCTCATTTGAAGTATTAGAATTTCAACGCTAGGAAATAAAAGATTCACTATTATATACGTTGTAGTGGAATCGCAATGACCAAGAACAGAGAAAAGAAAGGGGATCTGGTCTCGGTTGGACCAGCATGGCCAAAAAGTCAACTAAAATTGACCTATCAGGTTCGATCCGAAGGCTGATTGAATCCATATTTGGATCGATTCGAGTATAACCATCGGAAGAACTGCTCACGTAGCCAATATACCGGGTGACTCCGTTCTCAGCTCAAACTCGTTTACTGGTTCTATCCATCAAATCCTTTGGAACGACGGATATTACTCTCATTGATGTTACTCTGCATTTTTCATTTTCTTCGTTGGACCGTAATCGAATTACACTTGACTGTAACATCGAAATCGCGATCAAACATTCACGAACTTTTCCTGCTGGATAGCATCGACCGACTGTCGTTTCACATCGGCGAGAAGATAAGAATGTAAATAGTTTAAAACGTCACGCGACGAACGAATTTTACAATTTTCTTTCTCTCACTTGAAACTAATGAAAATGTCCTAGAGTTCTTGGGAAGTTTTTGTTTCAAAAGCGAGTTCAGATTTAATCCCTTTGAAACGTCGTTTCCTCAAATATAATTTTGATACATTTTAATTTTACTAGAGTTTTGCACGATTACAGTAGATATTGTATGCCAAAATCAGTTTGGCGAATCACCAGTGTGAAAATTTAAAAATTTTTGCAACGAAAAGTCGTCACAATATACCTCTCATTCATAATTCATTGCAATTGTTATAATATCGAATGCATAGATCCTTTAGAATTGAATTTATTTCGCTTTTCCAACTGAAAAATTCACAATTCGTAATGATTTAATTTCAAGCATCCTCACATCGAGGAAAGAATAGAAATTTTTGAAAATCTTTTGAAAGGGAAAGTATCTTTGTACAGAATTTGTCCATGCAACGGAAACAGTTGCGCAAAGTTTCCGTTGTTCGGCAGCCTCGCGGCAATGTTCAGGAAACAATGTGCAGGAAATGGTAGCCTGTCATGAACGGATTCCGAGCGCTAGCGACAATCCTCGGTATCATCGTGATCGCGAACACCGATGTATCTGAGAAACGTGACGACAGACGCGGAAAAGTATACCACGGTAGGTGAGTGCACTGCCATCGTTGTCGAGATTTTGACCAGAAAATTCTCAGCCTTGCGTCAAGATCGAAAACGGTTGTGATATCAGTTTCGATCCTCGAGACAGTTGCGAGAAACGAAATGATCTTGGTCATCCCACGTGAACGAATACAAATTACAATTTACGAAAATACGAATCGAAAAATCATCGTTCAGGCAGAGATTGGACGTTGAACCGTTGTCCAATCACAGCGGGTATAAGATTGCAAAGAGTTTTAACAGGAACCGTTTAAACCTGTCCGATGTATTTTACCATTCTAATCACTCGCTTCAGTCGTCCATTTCGTCGCAAAGAACCAATTCAATCCGACCGTGTTCCTCGACTAGTTCACTTCGCTACCCAAGTTTGGCATCCCGCTAACAAATGTCCCATAACTTTGCCGACACATTCTTTCGTTCTTCTGTTCCTCCGACCGTGTCATCGAGGATTTTCCTCCATCGAACGGTGAACCACCAGGGACCGCCGTATTACACGTTTCTGAAAACTTGTCGCTGGCCCTTTGTCTTTCGAAATAGGTTCGCCCTCGATTCGATCGATTGCCGTGATTAAAGTTTAGTGGACCGATTTAGGCTCAGATTTTGTCGAAATTGGATTGATAAAGGTATTTGGTATTAAAGATTACGTTGGCATTAAACATTACGTTGAATGCGACAAAGTGTCAATCCTGAGATTTTGTGCTGAAGAAAGAACAATCGTTTCGATCAAGCGTGTCTTACGAGCTCGAGAATTTTAATCACGATTGATTTCAATCCCGTTACTATTCGCGCGTAGTCAGGAATGTCTGTGTAATCCTCTCTCATATTTCTAATCCAATTATCGCATAAAGCAAGTTAATATGAAACTACGATAACAAGTAATTCATGCATTGTACAATAAGTTCAACTTAACTCATTTACTTGTAGTCAAATATATACTTAATTAGTTATATATGAAGTATAACTTAATACCATAAACTTAAGGTTATAGTAAATATTATAAATGGCATAAATAGTATAAATATAATATAATATTATAAATAAGTATAAAATAGTATAGTATAATATTATAAATAATTATAATAATACTGTACTATGAACAAATAAGTTTAACTAACAATCAGTTAAGTTTATAATATAGTAAATACTATATTATCGCGATAAAATATATTTGCACTCACATTTAAATTTCAAACGGCTTCTTCTACTCCGTAACAAATTTTTCAATCCACGATCCACAAAGATTATCACGAAACTTCATTTCTCCTCTCGATGCGCAACGTTCAGGTACACGAGAGACGTCCACGATCCGGAATTTTTGATTCCGAGGAGAGTGTTCGAAGATGGCAGCCTCGACACGTACTCGCTGCCAAATTTCTATGATCGGCGTGAGTCGAGCGAGCGTAAGAAGAGATCGACAGAGACGGGCGAGCAGGAGCCTCAGACCGATAAAGTGCACCTGGTGCTGCCTTTCAGCGGGATCGAACATCACGTGGAGCTCAGACCCTATCACGAATTCATCTCACCCGACATGGTAATCGAGACGCGGGGCGCCGGCCTTAGAACTAACTTGGACGAGGCGTTGCGATTCAAGAGAGCCTCCGATCGACAATGCCATTATCGGGGCTTCGTTAGAGATCACCAGAAATCGAAGGCTGCCATCTCTCTCTGCGACGGCGTGGTTCGTAAATTGTAAACTCCTTTTTGTCTACGCTCGTTCGCTCACCACTGTTTCCTTTTCTTTCCTTTTGGTCAAGTTGGATTTTATTTATTTTGATTTTGATCTTGCCTTGTCGGTAGATAGAAAGAAGAACAGTCTGACTGTCTGACTGCGCTGATCTTATTCAACTAGTAGTTTTCCAACTAACAGTTTTTCGTTTTTTTTCCTATTTGTTACTTGAATCTTCATTCAGAAAAGTACTTTCACACGGAATATATATATATATATTGTGCGTTATATAAAATATTTTGAAACATTGCATTAACATTGTAATGAGATGTACAATTATATTGGCAAGATCTGAAACCAATTTTAAAATATGTACTATTAACTCAAGAGTTTGAGCATACGTTTTACTCATGTTGCAATATCTAATATAATATATATAACATAAATTCTGATAAAATATACGTAGTGTAATGGGTAATTGATTATTTAAATATTTTTATGAAATATATTTTGCAATTTCAGATTTGTTCGAAACTTTGCTTATATAATCGGATCTCATTGTTAATGAAATTTCAAAATGTTTCATACATTACAAGTAGTATATTCACGAGTTTCTATAAATGTTCAAATATTTTCACGAGCATCGCGATAACAAGTTCAGAATTTCTAATTCGTTCTCTCCGATGATCCGTCCAGCTAGCCCTTGGAGATTTCGTGCAATTGAACTTGTTAGATTAGACGATTGTCCCTGATCCGCAGCGAGACAACCGTAACAATATAATCTACAGCGACGACATGCGCGCGAGCGTGCGCGAATCTCTTCGAGGCTAATCAAGCCCCTTATTACACACTTAAACGGATGCAAATTAATATAAGGTATTTGCATTTAGATCGACGCGCATCCCGTGGGCCGTGTCGTCGAGTCGACGGGACGATCGATCGTAAATTCGGTATCGAAGCTGACACCGAATGGTTTGTTCGCCATTCAATGGCCCGGAGTCTCGGTCAATTCTCGCGAGAATTTCGGGAATTCAGCTGCGAAACACCTCGACAGAGTGGCTTTTGCTTTCAACTTGATGCAATTGCCGTTGCTGTACGGCGAGACAAGATCTGCATAATCTCCTTCCCTCGGTGACAATGATCCGATCTTGCCTGCTGGTCGGCAGGACACTGTCTCTGGCACAAGCTGCGCAAACGGCAGACTGTAATTGAGAGATATGAATCTCGGATTGCCTTCTTGCAACATTTTTCTTTTTTCTTTTTTCTTTTTTCTTTTTCTTTTTCTTTTTCTTTTTCTTTTTAGGTAAATTATTCGAGTAAGGATTTTTGAGGATAAGATTTAAAAAGGAGATACTGTGAGATCGTTCGTGAAGGTTAAACGAATTTATGGAGGAATCAAAAAGTTTGGTGTGGCGATTCGTAACGTGTCATAACCAAGAGTTAAGTTTTTATGTGTGTCGTAAGCATTGAAATTAGAAAATCCAGTTTTGATCTTTAAATGTAAAGACTAGTGCGAGTTGACAAAATATTTCTTGAATTTTTATCCTTCAATCCTAATATCCGAATTTCAACCTTGAAGATTATGCTAGACCTAGTCGTGAAAAAATTTTTCAACGTTTCCAGAGAATGAAAGTGTCTTTTCCATAATTGTAAAAATATCCTTGAAGAAACAAATTCAAGACTGTCGAAGTAGAGGTTTCATGCTTCAAATATGAAACCAAGGAGACTTTAGATTAGTTATATTCTTTATTGTACAAAGCTACATATAGTTTATGACCTAGTCTAAATTATGGAATTATTCCAATCAAAATTAATTAATTTCTCAATAACAACGTTCAATACGTCGTCCACGATTTTTTCATCTTATCTACCCTCAATTCTAATTTCATGAGTCTATGATTTACACAGAATATCTGCTTTCGATTCTGTTCCACCGTAGAACAACGGTTGCTCGCTATGCACTGCACTAGACTACTAGATCAGAATATTCCGTGAATTACCGAGGACCTGTTTGTTTGCCTCCGGTACTCCGGGGATGCGCGAATCCTGAATTATGAATTATATGTCGTTGGCTCTAGCCGCGATAAATGTTACGTGTGGCAACCGGTCGCCGTAATTGCCACGATCGTTGGATTGTAATTTCCGAAGCGTGGTCGCGTAACTTCGCGATCCGCGGAATGGAAATTCGGTACGGATTCGTTGGGTGTAAACGGAGCAAGAAACGCGTTCACGTAGCACGGCACGCGTGCATACGTATCCTGTTCGCGGGAGTGAAACTCCAATTACAAGTTTCGCATTGGCGTTGTACTTGGTTTAACCAGATTGGGAAGGTTTGCGTAATTGCGCTGCCTCCCCTACTCTCCTCTCTTTCTCTCTCTCTCTGGCATCGTTCTCTATCGATGCGACGCGATATCTTATTTACAATAAGGTTGAACAACGAGAAAATCGATAAGTGACCTAGTGGATCGTAAACAGGTCGGCTATGTGCAAACTGATCACGGTCGGTACTTCATCGAGCCGGTGAACGAAGCTGAACCGCAGCAGGATGGACAACACGTTCATATAGCTTACAAACGGGACGTTCTGCACGAAAGTAGCAAAGGTCAGGATCGTGCTTACAGCTTCTGTGGAACTTCTGGTTAGTAATTATTCGTTTAATCTGGTTAGTAATTATTAGTAAGAAGAAAAATTTAGTTTTAAATGATAATTATGAGATTGATAAGTGTAATATTTCATTACAAACACAACACAGTATCCAATAGGTGAAAATTCTAGAGCACATATCATCACCGGTGTTTTTCGATGTTATGCAACGACATCGTTGTGCAAACTTTCTTTTACAAATATTAAACTTTGAACGAACTATCGAGTATTAGAAAAAAATTGGGCAAGTTGTTTTTTACTAGCTTGATTTTACAAAGTATAAGAATACGAGCTTTTTGTCGTGCAGATAATTGGGAGGCCGCATGGGCAGAACAGTTGGCCAAACGAGAAAAACGACTGATGGAAGAAAAGGCTCTTGAAGGCTCTGATGAGGCAACTTCCTACTCATACAGTATCCATCGCTTCCTAGAGATTGGATTGATCGCGGACAGAAGGTTCCTCGATTTTTACAACAATAGCAACTACGAACAGTATCTGTTGACTATCATGAACATGGTGTCGGATCTTTATCACGACGGATCTGTCGGCAATCAAATAGACGTAGTCATCGTTCGTATAATATATTTGGAAAAGGAAAAGGAAGAGGTAACACGAAACTAGTTACAGTGGTATTTCAATAATTAATCTACACGGGATGAAGGATATGGCAAACCTGATTGATCTTCCTTTAAACGCAGCAAAGAGCATGCTCTTCCAACTGCTAACTTTAAACGATTGATACTGTTTCCAAATTCTTATGAAGTTATTCTTAAGAATAATATAGAAGTACGTAAGATCAGTTAATTGACATTCTTGTAAAAAGATATGAATTGTTCATTATTGAAAATTAGGAACAACATTTCTGTAATTTACTAATCTTACATAAACGGTAATAAGAATCTATTTATGCAAAACTTGTGATTACTAATTCAGTCATTGTGTATACATGTAGATTAATATTGGCATACCAATTCAATCTCAAATAGTATATTTTGTGTAAATATATAAGAAAGAAGAAAAGCCTACTACGTTGCATTATGTGTTCCAATATAAAGGAATGTAAAAGTGATTGAACAGTTATTTAAATAGTCAGAAAGAAATGAAACAACCGACATCACAAAACTAAATTTAATTCTATTCACATGAAGTCAGATATTCGAGGTATTTTATTTCGATAGATGGTTTTCTCGTAGATAGACTTGATGATTAGTCCCAAAGCGGAAACGACGTTGGCGAGTTTTGCCAAGTGGGCTCAAAAGATGAACCCCAAGGATCACACTCACCCAAACCATTTCGACATAGCGGTTCTCGTAACTAGGTAAAATTTTACCTTGTCAAGAGTAGAGAATAAGTGCGACAGGAAATCTTGATCACGGATTTTCAGATACGATATTTGCTCGGAAACAGCAACACATTGCAACCTGTTGGGTCTGGCGTACGTCGGGACTGCTTGCGATCCTGAAAAAGCAGCTTGCATCACTGAAGATACCGGCCTACAGCTTGGAGTCGTAATTGCCCACGAAGTTGGTCACGTGTACTGTCCATGCACGTTTCTTTGGCAATTTTGACCCTTTGAATGTTGTGACTCGTACAAATGATCTCAGATGTTCAAAATAATTTAGTTTCTTTTTCTTTTTCTAACAAATGCATAATTTAGTTTTGAATAAATGCATCAAAAGATTGATATGATTTTTCAGGATGGGCTGTTCACACGATGAGGTGAGCATCAGTGGCTGCGAATCCAAAGACAAAGACGACAGTTATTTCGTCATGTCACCGTTTGTCAACATCCATACGTACAGATGGTCGCCATGCAGCAGAAGATACATCACTAACTTGCTCGCGTGAGCTTTCTCCCAATCTGTTTTATTTCACTTTGCTCTGTCGCGAGTCGAAAGCTTCGTATTCATTGTTTAGAACCGGCTTGGGCGAGTGTTTGATTAACGATCCACGAAATCCACCGGAGAAATTCAAGTATCCGGACATGTTAGCCGGTGCGATGTACGACGGTAATTTTCAATGTGATATGAGCTTTCCTGGATCGAAGATTTGTCCCGGTGGTGCAGGGGTACTTTGCTATTTTTCCTTACTATCTTTTTTTCCTCTTTTAGGTTATTTGATTATTTTTCACAGATCAAAGTAATTAACTTCATTTTTTTAATATTTCTAAATTTTATTATCAAAACAGTGTTGATCGATGCTTTGAATTTTTATGTGAAATAAATTTCCTTAATAATTAGGCTTGGTAGCATTAAATGACAAAAATTGCAAATGCACTGCAAACACATTTTGTATGAAATAAAATTTCAAGAGGAATTTTAAAAAAGAACATATACTATTTTATTAATTTCCCTATTTTGTGGAGTCAATTGATTTGGCAAATGAGTGGCTCATTTATAGAACATTTTATGATTATAGAAACTTTTAAAATATTAGAAACAAATATCTCAATCGCTTTAACATCTCAATGAAAAACAGATACATTTAATGTTCTTACAAAATAAATTTTCCATCCTCAACTATTTCTTCATTACTTATATTAATTAATAAACATTTATTGTTTTCGTCAATATCTTAGTAGATATTCTAGATATAGTTAGTACCGTATTGCCCAAGATAAGATTAGAGATCAAAATTAAATTGGAGAGTTTCATTTGAAATACGTACATTTTATACATACATTCGTACATACATTTAAACACTAAATCGAAAATAAATTATATGTATCCAATTGTACATAGCAATTCTGCTTCTAAAACAGCAAGTATTCGCAAGTATTCGAAAAATAATTTGGATAGAACGCTACGTACTATTATTTTCTAGAATTAATTTATCTAGGATTTGCAATCGAATCGTTTTTCAAGTCAACGAATGCGTGTCAAATACGTCGAAACGACCCTTTGAAACGACTCGATTATCCTCGCGTGGAATACATCGAATGAGACATAGCTTGCTCACAGTGAAAGTTACTCCGCGCTTTATATATTTCGTCAAGCTGTTGTCGAAGAATAATTTGATTGTCCCCGTTTCCATTGTAAACGAACGTTCTATATGTTTCAGCTAAATGCAATGTGCGAGATGCTGTGGTGTGCGATGGCGAATACAACTTGTTACACCAAGGGGTCAGCTATGGCCGAAGGATCAAAATGCGGAGAGAACATGGTTTGTTGAATAGTTTCGCCGAGAACAAAGCGCAGTCCCACACCGAGTATCAATTTCGCTACGAATGTTAACACGCATTAAACGTCTTTTCAGTTGATCCTTTGCTCGCGTTGCTATTCTAGTTTATTTCTTTGACTTTTGAAACAGAAGTATTCACGTGGGATGCTCCTAAACATAGATGTGACGATATTCTAATTTCAAATGTGAAATACATTAAAAGCAATATGTGGATCCAACAGTAAAACTCTGTAAAAGTCATTCGCCATTCGAGAGTTAATATCAGCCACGTTCCACTTCGCGAAATTTTTCGTAAAAATATCTTGCGAAAGACGTATCGCTGCGAAATGAGCGGAAGAATAAAAGGAACTGGGTTTTTCAGTGGTGCATTCACAAGAAATGCGTGCCCATGGGCACCCGACCGGCGGCGGTGCACGGTGGCTGGGGCAAATGGGGTCCCATGAGCAGTTGCAGCAGAACCTGCGGCGGTGGTTTGAAATACGCTGAGAGAGAATGTGACAATCCGCCGCCAGCCAACAATGGCAGATATTGCGTAGGAGAGAGGAAGAGGTTTACCCTTTGCAACACCATGGTAAATTCCATTGTCTTTCTGTAGTTGTCCAGCTGTACGAGACCATTTCGGCGGTTTCTCGAATTTCATTTCTTCTCTTCCGCTTTCTTGTCGTTCCTTCCCTTTATTTTCCTGTTCTTTCTGCTTTTTTGCTATCTTTTATTTTAAATTACAGAGGATACTTTCTTTTGCATTTCTTTTTTTTTTGTTTTGTTTTAAAATGAGGTGTTTAAAATTTGGTGGCAATTCGTCGCAAAGAAAATTTTCGACAGTGATTACTAGATATAGAACCAGATTCCCATTATCTGAAATTATTATATGTATTATACGTATTTTATATAATTGTGAAAAGAACTTGTTAAAATACAAGATACAAGATTTTACTAAAAAAAACAATGGTATTTGAGCAGAGAAAGTATTTTAATATTTATTTTAATATTTTATTTTCATTTCATTTCTTTATTTTAAATTCTTATTAACAGCGTAGTGAGAGGCAATTGTATATTATTATGAAATGAATCTATAGATGTATAGAGAAGTTACAAAATATTTATTATGCAAAATTAGTGCGTTTATTTGCAAAATTCATGTTAGAGTTTGCGAGCTAAGTGTTTAGACAGCTTTCGTATACTTAAGTCACTTCCGACTTAGGTCTAGCTGGCAAAGGAGTATTTTAATTGCGTTCTCTATAGGAGCAATTTTAATTTAAAGTTTCCTTCAGCCTAAACTCTGCAACCTAGTTTCATGGAAATCTTGTTAGATGTGCAAGATCGCGTGCACTCGTGTGTGCATGTCTGCGTACTTATTTGATCGTAAGCCACGATGGCATCCTTATTTTCTTCGTATATATAATAACCTATTTTTAGAAATCAAATATACGTAATTTCCTGTTTCACAATCTTGTATGATCATCTTCGTTTGACATTAAAAAATTTTCTAGGAGAAAGTGAAGAAGAATCAAATTAAATGTTAGAAAGGAAAGATTAAATCAGTGAAATGAGAATTTCATTTATTTATAGAGGAACAGATAGAAAAATTCTGTGTTTTTTATTTATAGATTCTTTTAATTAATTTATACATAAAAAATCGTCCATTTTTTGGAACGGAAGATATTTTTAACCTTTTTAAAATGCTAAATGTACGTTTTCAGTAATTTTGAAACGTACGTATGAACTTACATCTATGAAACAATCATAAGATCGTTTTGATCATTCGTGGTTTATTAATATCGAATTGCAAACACGAGCAAATTTCTTCTTTAATCGATAATTGATTCGAACGCTATTTCGAAGGAACGCTGTTTCATACGTACTGATCTAATTTTGTTTTGGTAGAATAAATTTAACGAATAATAAATTTCGTTTAACTCGGTTACGATTCTCGAATTTTAGATTCAGTTTAGCAAATAAAAAGTTTTAGAAAGACGTTCAATAATTAATGAATTACACGTAATAATAAGAATATTATATTTTTCGAGAAATATAAGAGAGTCGAAAATGATCGAAAGGGTTAAACAAGTATCACATACATATATTTAATTACTATATATATATACACACCTAATTACTATACTTTATTTAATAATTTCTTTCGTTTGATACATTAGATTCATTCATAACAAATTATATAACGTTACAAAGGGCTAAATCCATCAATTATATTTTATTGACATTCCATCTGTCTCGAATCGTTAATCATTTCCTATTCAACTTTTGACATTTTCTGTTGATGCATCATGCCTTTTTATTGCGTGATCTTTGCAGCAGCGAACGTATCTCTTCAATGAAAAACGACAATGCCCTATTTTGCAGCCTTGCGACTATAAGAAACCTTCGTTCCGCCAAGTGCAGTGCAGTATGTACAACGATCAAGACATCCTGTCCGATGGCAAACATAACTGGACCGCGTATCCCATCCATGATGTGACGACCGATCCATGCGAATTATACTGCATCAACGAAAACTTCGTATACAGCAAGCTTCAACCTTCGGCGAATGATTCCACTCCCTGCAAGGGTGGTACCAATAACATATGCATTGGTGGTAAATGCAGGGTAAGTAAATATTTAGTTACCATGAAATAGAGTCTAAATAGAGATTTGTTTCATCTATTAATAATAATTGCTTTGAATATCATACGTACAATCTTACATATTTAATGCATTCTACGTATTTTTGAACTTTTGATTTTCGCGTAAATGCATTAGTTATTATCTTCGTTTTCTGTTTGTTTTGGCATTCTTTATTTGTTGGCCTGGTTATTTTGAAAGAAATTAACTGGAAATTTTAAAATAGAAAGAGTTCATTTATTAGTGGAGTATAATTAAAGTCTTCTTTAAAAATAAATAAAAATAGATATATATATATATATATATATAATAATATAATGTAACGTTAACATAATTAAAAAGACAATTCTTCTATCTTATCTTAGTGATTTCTTGTGATAATTCACACAATGTTTCATTGATTTTCACAAATACTAATATCGAACTAATCATTATAATTTTAAAAATCGATGTTTTCAAGATTTTGCAAGACTTTTGAGTTCAATTCTAGTAATATTTTTCAGTCTGTTATTTTCCTCCGGAATCTCGGAGTCTCCGAACGCCGTATTTTACTTCGGGCGCAAACATGAAAAATGGAAGAATTCAAACGTACCTCCGCAGATAAAGCATATTTTTCATTGCTAATTTTTCTGACAGATTTGCAATTCCTAGATCGGCGTAGATTAAGACAGAGAGAAAGAGCCTGCGAATTCATTTGCAAAGTAAAATGCCGGAAGCTCGGAAGTATTTCAGCAACGCAAATTAAATCAGGAAGGAGGAAGGCATACTCGCGTGATTCGCAACGAAAGAACGAAGGCGTTCCGCGATGCCTTGGTTGCAGAAAGGAAAGGAGAGATGCCTTCGATTCGAAATTATTCCTTTCATACCGTTCGCGTTCATAGGTTTCGTGATGAATCTTCAGCACACCTTTCATTACCTTTCTATTAACAACGTTTCGTGAACGAAAAGCGCCCTACAGTTTGTGGGGCAGAAATTTTGATTGCACATTCAATTGAAATCACCAGTTATTCAGAGACTCCAGTAGATCTATTAGTTGTAGATAAACTACGAATATTTGTACAATTTTATATTTTCATGAACGTAATTACAAAAGTGAAATTTAAGCTTTATTTTCTACATTAAATATTGTAATGAGAGCTCCACTTTGAGTATCTAATATAGTTTTATATTCTATGTAAATATATCATTATATAGAATAATATACAATATTATATATAATTTATATATCATATAAATAAATTTATAGTATTTTGTAAATTCTTACATCCTCAAATTTCCCAAAAGTACATAAATATTCGCAGTCTGATTGTAAATTAATCATTATTTTGTCCAATGAAGCCTGATAAAGACTATCAAATCATAAAGATTGTAATATTCAAAGTATTATTACATGATTGTAATTTGATAGTCTGTGACTTTAATTGTTATAAATAGAATTTGTCATAAAACGAAAGAATGGATCACAAAGAATGGACGTACATTATTAAAATAATTTATATATTAAGAGAAGGAAGCGAAGAATGTCTATCTTTTTGTGATCTTCTGGTTTAGATTAGGCACATTTTACATGTTACTAATACATTAATAACATACTGATAAAGAAGCAACGTGATGTCAGAACGTACATATGATTAATATCTAGAGAAACAGAATCTTTAAAACATGAGAAATATGATATTTTCTAGAAAGTCGGTTGCGACTGGGTGTTGGGTTCGGATGCGATCTACGACAGGTGCGGGATTTGCAAAGGTGACGGCACGAAGTGCATGCCGATAGAAGGTTTCTTCAATGCCTCGGGTTTTCGTGATCGTAAATTATACATTACATAATATCATACATTATTAAAGAATACTGAATGTATAAATTTGCATAAGCATTCGCGAAAATACAAAATTCAAAGGAAAATTAACAATTGTAAAATTCTGCTTTCTAGTATATACGAAGGTAGTTACTTTCCCTAAAGGTGCGCGAAGTATACACGTAGCGGAACTAAAGCCCCATAGAAACTCACTAGCGATGAGGCTCGAGCATAGTAACACATATTGTTTAAACGCAGACAAGTAATTACTTATATTGCTACTACAAAATAAATTATGTACGATTATTACATCCTGAAATTAATATTATGTTGCTGGATTCAAGCGAGAATGCCAAGTATCATAATATCAAAAAATTTAAATTTATGCACTAATCCATTAAGCATCGGTGTTGTCTAATTTGCGTTAATAAATTTTATCATTGGGATTATGAAAAGAATATCTAAGAGTTCATTTCATATTTTTCTTTTCATTCGAGTTTTATAATTTTTTGAAATTTTATGAATATCAATATTTAAATTTTTCCTTGTACTTTAGTCTTTAACCGGAAGTGTAAAAGATTTAGCATTTTAGCATTTTTCTTATTTTTAACGGATAAATTAGACTCATTATTCAGCAAAGAATTTTTTTAATGATCACAGGTTTATAAGCAGAAGTGGTGATTATGAATGTGCAGGCGCCTCTATTGTATACATGTATCCTGAGCCACGGAGAGAAGAACTTCAAATAAAGGGACCCATAGCGGAAGACATTCGATTAGAAGTACATTTATATTAATTCCATACATAAAATATATACATATTATATAATATATTTCTTATATATAATATGAAAATATGTAGACTGTGTTCTCTTTTTAATAATTTTTATTACATACTATGTCATATTGTTATTACACCTTTTAGTACATATTCTTTAAACGAAATGAAAATCCTGGGATCCGTTATGAGTATTATGTGCTATCAAGTGACCCGTCGTATAAACCGAAATACTTATGGGATTTCATGGAATGGTCCGAGTGTAGTGTTAAATGCGGCGGTGGTACAATGGTAATTTGAATGTCCAAGTCGATTCAACGATTTATAGGAGAATCATTAACTCCGGAAACTGAATATGCATACCGCGGAAATAACTTGTTACGCTTACTTCCTCCGCAATAAATCTGTTCACGCATTCATATGTTATTAGATTTTAATTGCAATTCCTTGATGAGTAAAATGCGAGACATGCAAGAATTTCTAAGTTGCATATTTGCGATAAAATGTGATTTTTGGATTATCGCTATGAGAATGTTGTTGCACAGATACTTCCTAACTAATTATATAAAAATCTTTTTGTTTTTATAATTTCACCGATATTGTTCATTTTAGTTCACATAATGCGAAATCAAATTGTTTGTTGATTCACCATCGCGAACCTAACGTATGTCAATCATTTTCTTCCAAAGAGTATTAGAGTTACTCATAAAAATATTCGAGCATGTACAGTAAATAATTATAAAAATTTCACGAATACTGTAGTATAGTATTCAAGTATCTTGATTGTATTAATCAAGTTTAAAACAAATCTAAAAATTACAAGATATTTAACACTCTTTAATGCTTCATACTTTTATTTAATCATGTTCTTGAAAAACATACATATTTGAATAGTACCACATTTGTCGTATAATATTATTTTCTTCGGTGTAGATATCAGAGGCAGCGTGCATCGAAGAACATGGTGGAAAAGTGAGTCCTGCATTTTGCGAAGGCATACCACGACCAGATCCAAAGAGCAGAGTTTGCAACTCAGAACCCTGTGTCGCGAAGTACGTAAATACATCTAAAATTAGTTTATCTAGTTTATTATATGCAATTTTATATTTCTACCTGTTTCACGCGTCTCTTTTTTTTATGCAATATTGAAGAAATATTAGAAAATAGTAACAACAATAATAATTGCAAATATTTTACAATAATATTTAAAAATATTCTGCAGATACAACCGGATCGTGTTTGATTCTGCATGCTAAAATAAGTCATTTTTTCACGTATGATTTCATTTTCGAGAAAATCGAAAAACTTTGTTATTAGATATTATATATCTAAATGTGACTAATTCCGGACTAGGTAGTTTTCAAGGCACTTTGAACATGTTTAGTTAATAATTGGCTCAGTATATGTACTATACAAATTGTTAAATGTAAATTTCTAAGAAACGGAACGACTTACGAATCAATTTTATTCTACATTTTTTATTTACTTTTGAATCTAATTATATATTGAATGTCACAATAATTCAATAAAAGAAAAGCCTAGTACAAAAATTATCTCGGTCATACCAAGAATAAATTTAATCAAGATTTATTTACATTCAATTTAAAATCCAAATTGAATTTAAACTGAACGCATATTAAATTTAAAAGTATAAAAAGCTGACACATACTACTCGAATTTTTTCTTGAAACTTTCAACAATATTTAAGTTTAATACTGTCGCTTCTTTAATTAAATTTAATTTCAACGATCGAAGAAGAATCGATGTTTTATGAGCTTCATTATTCGTTCAATGTTCGCGATCGCTATATGGAGATTGGAATTTCTCAAGGTGGCGAGTGAGCCAATGGAGCAAGTGCAGCGCCTGCGATGGAAAGAAAGGAAAAAGGCATCGTAAAGTGCAATGCGTGCGAGCTGCGGCTCGTGTTGGCCAGGATGACGTTCAGGCGAATCTGGACGCGTGCAAAGGTCGCGTGCCGAGACAGGAGGAAGAATGCACAGGTAAGCACGTCGACAGGACCTTTCCAGTTTCTGTAACTTTTATTTATCAGAACTCTTTCCGTCTTATTTGTGACGGAAGTTGATTGCTTTCCTTCCTTTCCTCGCTCTTAGGTTATTATCTTTAAACAGCAACCAGAAGTTTCGTCCCTCTTATAATCAATCATATTTTAATACCTTTAATGTCCGGCAAAAGTCAACTATGATTAAACCTTTGTATCATTAGATGACATTTGACATACAGTAGAGTTTCCTTTGTATTCCTTGAATTTTTGCCTTCCGAATGTTTGAACATTCGAAAATTATATTATCAGAAAAGAATATTCAGTTTCCAGTTCCTAACAGAATTTTCTTTTGACAATACAACATTCGGATATTAAGATGTTCAAAAACTAGTAAAACTCCGTTTAGATGAACTTATCGAGGTCAACTTTAAATAATTGGAATTCATCTAACAGAAGTCCACTGATTTTTCGTTTACGTAAAATTCAAATAAACAATTCAACGAGCAAGAGTTCATTTAATTTGGTATCCATTAGAATTCGATTCAAGTAAATGAAGTCATATAAACGGAATTTATACTATATATTTCAAATGCAAAATAAAACAATATATAATATTTAGCAAATCCTACTCTTTATATTAGATACTGAAAATGAGCAGTTTTGCACTCAAATAGGTATCCTACACTGTCATGTATTTTTATATCTTGTACCATCCAACGCAATAACGAATTGTATCGTCACGTCCAATAAAATTGTTTTCTCGATACAACGAAAAATTTCGTCCTACCCAATTAAACTTGATATCATAGTACCTCGATAGTTCTTCAAATCGCAAGAACAATCAATCTTCCGTTAAACATGATCAATCATTGGCAAGTTAATTATCGCGTCACTCATTCAGAGACGCGCAAATGGTCATACATAGGCACGAAAATCGTATATCACTCGACAAGTTACCGTTTAGCGCTTCACTGATTTATCCAAAACTGCGTCTTGACGGGATACTGAGCAACGAGTTTCTCCAATAAATTACGACCGTCAGTCACATTTTTATAGACCTACGGCAGGTTGATAAATATCACGTAGTGAAATATCACGTTTACAGTTGCGTCGTTGACGCTGATCGTGCTTCTTCAAAGTGTATAAACACTCCGGTGTTTATAATTTTCCTTCAGTGCTCCGTAGAGACTCGCTGTGTCCATATTATGTTTCTACGTATGAGTTGCGCGATGTTGTACGTCGGTAAACGTACCACGTTGATGCATGGCGTAGATGTCGCAGTAAAAGATTTACGATATAATGGAAATAAAATATTGACACTGCGGCGCGAGAGAACGGAAAACGAGAGAGGTCGAAGGAAAAAACATTTGCTGCACAATATTCAAATTGTATCCTCGTTTCTTTTCTTCGTACAATTCCGACAATGCGTACAATTCCGCGTGTGTATATTTGACGTCCGATCTGGAGCAAACTTTCTAGAATCTATCGGTCGATCATAAAGTAACTAACAAGTGATTCTTGTAATGTTCTTCAAAATTTGCTTCTTTTTTCAAAATTAATTTTTCCAATTAAAAATCAATCGATACGACGAAGAAAAACAGTTTTCACGTTCGTATCGTCACACTTAACACACAAAAGGCAAGAATCACTCAAAATTGATCAAATCGCAAGAAAAAAAAATGTAAAAGTATCTTTGTTCAATGTGTCTTGATCGAATCTCCGTTTCCTTGCTTGCAGGCGAAAGGCCGTGCAAGAAAATCTGTCGAAAAGAGGCCCGAAACGGGAACAAAATGGTGGTCGTTGAGCCGGAGAGGAAGCAATCACTGCGTCCCGAGGAACGAGCTAAGATGGTCGATAAGTTCGTAGACTTGAGTTTGGCCCGGTATCTGGAAAAGTCGTACGGCGTCCCTCGCGAGGCCGAGAACTCGAGAACGGCTATTGATACGGCCGATTTCCGGCAGCTACTTCGCGAATGGTCGCTGGCCGACGAAGAGAAGAGGAAACGCGGCGCCTGCGACCGAAACGTGTCTACCCCAAAGCCTGGAACGATCATTAAAGACTCGGTGCCAGTCGAGGACGTGGTGTTGTTGCAGGCGCCTTACTTAGAAGAGAATCTGCAAACGAATTTGTCGGACAGAGCGTTTCAGGAAGTCGGTGATATCGTAAGTGGCAGTATCGACACTTCCAGGGTGAAGATGTATACAGGCACGAAGGCTGTCGAGATGATCGAAAGGCTGGAGGGCCGCAATCTTACCGGTCTGCCCCTCAAGAAAGAGAATTACAGCTACGCTGGATTATCCAAAATCGTCGACTTGGCGGACCAGCAAAAGTGAGACATGAGTTTTTGAATTCTCTAATAGCATGTTTGGTACTTACAAAGGATAATTGTTTGATACTATTTGTTAATCGATAGATATTAGAGTGTTAGTGCATGCAAGTAGAAGTATGTAGTATTTAAAAGTATTGAGAAATATAGATAAAATCTTGTGTTGTGATTTTCTTCACATTTTCAATATTTGTACTCTTTATGGGAAAGCATATTGGGAGAACTCGTACATACCGATTTTGATGAAATTTATAAATTTATATGAATTATGTTTTTAGTAAAATATTTGGTACCTGTTTTGGCGATTAATGCATTTCTAATGATTAAAGTATGAAGTATTTCTAACAATCAGAAATTTGGAACTCAATAACGAGCTTAAATTAAATTTAAATAATTAAAAATTAAAAATTTGATTTTTCTTGTTGAATATTAATTTATCCGCGTGTAAATTTGTATATGTAAACTTTTCACAGAGCTTTAATCTTCACCTTGTAAAAAAAATACGTGTCGTATATTTTATTAAATTTTAACAAAATTAGTGCGTACGGGTTCCATATATTCTTTAGAAATGTTCAGAAGAACTTCTGTTCCTATATATATATATATATATATATTCATAATTTTCTGATCTTATGGCTTAAGAGCTTCCCTTGCGAATATTAATTTAATTGACATTAATGCCTATCAAGAAGGATAAATCTATCGTCGATGATACCTAAATCTTCTTAACAGTGTATAATCCTAGGAAATTGAACGACACGGGACGAAATGAAAAACGACAGCCGATTATCGCATTTTTAGTCAACAGTAGTTTACATTAATATTTTAACAAATATTTTATTTCATGCGCCGTTAGTACGATCGCTGTTGCAGATTTAAAGCCACGATTCATCATTCAGTCAGAGATCGCTGGTTTAATTATTATGTTTAAGAGGATACCACTTTCATACTGTCATACGATATTTAATGCGCGATATGTCCGATACAACTTCATCGATTGCAACTGAAACTTTTATCGAAGCACTTGCGTTACACGGAGCAACTTCTGTTATTTATTTATCGGGAACGTTGTTTCGAAGCAGCTTCAGCGTCTTCTTGAATTTTCCGTATATATCTGATCGCATCCATTCCAATTAAAGTAAATTTCGTGCCGTTGCCCGGTGGTTGCGGTTCGAAATCTTTGGGAAAATTGAGAGCGTCGTTTGCCCCGTCTCGTTCCAAGATGATGGTGAGCCTTAAATTTTTAATATCTTCCGTGTCGACCACGACTTCGCCCTTCTTTACGTCGTCAACTTTTTTTGCTTCTTCCTCTTCGTGCTTCGTCCGAGTTTTCAACTTCCTTTCAGAGAGACGTTCGCTGTCTGAAAGGACACGATAATTGCTTTCACTTTCGTGATCTTTTCAAGCCACGTATCAGACAAATAAATGAAAATACAAGGAAGATAACTATAAGTTAAGGAACGAAATTTTATGAACATTCCTATTATATTGGAATTTTTTAATAAATTTATAAATATAGTCGAATCCCCGTAACTTTGAGACTTAGTTTTGAATTTGAAAATCTGTCAAGTATCCTTGAATTTGGCTAATATCGGAAATAAGTGAGAAATGTAGACCTTGCCGATAAAATAGATTTTCAACAATGGTTTAATTAAGAATGGTACATTGATAAATTTTCAAATTTATTTTTCTCTGTGTTTTTATTCTGTAGGATATTTTACACGTATCAAGATTCTTAAACTGACTCTTTTGTCTTACCGGTTTAGAAATATATTTCTATATCTAATAATAATCTATCTGTATCTGATATATACAATGACAATAATGCATATTTAATCATCAGAACAGTTAAAGAACAATCAAGGATTTTCTCAACTTTTATTATCGGATTATCCAATAATTGAATTGCGCATTTATAAGAAATGCAAATATAGAAAATATCGAAATATAAAAAATATAGAAAATATCGAAAGTAAAGTCATACATTTGTCATACATTTCATAGTGGAAGCAGATCTGTTTGATTTATATTCACGAAAATATAAAATATAAAATCGCACAAATAATTGTTGCCTATCAACAGTCTTCTTCACAGACTTGAATAACAGGACTATTAATTACGAAATGAGTACTGAACGCAAAAAATTGGAAAAGAAAAGAACTTTCTGACACGAGTCGAAAAAAACTAACGATCGTAAAAATCAAATCCATTAGTCAAATTTTCGCTTATTAAACTTCTCTTACTGGGCAAGACGAAAGCTGTATAATTCGGAAGAAGATTTCTTCTCTTCCCTCGAGACTCGAGTTATCGATGTTCGACTCCGTAATAGAATTAATCGAACAAAGTCACTGTTACAAATTGAATCATTTCAACGGACTCGAACGCTCGGTATATTCATCTTCGGCGATTGATTTAACGACGCTATTGATCGTTAGATTACTCGACAGAGTGGAAGCGGGACGGAGAGTGGATAGGTACTTTTATTCCTTTGGTCGTGTTTTAGAACGTCGTCGTCCCGTTTCTCTCGATTGCCGCAGGATTCTCGCTCTTTCGGCTTCGGTCCTTGACAGTAGCTGTCAGCGATGATATCTACATCCTGCTCGGAATGGCCAACAGGACGTACGCATTTGACGATTCGTCTCTGCTCGCAACCAGCGACGCAGGATGTGCAACCTTGCCAGTCACCGATCATCCATCTACGAACAATGTCGTTAGCACTTTGGTAAATTGGGTTTAGAAACGTTCTCTCTTTAAACGACGCCTCTCGTAACGTCGTGTTACGATCTGGACGTTTAGCAATCACGCAGAGACTAGATAGAAAGAAAATTTATTAAAATGACTATTTTAATAAAATTTTCGTTGAAACCAATGTGATTTACGAGACACTGGCTTTTATTGGTTTCGTTACGAGTGAAAGATTCATGGGTCATAAACTTGTATTACACTACACATTATATCGGTTCGACGTTGATTTTATGCTGGCTTTGTAACAGTATGACGCATGTCATTAAATAATATTGGTTCTGTGGAACTGGAATTGAAGCTAAGTACCCAAGTAACCTAAGTAAGAGTCTTTTGTACTCGTCATTATTTCAAGATTATTTCTTACAACTGGTTTAAGAATCGAAACACAGCCATCCTCAATTCCTAATTCTATCGTACGAATTTGGGTATCCCAAATTTCTAATAATATCCGAAATTTCTAATAATAATAGTGACGTACAACAGTGACATAATAATATAGTGGATAAGGTCGATTTTTTAAATCTATCCCATTATTTTTTATATCCAAGTTAAATTTTATTTTTACAAGTGTATATGCTTGTACGTATTCCAATAGTAATTACAATAATGCATATTTTTTAATACTCTGAGTATTAATATTTTACTAAATATTGTATTCTTCAGCGTGATAGCTACCCTAAACAATCTATTCTGTATTTCACATTTATTACTAAACGTAATCTCATTTTCTAATATTGTAGAAACCACATTTTTTTCGGTTAGTTATCTTTTCTCCTCCAGTGTATAACATCGTAATACAATAATAGTACCGTGAGATGCAACGTGTAAATAAAATTTCAAGTAATTCCGCGGCACTCGTTCGGCTTTCGGTATTTTTTAATTAGAAAGTATCTAACGAACGTGTCGTTCTAACCTCGGCAGGCAGGGTGCCCTGTAGCAGGGTTTCACTTTTTCCTCCGGCCTGGGGATGCTTTTACAGAACGTCTCGTCCACGATGCCAGCGAGTTTCTCCAGGCAACGAGGCTTAGAAATCTGTTCACCGGGCCCGCAATTCGCGCCGCACTTCTCCCAGTCGACAAAGTCCCACGAGAATTCTGGCTTACGAGGGCTCTTTTCTTTCACACCGAACGAATACCTCACCGTCACGTTTTCTTTCGGCAGAATCTATTCGATGAAACAACTTGCTCGGTCAACGAAATCACGGCGAATATGTACATAGGCGGAACTACTTTCCCGTATACAACGTCGAATAGTTGTTCGTCGAATGAAGGATGTTGCTTCGTTGGAAAATCCGATGTTTGTGCCAGGAATAATACGATATTCATATTCGTATGATATGATATTCAATTCATTATATATAATACATTCTCATAATATTCATTTGTACGAACTTGCTTATACAGGGTTCTGCGTACCTTGAAATCATTCATCCTTCATTATAATATTTCTACGGATAATGATAATGACGTAGAGCAAACTGATAATATTAAACAATATAACCCTGTACAATATAGTAGTCAACTTGTTTTCCTCAATATCTGTGAGTTTTCAAATAAATGGAGATCAAACGAAATTGTTAAAGTTGTCAATTATAGATACGAAGTAACTATAATTATGTTTTTTATAAAATATACTGTATCTATCGAATCCTATTTTGAAAATAAAAATAGAAAACATTTGTTTCCTGACTTCTGCCAAAATTTGTATTGTTACAACAAAGTGAAACTCTTGCCATGCAACGTTATTTTGGAAGAATTGATTTAAAATTATAAAAATTAACAGTTTCGTTTGATACTCCGTACCTCTGTTTCATGAAATATCCACGAATTAAGGATTCCCTTGCGCTAACTAAATTCATCCTCTTCATCCGCCGGAATTTGCTTCGAAAATTTCGCAATTTCCACCGATAAAAAGAGAAAGCCCGCCGAAACAAGCACGTCGCGACAATTAAAATTAACGCGATTCAACTCTGCGAATCCCCTTCCATTCGACGAAACATCGACATCGACAAACATCAAATAAGTATCAAATAAGAACGTCCCATGCTCGCGATGAATAAATTCACCCTCAACGTCCGGAATTTCCCAACTAGACGAAAAGAGACGAATTAAATTGGCGTTTAAATCGCGACCTGCGATAGAAGCGACGTTGGAATGCGTCTCGCATTGAAACGATTCGACAGGCAACCGGAGGAAGCTAATTAAATTTGAGCAACGTCCCCGCTCGTCGTTCGCTGGCAACAGCGTAGATACAACGTTGAAACGTAACGTTTGTTCTAATGAACGGTTCTAATGGAAGGTTCCACGGAAGAGCGGTGGTAACGCAGGAGATGACGCAGTAATGCCATCGCGTAATGGCAATTAGAGGATTAGGCGGTTAGCTCGGCGTCGAAGATCTCTTCTCTATTAAAGGTGTTGCGCGACCCGATAAGAAGTGTCCAAGTCTGGACATCTTGCTCGAGATACCTTATCGATCTGCCAGGTCGGCTAATTAACGGACAGCGTTCGTTGTGTTTACCAGTACAAGCAGATCCTCCTCGACGGGTCCCGGTATGCTGAGAGTCTCCTGGCTCGGACTTAACGTTCCTAGCCACGCCCTCGTGCCCGCCGCGTCGAACATTCCTAAACGATCCCTGAAATAATAAAGACAGTATCTTCGATGGTTTGTTCGACGAGTGAGTTTTGCTGGTTGAGAAGTTCTGTTAAAATGGAAAAAATTAAGCGCATACGGAGAGAGAATATTTCGATCTTCCATAAGCAGTCTAGGTGGGAAATTTTGCTCAATTTTTCGAGACGAATTTTTATTCTCTTTGGAAACCCTTTTAGAAATTTGAAACTTTTTTACATTTTTCTGAAAGTTTGGAACAGTAAAAGTTTGGGTGAAGATGAACGACCTAGTTTTTTTTTTTTTATAGATAATGCGACAATGACAATGTGTATTTATTATAATATATAGTAAATGGAACAAATTTTTTCGTTTTAATATTCATAAATATATATACATGTATGACGTAGAAATTAGAGTAGATCATTTATTATAATATTTAGTAGACGAAACAAATTTCAGGCAAACTTCAGTTCCATTCCTTTGATTATGTTCATAAAAATGTATAAATGCATGAAAATTCGCGGTCTATTCATCACAAAGAAACTAATCTCAACGCAAAAAAGAATCGTACAAACGAACAAAAAGGAAATATTAACGTCGCCCGTTGAAATTAACAGAATAAAAGGAACCCGACTTCGGCGTCACCTGCAGCTGGAAGATTAAATACGAAAACAAGTAAAACAACGTGTAATTACTTTTTATATTGACTCTGTAGTCGCGATACGAAATCTTCCACTTTTATAAGAAACTATACGGCGATGAATAAAACAACGAAATATAAAACGTGTGCAATGCAAAAAATAGTTATTGGCATGTTATTAGAAAGGATTCAATTCTCAGTAAAAGTCAAATTACCCATCGATTAATCGTTTCCCGTCTCTGGTCTGCACCATTATCCTGGATTTAGAGGGCTCGATCTCCTCCAGCCGGACGTTGGTCGCGCCAATCGGAATATCCACCACTTCTCTTGGTTCTGTCATTGAAAGTTTGAAAGTTTGAAAGTTTCATCCCCCCCCCTCCCCCTCCCCCCGCCACTGGTCTTGATTATTACAAGTTTCATATCGTACCAGACGCGCGAGTATCGACTCCGAGAAATACGAGAATACGAGATTTATTCGTTGATGGAATATATCGGGCTCATTCGAAAGCTGAGAGAACGTATGAGATTCCACGGGAAATACCTCGGAAACTTCTTGCACTTTTCACGAATCTAGTGTCTTCTATCCGCGCGGAATCTCAACTTTCCCACGTTCCCAACGTTTTATTTATCGCGATTAGAGATTCTTTCGCGTCTTAAAAACTCTCGCCCCCGGTTTTTTATATTAAATCAAACTTCCAGCACTTCCTTCCTTCCTTCCTTTCTTTCTTTTTTTCTCGTTTTTTTTTTCTAGACGTACAAAGTATTCTCGTACCATCTATTCCTTCTTTTGTTCTCGCGAGCGTAACCTTCGAGTTTGGACTGATTTAAATTAATCTTCCGGCGAAAGAAACGGCGAGTATATATATATATATATATATATATATGGAGGACTTTCGGATTGAAAAAGTTGCACGATAAAGCGACGAAAGTTACAAATAAAAATATACGAACGCTTCGTTTAAAGTGAAAGTCGAAAGTGTCGGTGGTTTCTACCAGATATAAAATTTTCTACCAGATATAAAAGGAAGACTGTGTCAAATATAAAAGGAGGATCGCCAGAACGCGAAACGCCGCGGGGCATTAAACTAAAAAACTACCCGATACGTTTCAACCGGGAATAAAACACAACGAAAACGGGGGGATAGCTGTAAAAGAAATAACGAAAGGCGAAAGGACGGCTAACAGGATGCTTCGAAAAGGGAAGAGATCATTGGTATAATTACACTCACGGGACGCCGCGGCGATCGTTATCGCGGCCCCCTTCAGGCTGCACGAGGTGCCATTACCCCTGCAGACGCCGCACGCGTCCTCCACGGCGTTCGACTCCATATTCAGATCGCAGGGAATCTCTCGGCAGACACCTCCGATGCAAATGTCCCGGATACTCCCGTAGCAGGTGGTGCCGTCGACGACCGTCGGCCGCAGCGAGGCCACCACGTTCGTCTCGCTCAGGCAGTAAAGTCCGCACGGATTTTCCGAAGCTTGCAGATCTGACGCGAAGCGAAGTGAGTACGCGGCTACTTACACAGCCCGATGTAAGCGAAGTGGGTACGCGATGTATCGATGTGCCGTTGACGAGTTTTAGTTACCTTCGGGCAGTTTGTACGCGGTCCATCGGTGAACTTTCCCGTCTTCTGGGAAGACCCAGTTATCGAAGTTGCTGCACTGGACGTCGCGGAACGACGGCGCGTCTACGTCGCACGGCTGGAATTTGAGGAAAAGTTTTAATGACGGACGGCAATGGGGGGAGGGGGGAGGGGGGGGGAGGAGAAGCTTGCGCGAAAGGTAACCTAATTTTGCGATTTGCTCGGGATAACGGCGGAAAGTGATTACGTAGCTTTCGTCGGGAAATTAAGGACCGACCGCAAAATATCCTGTGTTTTTTGACTTACAATGTGTGTCATGTATTTTGAAAACAATTGGCAAATTTATTTTAAACTTGACCAAGTTCCTGTAAATGTTCAAGTACATTCGTGAGTTATTGTGCAATAAACATAAAACATGGACCCGCTGAATATTGAAACTCTCTAGTATAATGAATAATTGGTTGTTTAAATACTTTTAATAATGAACAGATTGAGATTTATACTTGTGCTACATATTTTGTAATATAATTTTTACGTAGATATATGTTTAGAGTTTCATGATATATTTGTTTCGAATTTGATCAATGTAGTCATGATGGTCTCACTACTAGTCATGATGGTGTTAATGAAATCAGAATATTTCATATGATACACGTAGTATACTTATAGAAAGTTCTTGTAAATATTCAAATACTTTCACGAGAGATATTAGAAATGCGTGATAAATTAATGTCTTTTTATAAGCTAAAATAAGAAACGAAAATTTGAAATACTCAAAATATTTAGATTCATATTACTTCAGATTAGATTACTCAAACAAGACATGGTTAAGTTTAATTAAGATATTCTTGATTATCGAAAATGAGATGATAATTTTCTTGTTGTTTTCCATCATCAAGTAAAATTAACTACCGCGTATCTATTTCTATAAATACAATGATTAACATACGACAGAAAGAAGTTTTCAATAAATTAATATGAATAATTAGATGATAGGTACTATAAAATGCACTTTGTTGTCACATAATATTTTGTGAAAATTAAGTATTCCGTTTCACGAGTGAAATATTCTTTTGCTCACTTTGCACGCGCTGTCTCGGCTTTCTTATCCACATCATCGCGTTAAATTAAGTCTCTAGACGTTAATTTGCCGTGGGACCATCGAGACTGTAATGGAGATTTATTCCGCGTTAATGCGCAAGTATTTCCTCAAACACTCTGATCTAACAAATGAAACGCATCTGCAGCGATAGTTTTCAGTCTAAGGTTTTCTCTTGAAAGTCATAGAAATAGTAGCCACTTGGATTTTATATCACAGATGAAAATGATTTTCTTTAGAATTGAAATATGTATACGAGAGTTGGATTATGATTGAAGTGGATGTAAGGACACGGTAATATATATATATAATCATAAGATTCATAACATGTAATAACATGTAAACTTCTTGACTAAATAGATTAACTAATATACAAACATTTTAGACTAACATGTATAGTAATACATACATAGACTTCTAAATTAATAGAATTGACTAATAGACTTTTAGACTAATATATAGATACAGTAATATATGTAGAAAATCATAAAATTCATAACATGTAGTAATACACAGATTTTCAAATTAAATAGACTTGGTATTATGTAGACTTCACAAACGCATAGTAATATATGAATTTAATAGTCTACAGACTTGTAGACTGATATTATATATATCAACGTGCAAACGCAGTAATAATTAGTATGTATAGACTTTCAGACAAATAGATAATATATAATATATAAAGTCACGAGGTTCAACATGTAACATATTCATTCGGTATACTACTTATTACAATTGGTAGAAAACGTAAATATTGTCATTCAAATATTGATTTTCTCGACTAAGGTACTAACCTTGGTGGCGCATATTTTGTGACGTTTTCTATTGCCGCGACAATAAGTTCCGCCGTTGGATGGCGAAGGATTGATACACCGTCTGACTGAGAAAGCCACACCGGAACCGCAGCTTCGGGAACATCGACTCCAAGGTGACCAGCTACCCCAACCACCGTCTACAACTCCTGGCCGCTTGCCGACCAATAGGCATTTCATTCCGTAACACCACCACTGCAAAGTTAATTATCGATCAATCTCGCCAACCTCTCACCGTCTTTGAATTAATCGCGTCTAGCTATCGTCACACCTTCCCGTTTCTCTTATCGTTGCATTATGGAAATAATATGTAATAATAATGTGAAAGGAAAGAGACTAATTTCAGTCCACTAATACAACAATCTAAGCGCGAACAAAATCTAAACTTGCTAAAAGAATACATGACGTTTGAAGAGGACTTTTCACTTTTCTGAATTAAAATTTTAGTGATTCAATCAAACGATATTTCTCGATTTTAAAGTATTTTGAAATTACGAAAGAAAGGAAGAACGTGTGAAATTGTAATTTTCCCGAATTTTATTTTGAAATAGAATATTTAGGATATTTACTTTGTGTTCCTTAGTGATTGCACGATAGTTTGACAACAAGAACAAATTAAATTTCTAATTTCATTCCATTTCTTTTTTCTCTTAAGTAAGAAAATTATGAAATCTTCGCAAAGTGCTTGAAAGGAATTCGACCAAGCTTGAAAATTTATCAATAATATGTATTTATTCTTTTAGATCTCTTAATTTTGCTTTAATTTCTGATGCTGACAGTTGACAGGTCAAACAAATTCATTGAGAGAACGGAGGAAAATTATTCTAAATTATATTATATTATTCGCGTTATAAGCGAAAAATATTATATTTTTAACTATTAAAAATTCGTCGAAGGCAGATGTAAAAATTAATAAAAATTACCGATTTTTTTTAGTAAATTTCGTGACATCTACGGTTTCCGAACCGAAGCGAGAGAACTAAAGGAGAACTCGTTATTTTTCGATTCGTCGTGCAAATTTTTCTCAGCTGTCGGAATTGAAACGATAAAGGGACAAACTGTGCCAGAATGTTATTACTCGTTCGATGGTTTTCGTAGTTCCTTTCGCTGCAAAGTTATTCATTGTCAATCTCTCTAGCTGCGAAACTCCCAAAGTACACGTATATTTCGTATATTGAAAAGTCTTGGGATACTTTTTATTTTTACTATTTCATATTTGTTGTAAATAATAATATTCTTCAATCGCACTTATCTTTTATAATTGTTAATATATCATAACACTTTATAGATTCTTTATTGTACAGAGTACATCTGAATCTCTTTTTATAGGATTCACAATTTTCACGATAAAACGATAATATTAATACTTGTACAAATTAGAGTAAAATACAGTCAAGAATATTTATCTATCAATTTAATTTTTAACTGACAAGTTAAAATATTATTTTATTATAAATTTATTACTGTTGAATGAACTGCACTTGTTTTGTGCATTTTTATACCACTATATAAATATTGGTGGTTCAAGTAAAAGTTTGCTTCATCCACTAAATATCATAAAAGATATTTCTAACATTCTACATTTCACATTTGAATTTTTCAAAAATGTGTAAAAATCCACAATTTATTTATTAGTAATAGTAATAATACTGTGATATTAAGTTACACGATCACATTTATCCCCTGTTATAATTTCTGCAGTTAATTCCAATGGACGAACGATCTATCGAATAGCAATTCTATAACGATATCCTACCACAAGTACGTTTCATTCGAAGAATAAACCAACCGTGCTTCCATCACTCCTTTCCACGAGGTTTTAGGAAGATTCGAGATCCGATCTCACGAAGAGAGCCGCGCCGCAGAGTGATTTTTACTTGAATCGAAAAATCAATTTATCAACCGGAATACCGTCTGCGGTCGCATGATCACGCTTCGCTACGTGACGGGACGGGACCAAAAATGTTTCTCGATAATCAACGACTCGGGGTCGCAGGGAAAATCCGCAGAAACGTGATAAAACGTTCGTCAATGAAAACGGAGAGATAATGTTTCGTTCGAAACGGTCGTTTCGTTCTTTGCGAATAATTAAATTCGTTATTCAGTCGCGCTCGAAACTATTTTGAAAGCAGTTTGAGGCCATCGCAAAAGCGAAAATAATAGACGCTCTGACGAGTTTGTTGAATTCGACTCGATTGAAATATTTGAATCGATCATCCCGTGTTTTATGATGTCATTGCGACGATACAGCAAAATTTCAATTAATGTTGTACAAAGGGCAAAGTTAAAAGTCTTATCTTTGGCGTGAAAATTAGCTGTTATCGGTACTGTCATGCACTTTTGACATTCAGTTAATACTGACGTAGTCGTAACAATTTAATTGACATAAATGAATAAATTCATGACTAAATCATGAAATAAATTATGATCTTTAGAAATAAGTGTAGCAAGCAGCAAGTTCATCCACGAGCTGCAGGAAAATTGCCAACGATCTTAAAAAAACACGCAAGATTTAAAAGAACATACTATGACAAATTCATTACCGAACAATAAAATCAATTTTCCCAGAGGAACACGACGCGAGATTTCTCAGAACAAATTGACTTCAAAAGCGGTCAGTACGAAAGCTACCTGCTACTATTACTTTGAATTCTACTCAGTTTCATTAACCACGACTTAATTATAACTTTCGCAACAAATCACTCGCCAGCGTGCCGACCTTGTAACATAACTTGTTCCTTTTACTTGAAAATTAATTAAAATATTTTTTAATCAAGTCACCGGCGGATATTTTTACCACGAGGCAGGTATCTATCATTCCGCTGTCGTTGCGACATTTATCTTCGTTTTGTGTGCCTCGAGAACATTTTCTCAAGAACCAGACGAGCGAAAACGTTATTTTGCAAGTTGATTTATCTTCCGCGACAAGCAGCCATATTTTTTTTTTTTTGTCCGCTATTCATTTCGGAGACACCTTGTGAATGATTATGGTCGAACGGGGCGATCTTCGCTCGGTGGCTGTACGAGATGAACGTTAACGCGTTATGAACCCAAACGACGGTCTCCCTCTGCGTCGCGAACTTTCGCGCCAGTCTGACATCGTGTATCATCCGTAGTCAAATATAGCGGGAAATTTGCATACTTATTGAATCCAGCCTTTCCGCCGGCTTTTCGAAGACAAACCAACGATTACCACCAAACTAAACATCGCCGTTACGCGTTGCGCGCCGACGAAAATAATTATCGGATCATCCGAGAGAGTGGCGAAACGTGGGAATAAGCGTATGAGTAGAGTCGATGAAATCGCTAGTCGTATGAGTAGAGTCGTTCACGCTAGTCAAAACGCGCAGCTCTCGTTTTCCGTACATTTTCCGCGAGGACTCTAATTAGTTTGATCGATGCAGGCTGAATAAGCATGGCATGTTCGATGAAGCACGGCTCGGCGAAGCGCGCGAGGTGAAAAAGCCAGGCGGAAAAACAGTTGCTCTCGCATGTGCCTGGACGGAATGTCTTAATCGGAGTCGCATTGAAATTCAAACGGCCGGCAGGGAGATTTTTATCCGGGGGAGGGTAGTTTCACCCTCGGGTACTACCAGCTTTTCTTGCGAGAAGTCACGCCGCAAAACGGCCGCCGACGTATTTATAGAGGATTATCGTATATCTAAACAATACGTATCATTCCGACGCGCAAAAACGTATAACTCTTTCGCGATCGACCGCGTCGGGCGCCGCGCGCCGCGCGCCGCGAGCAAAAGCTCGCGTTCGACCCCCCCGATGTCTCGGCTCGTTAACCCTCTTACGTCGCCTATTACTCAAAAGAGAAAAACATTGCCTCCCGGTAATTCAGATATGTAAATGCGGGCGTACCGCTGCGTGGCAATATACGTAGATCGCGCGATAGAGTACGAGCTTGAAGATGCAGCGCGATACGCCTCTTCTCTGTAATTATCCGGTTATTTACAAGAGTGTTTACTCTTCTTTGAGACGGTAAATTTCTTCGGGAGCAGCGGAGGTATAAATTCGGGCTTTCGCGAGGGGTAACGCGAGTGATAAATTTTGCAAGCGAGTCACGGTGAATCGTTCGTTAAGAAAGGGGCAAATACATCGATTGGACGTAGATTGGAAGGGGGATGAAAGGATGACGTTGGAGAGTGATCGTTTCTTTGGCGAATGAAAATTTCTTGTATTTTTAGTTTGCATGTGTTTAGTTTGCCTGTTCATGTACGTTTAATTGCGTATTTCATTATATGTTGTTGCATAATATTATATAATTATAATAAATGTTATTTGTAAACGTTTGACCTGTCAACTTTGTCGTGCGAGAAAAGGGCATAACTTCTCGCTATTTAAATTAAAATCTTAGGAGATTAAAGATCATACGGAAATATAAATTTCAGTGATGCGGAAATGTGAGATAAGAATGTGAAACATTTAGAACACTACGGGGTAAAAAAGAGAAACGGGAAGAAAGCAATTTACTCGAAAAAGAACTGCGCGTGATAAATTGCTAATAAATACTGCAGTGTGTGAAATTCCCCGAAATTTGTTTTCAAATGAAATATTTGTTGAGCTGCTCGGTAATTCCATAACAATACAGCAATATCTTTTGTTGGAACAAAAAAAAAGGAATTGCTCGATTCCAAACTGCAATTGATTTACTAGCACAATCTCCGAAGGATTGTTTTGTAAATGGTTCAAAATCCGAAAAATGTGAAGGTAGAAGACAGAAGATGTAAAGAATAAGAAAATTCAATGGTCACTTTTTCAAATTTGTATTCATTTTTTTTTTTTTTTGGCAATTGTCACTGTTCTTTTTCAATATAAAAAGTATTTATATTTTTAATATACGTAATCATTTTAATGCTTTTGCATATTTCACGCTTTTTACAAATAAAATGTTTAAACAATGCAACGAAGAAGTGAAGAGATCAGTAGGATTAACTCGATGCGAAAGATCTGCAAGAATTTTTGTTTTGTTTGCGAGTTGATCTAAAGATGATTAATTGTTAACATTTAAGTAGATAAAAAGAAACGATCCCAGTTATTACCAATACTAATAAAGTATCTCTAGGATTCTATGGTTTGAAATCAAGTTCACGATCTTTTGAATAAGACTCGATACGATTCTTATTCAGAATCAAACATGGCCTTTTAAACAAGGTTTAGTGTCTCAAGTAAATAAAAGGAGACACTACCCTTTGACTCACAACGTTCAGAATGAAAATCACGCCATTTCAAACGAGACCTGAAACGAAAGAGAGATTCTTTCGAGTAAGATCTAGAATCAAACGTGACCTTTCGAGAACGATTTAGAGTCGTCAAACACCAGCCTCGAGTAGATGAAAAGACAGAATCCCGCCTATTATCGGCGCATCAACGATAATGAAATATCTCCGACACGAAGCCTCCTCGATAATGGAAGATTCGCATGAAAGGGCAAACCGTTCGCGGCGTTGAACCCTGTCGGCCTCTCGTCCCGTCCGTCCGGTATTTTCATTAGCCGAGTGAAACGAAGTAACGCCGCGAGATCAACGCCGCGGATACTCGCTAATTTGCCTTTGCATATTTCCAGGCAATAATTTACCCTGTTCTCCCCGCAGCGCGTGCCCTCGGCCGGCGGTTTCCTCGCGGACACGCAACCCTTTCCTGGAATGGCACACCTCAGGGCCTCGCAGTCCTGAAAATGAAACGCGATCGTATTGGCGGGGTCGATACTCGGCCGCGTGGCGCGAGCCGCTTTCGTGCCGATTACGATACAGCGAAACGATACAGGCCGGACTCCGGAGTGTTGCTTATCTAAACGATACGGAGTGCTTTCTTAAAAGGATAAGGTAGGCCGCGCGCAAGGTAGGAAGCTTGCTATAGCGAACGGCAGATGGTGCCTCTTCACGGACTGCGTTATTTACTATCATTCCGATATCGCGATCTTTACGATTATTTCGTGCGTAGAATTTTTATACGGATTTATATATTTTTCTGTAGCGAAGAGTATAATTGAACCAATAGCCATGAAAAATTGTTGACGTTTGAAACTTGGAAAAGAAAAATCGTGTGATCTTATTTATTTATAAGGGGTTTGAAGTTTCTTCACGAAAATTGTAAAAATTGTTTTTTCATTAATCAGTTTTGAAGTCTTCTTACAATGATGTCTTGTACTGAACTCGCACGATCTTATTCTATTCTCTAATTGTTTTTATTATTTTTAGGCTGTGAAACTCTGTCGTAAATTCTCAAGAAATTCGAGACGTTCAAGACGATCGATATATTTCAAGAGATTCAAGAATTTTAAGCTTCGATATATCATTCAATTGAATTTAATTTATCATCTACACAATTTCACGTAGATAATATTAAAGGTATGTAATTTTAAAAAGGAGAACAAATATGTAGATAAATGACAGATATAAACGTAAGACGTAATATAAACATAAAATAACAATTATTTCATGTTCGCAGTGATTTAAATTTCTCTCTTTGAAGCGATTCGGAATGTCCCAACTTAGATTTCATTACTGTTGACAATCGGTGGATGTTTCAAATCGTTCAGGAAAATACCAGAAAACTCTTAAACACGATATTATCCAGTTACTTTGCAAAGAAAAGTAAGTAAAATGTACCATTCTCTGTTTCACTGGCCTAAATTAAATTTTCTTAATTCAAATGTCGAAGTACCGAATTTTTTCGAGACTCTCGAATCTTTTCGAATAAAATTCGGTTTCGAGAAAAATTTCTACGAAAAAAGGGGAAACTGTTTGCTAAAATGTAATTTAATAGAACCGTTTTTTCGCTTATTTCCACGCATGACGAATTCCAAGGTAACGAGTTTAGCAATTTCGTACACAAAGGATTTGAAATCCTCAAAAGCTTTCAAAGCGCCCATGATTTTCAAAGGAAAGGAAAATTTGCCAAACAACATTAAATTCACTGATTAAATTCAAACTTAATTCAGATTAAATGCAAATTTAATCGACCGATCTAGCACGCCAAAAATCGCGCTATCGGGAGAATTGCAACGGAATTCTTCCCAATGATCCCCCCAAAGTTCTCGAGAATCGCGATATTGCCGGGAATTTCAAAGTTTCCGGGAATCACGGAATCCTAACAGCATCCAGGTAGTGTTGGTTATTTCGAGGTTTTCGGGAAATTGTTCGAAATTACAAAATATCTCGGGAAACCCAAAATTCTCGGACGAGCAGGAATTCTCGAGAATTTTTGATACACGAGATTCGATCCGATCGGAATATCGTGCTATTCTCGCACGCCCATAACGCGTACTAATATGAACAATTCTTTTTGTTACAAATCACTTTCACCGCAAATTCGCGAAAATTTCCTACACAGTTTTATCGCAATATCATAGTTGGAAATCATCCGAAAAATTTTTTCCAATCTGTATCTTCAGTCCACCATGAATATCTTGTTGCTTGAAGTACGAAACATATTGCTTTATAAATATTCGTAGCTAATTTTTATACTATTTTCGAGCTAACAACTGTGTTCTCCCGTGCAATGGTTGCAATATAATAATCAGATAACATTTAAAAGTGTAAAAAAAATTCCGTTCCACTACACGTGCTTTAATTCGAACAACGCGCAATCTCGTTGCGCGTTGTTCGAATTAAACTTCCGACGTGAAACAAACCGAACAAAACGAGTCGACCGTGTGAGAAAGAAAATCGCAGATCGTTAATGGAATGAAATTTTCGAAAAGTACAAGGACCGGCGCGTCTGGCACGAGAGGAGACTCGCGACGTTTGAAATAATTGCATCCGAGTGTCCGTGTTGCCTGCCAACGTAAACGTAATTGTTCCCTGCAGTTTATTACGGCTCGAGCGACGTAAAGAGACAAATGGTAAATCAAATTATATAAATTACGCGAAATTCTCCTCAGTAGCCGAGGCCACTTTTGAATTCGGTAATACCAGCGCCGTCTCTGATGAAATTCTCTAGGGCAGAAAATGAAATTAGCTTCGTCTGAAGTATAGCCATTTAAAAGCGAAGCATTGTTCCGGCTCGTCTCCTTGATTAGTAAGTTGAAATACGATGAAAAGGGAGTAGGTTAAACGGCGTTAGTACGGTATTCGCGAGAGGATGAAGTGCAATACGTACCCGCGAAACCAAGTTAAATCTGATACAAAAAGTGCACTTTGCTGGTCATCAAAAATGACGTTCATTTGCGTGTACTTGCAAAGTTATTTGAAGTATACAGATCAAGCATTTGAACAGTTTCGAATTATTGTAAATATATCAAATACAATTCAAACGAATCACTTTAATTTAATTGTAAGGTACACTATAATTGATTGGAAGTAATCAAATCTTGAAAGTACGTAAAGTTATAAACCAGATAGAAAGCCTGATAAATTGCAAAATTACGATAAATGTATTATATTAATTCTTTTTATTTTCTAAGTCACATAATCGAACAAAATAAATAATTTTTTATAAATAAAAAAAATAAAAATAAAAATGTCCATAAATTTAATTTAATAATTTCTTATCGATACTAGGTTCGAGTATGCTTCATTTCAATATTAGATACCTCTTGTAGTACTTGTGAGAGATTCAAAGAATTCAATACGTTTTATTTTTCTTTTTTTTTTTCTTTTTTTTGAATACTTGAAAGAGAATATTCGATTATTGTTCATATGCCATCGGTTATACTTGTTAGTACATACTTGATCCCATCACTATTCACCCCAAGCATCCGATAAAGCTTTCTCTCTTCTCGAGAGACGCTTTTTAGCTGAAAAATAATCGAAATTCCCGCGGTTCCACGCAATTCACCCGGTGACGTGCAACAAAAATGTCAACATATGCTCGGCGGAAGTAATTTTTTATCCGCCAAGGCAAACAGCTAGACAAATTTAACTTTAATTTCGTATGCACGGACGGCTTAATTAACACGGCAAAGTCGTTGAACAAAGCTGAAAGTGTTTGCAGGTGTTGCTTTACACCGAGCCCGGGCTGTTACAAATACGAATAACTTAATGAACAAGTGGAACGCATTAATGAAACCGCACCAGTTCACGCAATTACGGGTAAACTTTCTTTTGTGCAGCGGCGGCTGCGACAGAAGAAGAAGAAAAAAAGAGAGAGAGAGAGAGAGAGAGAGAAAGGGGAAAAAGAAAGAAAAGAAGAAACTCTGTGTCTTTGTCTCGCCGAACGCGTGCGCAAATATCAAACAACGACGGGGAGGAAGGAGGCGTATTGACGCGTTTATTACAGTTGTTGGAAAACAATGTCGTTCGATAAATAAACCGGCCGTACTCTGAATTTTCGTTAAGTTCATTAACGCTCGCGCCGCATTGCAACTCTGCGATCTCTATGTTTTCGTATTTAATTATAAAATTACAACGATGTTGGCCCCGATGTTGGCCCATCGTCAATGATTTCGAACGACGAAATAACGAGACCGTTAGAGAGAATCGGTCGACGACCGTTCGATTTGCAATCGCCTCCCTTCTCGTTAGCAAACGTTCAAACTTCTGGAAAAAGTAACACTATGACCTTTTGAAATTTGATGGTAAATATCGGATATGTATTATTGGACAGTAATAGCTTCATTTTTATGTAGAGCAGTAAATATACTGTTACTGTTTCGCACAACTAGTCCAATTCGAGTAAAAGATCAATATTTTAAACTATAATGGAATTTTAAAGTGGAAGTTTGTTTACTTGACTTTTTTTTATCTTTTGCAACAACTGGATCCAGATGGTTTGTTAAATTGAAAATGATGAATACTTAATACCTCGTTACGTAGATTCGTTTTGTAAAATGTAAAGATATTCATTTGATAGAAACTTTTAGAATGTCGATAGAAACACATACACGTTTCAATTCTTCTGAAATTCCAATATGAAATAAATTCATTTTAGGTCGCTCACAATTAGATGACTCTGTAGGATAAGTTTCAATTATTCTTCTTTTATTTATAATTAATCAGTATTATATTGTTCTTATCTCAGTAAATATCTTTTATATATTCTTTTAGGATCTACGACTGAAGTATTTAAATTAATCAATTATTTTTATTCAAGATATACTAGACAATTAGTACCTGCCTATAGTTGTTTATAGCAGTCAACGATTAAAATTAAATTGAATAATTTTATTTGAATTATAGATATCCAAATACTTGTGGGCGATAATGGAGGTTTTAAAAAAAGTGAAAAATATTTTCTGTAATATTAACTGGGAAGAATATTAAATTCTTCTCAATTGAAGCAGCTTAAAATGTCGACAATTTTTCATGGAATGTAAGAAAACTTAGTATGCCGAACAGAAGTATTGTTGATATTTGAAACTCATAACTTCTGTGAAAAAGAAAATCGTACAAAAGTCCACCTCATTTTAAAACTTTTAATTTCTGTTTCACGTCGCAACATTGAATTTGTTTTGTTAAGATGTTTTTACATTACTTTAATAGAAAGAATTAAGTAAAAGTATCATACCTTTCAAAAACTTGTCAAATTCAAACGTCTTTATGGATACTGAAAAATATTTTTCTATAACTAAATCTACCATAGTTTCAGAAATTAAAATCTACCCTTTACGAAGATCTCTTCAAATACGTTCAATTGTACGATCTTTGTTCACAAAGTGACAAAAGTCTGAAATATCAGCAATTTTCAAATGATATTCCAAACGATTAAATTGTTTAATCAAAAATCAAGAAATAAGACTGAAACGGTTGAAACAATCTATCACGTTAATCGAAACAACGAAAACGATCCCAATTATTTCAATTTTCGTCCAACCTAGTTCCCATAAAAGTTACGTATTCTTTTTTTGGTTTTCGCGACGAAATATGACGGAAATATAAAAGATACGGAGCTGCACGCCGGGCGCATAATATAACGCGCAAAATAAGGTTGCGGAAGAGCCACGTAACGTAATATCGCGTTGAAAATTCGAGCAAGTTGGAGAAAGACAAGCACCGTATTAAAAAATAATACAGAGGCAGTTAAATTTGTTTTCTTACGACGCCTAGTTTGCAGTGGCGTGCTTCAGATCCGTACTGCATCCGACATTGGTCATCCGCGTCGTACATTATACCCGGAAGGAGATTCGTACTGGGAAACTGATGATCCTGCTGTTCGTCTTCCAAGCAAAATCCTAAACCTGCTCTGAAGAGATAATCTTCGTCAATATATTTAGTATCGTCTATTCAAGACAGATATTGCACACTATGGTAAATAATGTAATATTAAAATATTAATAATAATATTAAATTATGTACTATTAAAAATTATAGAAAATTATTTACGTGTAATATTTGGTAAGTAAACAAGGTGTATACTTTGTCACCTTAAATATATTTGTCGTTTTTGGAGAGATGAAAAAATTTTGTCAACGAAAGTTATTCAGATCAAAATCATCATAATGATTTAGGCTTTGTAGATTCTGTAGATTTTTGGAAATTTCAAAATTCCACCTCCGCCTTTCTTAAAAAGTAATCTTGTATTCTATCTTCATACTGTTCTTGTCTTTCATGCATAAATTTTACAAAGTTAAACCTAAAATATCTACTACAATTTCATAATTGGTTCGAGCATTCTTACAATGACAACTGAGAAATTGCTTAAATTTTAAATCTCTCTTCCAAATCGTTATTTTGATCGCAAGTGCGTAATATTTTCTTTTTATAGAAACATCGATAACGCCAAGAACCCAAGGGTGACATTCGTACATTTGATCGTACGAGGTGTTAAATCGCTTTTATACTTTGACATTGAAATAAGTATCCATTATATAGGATTTTCAGCGGAAATTTATCGTTTGTCAAAGTACTAAATTTTTTATCGTTAATTTCTCTCTGTTCTTTTTTACAATGGCGTTAACCCATTAAAGACCAACACTGCAGCGTTCAATTTGCATTATAAAAATTTTATTCTTTCATTCTGTGGCTATAAAATAATATCCCGAGGGTTTGCTTAATATTTTTTTCATAATTTTCGACCTAAGTACCAGCGATTTTATGAAACATAACAAAAAAAAGAAATGGAACTTTTTAATAATACGATAAACTACTGCTCGGTCCTTATATAGGCAAAGCAAATGAAAAAGTTTGATAAAATCATAAGAACTTCAGCGACACAGGAAGGATAGAAATACAGTGTTCTTTCGTTCCGGAGTTTCTGGAAGAAACCCAATTTTATCGTAGAATTTTAAAGCGTTTTTCGGTCAACAGGGTTCTCTCCGCTGCTTTAAAATGAATGAAAGCAAAAGCAATCTCAAGCCGATCTGATAAAGTTTCGACGCTGTAGAATGCAGCTTACTCGATATATGATTTCAGCGAACTCCTCGAACACTTGGACCATCTTTTCGTGACATACATGTTCCCTGGGTGCATGACCGTCGTCTCGATGTACCCTTTTCTGTGACGAATAATGCCTGGACAGCCGTTCTCCTCTTGGACGTCGTGTGACATGCCTAATCTATGAGAATGAAAATTCATTTCAAGCTTCACCTGTCGAGTAAATAAAATCAATATTGCGCAGTGACCATGGAAGCTACTTGCTTATATCGCTATTTTTTAATGAAATTTTCAATAAAACGTTTTTTCTTTTCACAATGTCTTTTCAAATTCTTATTCTCGTGTGGAAGTCCCCACGTGTGGAAGTACGAATATATGTAATATCACGTAGCTGGATTTTACGCGTATAATTTCTTAGAAATTTTATTTTTTTGAAAAATAGTGTTTCACGCAAATTTATAAATATTTATATGATAAAAATGGATATTTTATTTGGCGCAGTTTTCTGAAGTTTAGTTAGCCCTTAAGGACATAATTAACAATTAAACGCTAAACCGCAAATAAACGAAATATTTTAGCATCCGTCGTAAAAGGTCAAAATTTCAGCAAATTGATTTCAGCTTTATTGATTCGTTATTTCGACGAAGGTCATAATGTCAACTGTACGTAGTATAATTAGAAACTTGTGCTTAACATTCTCTAAAAGTTAAATGTTAATAGAACCGATATCTCGCGATATTTTTTATTTCTTTTCTTTGTTCTTTAAGCTTGCACATTTCCGAGCTGCGGTACTCCGCGGCGCAAGAGGGATAAAAGACAGAAGCGGAAGAAGAAGAATGAGACTCGTACGTGTGTCCGATGTGATGGGCGATGTGGTATCCCGTGTGTAGGCCAACGTCATTTATAATGGCAGCGCCTTTCAGAGGGTCGCAAGTCCCAGCGATTGTCGAGGTACCGGTGAAACCGCACAAGCTCGGCGAATCGCAGATGTTACTCCTGGTCAAATGAATGAACGTTGAAGCTTCGTTCGAGGTTAAGTTGGACGCGCGCAACATTAATTCGATCGCAAGGTACTTTGTAATCAGAATGGCGCAGTCGTGGTGATTCGGGTGTGAATCGTCGCCGGGATTGATCATTTCTTGCCACTCTTGGAAGTATTTCAGAGTGCCGTTCGAATCTTTCGTTACCGCTACAGTCATCTGTACGATTTGATAAAATTAAGTTTTTTTTTTTTTTTTTGTTGATTCAGTAAATAACTTTCGATCAAACACAATTATTCCGAGATTATTAAAAAGCATTGAAATCATTCGTGTAAAATAAATTGGGACAGTTAATCGCATTAAATATTGAATATTTAATTTGTATTATTTATTTATAATTATATTAAACTAGGATAGTTGATTATATATATTTGCAATAAATACAACAAGTATTATTATTATATATATTGCGTATTATACAAGATTGCAATGTTTTTGAATTCTTTCAAGTATTTGCGTTTGATTGAAAACTTTTCATCTGGAATGTAATCGTAAAATAAAGAAGAGAACCTTATCTTCTTGGGCATGCATTCTTATGATTCTGACAATGGTTAATTCTATCGGAATCTCTAGACTGTCGTCGTGCAACAATCCTGCAGCCTGAAATTAACAACCCTTGTATAATAATTCTGATTGAAATAGCGTTATAGAATTGTAATCATAATTAAACGCTTGAAATAGTATTACAAAAGTCGATACTGTTACATTCATTCGTTGAAAATGTAAATGCCCGAAGAATCATGAAATTAATTTGGAATTTTTCATTTGATTGGAAAAATTCAATTTTTGACTAATTTCTATTAAGAAGAATGCAGATTGCTCTAGTCATCTATAGCTTAATGATACTAATTGAAGATCGATTTTGATTACACCAAGTATGTAACTTCCAAAAACTGTGATACATTCTATTGACAATAAAATTTCATTATAATTTAACAATTAACTCGCTTTGCGCAAAAAATTGTACGCATAGTTTTGCTTAATTTACAAGTTATACAATTTCAAGAAACGCAATAGAAAAGTATCAAATCATATTACAATATTCTCGTGCTATTCATTACAAGTGCTATTTTTTGAAAGTTACACATATTCAATTGTCCTCCCTTCCTTTTAACATTTTAAGAACACCGCGTAGGCATGTTTTTTAATAATTTACACTTTCAACGAACGAGTGGAATCTCGCCAATGAAACAGCGTCGAGCGTTACATCCCTCCAAAAAAGAGAAAGAAAAAAAGAAACGCAGGAATACAAAGATATACGAGGAAATTATACGAGGAGAAAGATAGATTCGAATTAATCTACGACATCTTGTTCTCAAGACGCACGAGAGCCCGGTGCCTATTTTTAACCCGTAATGAAAGGCAATTAGGGGGAAAGTAGGGCAAAGTTAGTACCATGTTGAGCAGCGTCAGCGCGTAATTCTCGACGTCGAAATCCTGGCGATAATCGAGAACGGTCTTGTCGAGTACCAGCAGCAGTTCCATCGTGTAGGATTTGGCCTGCTTCTTAGGCGGGTGGCTTTTCTGCGAACTGAAAGCGCGCTTGGCAATGGTTTTGGCCATATTGCCGGTGACATTACAGAGAATCTCGGCGTTCCTTCCGAATTCGTCCGGTCTCTTTTTGTAGACGACATGCGGGTGCTCCGTTTCTTTGGTAAAGTCGTGACCCGCCACCGGCTCGATCGTGTACCACGATCGTTTCGTTCTAATATATCCGGCCTGGGGATGAGAACACCGAGATCCCTTCTAGTCAGATTTATCTTACGGCCAAACGATCAGCTCGCCGATATTCGTTCCAGTCGTTTGAAAGCTCTAACCGATTTGAAAACCTTATCCCCTTGTTTCCTTTATCCGGCGCATCCTTCTCCCGATGTTTTACAACTAATTTCTGGTTTTTCTGACAAACTTACGCTTCCACTCGAGAATTTAGAAACGAAATAATTATTTCCTCCAATCGATTGTTATTTCATTTACAACGTTACTCTTAATTTTTTTATTATTTTCATTATTTATTTTTTTATTTTATTATTTTTATTATTGATATTTATTTTCTTCGTTGCTAAAGATCAAAGTTACAATCGAATTGGCGAGTTGAACGTGACACGTGTTCAGAAATCACAAGACATTTGAAAGAATTTTGAAGGTTTTCGACACGATTATCTTTATAATGTCGTTCTCAAATTTAAATGCTATCACGCTAACCGAAATGAACTTTGCATTTGTCCACGATTAAATTTCATTCGCGTGAATCTTTTATTATTAAAATAAAAGCGTTGGATTCGATTAAATTTTTAGTTGGGAAATTAAACGAAATAACATAGTACGAAAATTATTCACTAGCTTCAAATGTAATTGAAATAAAAATTATGTAACGAAAAGACAGGCACTGGTTTCAATATTTCTTTTTCGAAAAGAATACAAAAGTTAATTTTAGACTGTACCGTTCTTCGATTTACCAATTCAATTGTAATATTCTCGTTTGCAACGAGAACGTGCGAAAAAGTTTCTTTCGTCCAAACTTTTGAGCGGGAATGCGCATTTGAATTTTTACTTCTACTATTGAAAATTTGCTCGAAGCTATTTCACAACTCAGGGCAAAACACGATACGATTGTTCCAAGTTTCAAACGACTAATTTCCAGATAAATGCAAAGATAGTACTAACGAGGCCGTAACAAGTGGACAGAGCGCTGTTCCCTGTTTGACCATGAACACGACCCCGATAGTGGCACTGGGTGTCGCGCATTCTTTGTAATTTTACGCCCTTTAAGAATTCATCGTCGTTTTCAACTTTCAACGGAGATCTCGATGCCCTGTGATCTTCCGTGACAGCGCCTGAATAAACGATTTCCAATTTAGTCTGACTGCAAGCCACAAATTGATCCTCGCTAAGTTTCCGTTATAATTGAAATAAATTGCTCGCTCCAGAATGGTTTAATTTAAAATTAAATTTGAAATTTCGTCGTATCAGAAATTAAATATCGACTCTCCGACTTTATAATTGTTGCAATATAAAGTCTTTGATCATTGTTGATGATTTTCTTTTTGTGTATATATATATATATATATATGTATGTATGTATGTATTCATCGTACATGTATTTTCTTAACGTAATCGAAATTTTAACTGTTTCAGGCGCAACAGTCGAACATCTTCCAAAATACAAAACCGAGCATCGAGAAGATCGAGAAGGAAAAAAGAAAAAAAAGCAGAAAATAGAAGGAGAGCAATTAAAACGAGGTGTAAGTGGCAACTTGCAACGTCCTCGATGAGCTTTACTCGAGGGCTCGTGGCAGGGCCGAACGTCCTCGCGTTAAGGTTTTTCAAGGTTGCTCGACGAAATTAGCATAGACATCGAGGACCTGGGTCTCGAGGAGGATTTTCAACTCGCCTGGGGCAACGAGACGGGAATTGGGCCGGAGCTCGAGATGGTGTTCCTCGTCGTCGATTTGCAAACGATAGTGAACAGCATCGTCGTGAATCCTATCCGCGGCCGTTCGATCCGTGTAGAAGGAACGCTTGAAGTGATGAGGTATTTGATGCGACACGAACTTTCCATCCGACCTGACTTTCCTCGGGACCACGATCTCGTATCCGGCGCGCGTGTTACGCCCTTGAAAAATGAATCGTCGTTATCAGGCTGTCGTCTCCGCCCCCTGCCGCGATCGCGTCTCATCTCGCCAGGAACATCTTCCATCCGACTCGAATTCAATCAATTATTCCACGGAGAATACCAATTTTCGAGTGGAACTCCGTTCCGCCGGAGCCGGAATCGAGGAATCAGCTTTCCTCGCTCCTCTCGTCATTCACGTTCCTCTTTCCCGTAAAGGGTGCGTGCCTACCCCTGATTTTACGATTTTCTCAATTCGCTGATTAACTAAACGACTGTCTAAATTCATTCGTCGGCACGACACGTTCGTTTTACGCACTGTGTAAGTGGTTATACAAACGGCTGTTGTGTGAATTAACTATCAGTCAATTTGAACGTAATAAAAGGTGAGACGAGTGTCCCCTTTCTTTTCAAATTTTCTTAGGCTTCGATTAGGCTCCGTTTTATTTTTCAAGTTAATTATTTTAATCAACAAAGCCATTCTGAATTTGATTGTTGATTGACGCTAGTTTTAACCCCGAAACGTGTTCGTTTTGTGCGAGTCTTTCAACTCTCGCTAAATTTGAGCATGATGAAAAGCGAATTGAAGTTTAATTTCTGATGAGTTTTCTCAAGGACGAGACCTTATAATTAATATCGTTTTCCAAACTTTAACTTTTGTAAAATGAAGCTAAGAACTATGCAATCTATTATCCTGTCTAGATCTTGCAAATCTCGTTCCTTTCTTTATTTCACGGTCTAAAATGAACTGTTGGGACAATCAGTTAACAAGCAAACTTTCATCGATTTACATACAAGTTTAATTTTTTTATATAACGAAGCAGGTAATGATAAATGCTATTTCTGCTACGGATGAAGATACGACGTGATTAACCTAAAATTATACACCATTTTACACAAATAGATTCGGTTACGATGTTCGATAATTTCACGAAATGGATCGAATTCTCTCGTTGAGTTTCACGCTTCTCTAGAAGATATTTCTTCTACGGGTATGACTCTGCTTGCTGCGTTCCACAACTACAATTTACGTTAGTTGGTTGTTCCCTTCTCGTTCGATATATCCCAACGTGTTCCGCGAAAGGTCGACCTACTTCCTGGGGACGGATGAGTCGAATAACGAAAGCGCGCGAGATCGCGTTCGCTAATGAATCCGCTTTATCGCGAAAAGTGCTCTCCGCGGTTTAATTTCCTGGTCGCCGATCACCACCGAGGAAATTTCATCGATTCTTTTTGCCCTTCGTTATTTTTGATCCCCTTTTCTCCGAAGAAGCAAAGTTGTCGCGCGATATTTAAAGAATATCCTTCCTTTAATCGTTGTGGCTTTGAAATCAATTTAGTAAGATTTACGTGTATTAAATATTCACAGAACGTGTATAATACACTTGTAAGACTGAAAGCTAAAATATTACTGTTAATTGTATCGAAATTATTGACAAGTGATATCACTGTTAATGTTGAAAAATGTTTCAAACAAGAATGGAATTTCGGGGGGAGCACTACTGTAAATTATAATAAAACAAAATTGTAATTAAAATCATAATAATGATTTGTTGTAATTTTTAGGATCGTTTTTTAGTTTCTTATGCTGCTACGCAACAATTTTAAAATTGATCATTGGTTGACTACATGCGGACTTATTCTACTTAAGGATGTCTCAACACTTTCAACTTGCTAGCGTCTATCCACATACGGATTCATTCTACTTTCGAGATGACATTACTAATTCTGAGTCAGAAAATTAAAATTGTTAACTGCGAGAAAAGTTTATTAATTAAAAGTCAAAACGGAGGAGCGACACGTGAATCGATATCCGATTAATTTTAAGTAATATAAATAGTAAATGAATAGCTATAAAATCCTTTGAATATTTCAAATTTGACAGATGAATGTAGATTTCAGTGAGTGATTCCATGCACAATCATTCAAACGGTTCAGACAACGAATGCCAAGAAAGCAGTCGAACAATCGTGTTTTCCTCGATTTCGCTTGGGTTTTTTTACTCCACGTAGAGATTAATCATTCAGTTAAATCTTACTCCCGGTAAAAATCCCGGTGATCCTCAATTCTTCCTAGATTGCATAATTTTATTTAATAATATGTAATAATAATTTAATTAATAATTGTAATTCTATTTAATAATTAAACAATCAGTTGGTCGAAATATTTACAGTTTGAGTTTCCTCAAACACGCGAAACGTATGCACGCGCCGGCGACTGTTTCTATAATACACATAAAAGAAGCGATATATCGTTCGATGAAACTTTCTGCAACTCGAGCGAGCGTTTCCAAGTTACGACCCACGGGATCGCATACGGCTCGAATCTCTATTTTCTACTCGGCCAACAGTTTAATAACGTATCGACCGATCGAACAAGCGAAAACATACGTTTAGGAGTGCCCGGCCCGTCAGCGAACCGTGCGACTCGTCGGGCAAACCGTCGAAAAATGTATTCGGATCGCGGCCAAGAAGCAGTTCCACGGTGGACTGACTCGCCGAGAGTTCGAGTAGCGACTTCCAGCCGCCACTTCCAAGAACTTTCGCAAGTGGCTTCGAAAAATCAATGGCGCACGAGGGGCAATTTCGAATGAACAGCGCGATCGATCGTGTTATCGTCCAAACGATCTCCACGCGTGCTCTTCGCGCGTGATCGCGAAATATTTCGAAAAACCTTCTCTCTCTATCTCTCTCTCTCTCTCTCTGTTGTTCGAAAAGCGTGGCAAACTATCTACGCTTCGATGGAGAATTTTGATTTCGTTATCATTTGGGAGAGCGGCGCGGCGACAGGATCGAACGCGGCCGATTTTTCGGACGCGTAGTCACGTTGTTCCGGCGCTTTTGTTCGCCCGTGTAAAACTAACCAATGTGCCGCGATAAAAATAAAATGGAAATATGCCATGGAGCAGATATGTTTTAATTGCTGTGCCGCGTGTGTGCGTAGCGCGAACGTGGGCCAAACGGCTAGCGCGTAACTCGTTGGAGATTATACGCGGAAAAGTTTCGATATTACGTGCGTGTAACAACGAGACGTTGTACCACGGTGAGAGTGATTTTAATGAGTGAGTTTAATCGTACCTTCGTCGATTTTGGGGTGTTTGTATAGATTTTATTCGTTTTAACAGTGTGATCTATTCTTTGATTCTATTATTATTATTATATTCATTATTATATTTATTATTATTTTATTATTATTATTATATTTATTGATATTATTGTCATATTCTTCTCTTCATTGTCATTATTTCTTAGTAACCAGGGTGGCTTATGACTTAAAAATCTTGCCATTATTTTTCTACAATCTTTCCATTCTTTCGACTATTTATAACATTTTATGGATATTAATTTACTTGTTAATTAAAATTATACAGTTTCCAAGATATTGACAATGTCTCGTACATTTACTTGGAAGAAACTTAATTTAAAAATTTAGCGTTTAGGTTAGGTTTAGGTTAGGTTTAAAATTTAACAAGATGCTTGAAATCCAAAATACTCGAAATTTGTAAATGTACTTTTCTCATCGACTGCATTTATGTTTTCACACGTTCCACAATTTCTTCAGTTCCGTTATATTTCTGTCTTCTCCTTTTAGACACTTTTGTAACTATTCATCTTCCATACAAAGAAATTTTTCCCACTAAAATTAGCAAGAGTAGAGAAATTTACTCGAAAATATTAACTCAATAGCAAAACGTCAGGTTACAAGGAACATTGTTACGCGAACGAGGATCTCGCAGTGATCCTTTTCCATGTAACAGCGACAAAATGGACAAAATGGACAAAAGCGAAGCGGAATGAACTCTGGTTGAAAGAAACAGGGTTTTCATTTTTACCGTGGCCGCACGGAATCACGAAAAATAGTCGTCACGCTCCTGCGAGACTCGAGAAAGCTCTCCTTTGATAGATACCGCAAGCTTTGTCCAACCGACGAAGAAGAAGCTGCAGCACGGTTCAACGCTGAATCGTCAGACTTTTGGTGGTCTTAATTTTTTTTCTTTTTTTTTTTTTTGGTATTTCGTAAGCACCAAAAATATATGACTCTGTGACGGAGAAGACCGTGGATTTTGGCCGCGAAGGCGATCGCAATAACGACCGCTCTGTCTGCTGGAAAAATACCGCGACTCTGAAGGATTTCTACGTTCTATCGGGCTTGCGATTTTCCTGACAATAATTAAAATTAAAAATGACTCTTGAGAATTAATCGACAGACTTTGGATGAAAATTCCTCTTAGAGTTTGAACGAGATGGCTGATTATCATTTTTTCAATAAATGTTTATAAGAAGTATACTACTTTATAAGTGAAGTTATAATTGAAAAGAAGCTCTGATATCGATATGTGTGAATCGTTACTCGAAAATGTGTATTCTATGAAATAAATATTATTATTAGTTAGAGAAGAGAAAGACAAAGAGAAGCTTATTTACGTGGAATTATTCAAATCTCTAGAATTGAATAAAGATCAAGCAATAATTTATCTTAACACTGCGAATTTCTTTAAAAAAAAATTATAGAATGCACAGTGATAGAAAAATATTAACTATGAATGAATGAAAATACAAGGCTTTGGAATACTTTTTTATAGTTCTGATATTAGAATTTGATAATATAAATTAATTGAGGAAAATTGCGAATGAAGAGTCGCAACGTTAGTTCTTGCAGTATTTTATCTTTTAGTATACTGATCAGCAATTTTCAAAATACAACTGAACATAAACTTTCGCTAGAAAGTCACAAGATTATTATAAGGTTTCTTCTTCTTCACTATAGTTATTAATCGATTAATTCGAATTTCGAAGAAACAACGTAAATATTTCATATAACCGAAATAATAATCTCAGTAATCCTCTCGATTGCCAACCCAATAATTTTATCGATGCACCAGACGTACACGTTTTAAATTTTTAAATACACATCCTGAAATTATACACCAGCGATTGAATTAAAATGTAAAATTTTTACGAGAGACCACTCCAGAGAGAAAAAAACGAGAGTCAATATTAAACGTAAAAATGTTAATTTTATCCTAGATAATTTGAGAATAATTTCGAAAGCGGAAATATCAAACGTTGGTTGTACCCTCGGATAACAAAGTATAATGCAAAGAATGTATAATTCGGAATGTTTGCAACTTTAATTAATTTTAATTAATTTAGAATCGCGTGTGGAGAGATGCGCTTGGTTACACGGAATGGACGTGATGTTACAGAAAGAAAGCTGAGCTGTCGGTTGGAGGGAAAAACGCATGGAAATTGATCGGCAGTGCTTCGCCCTGGAGAGAAATTCGTCCAGAAATTTACAATGTTGTTCTCATCGTATACTACATCCCTATAAATGCACGAAAGCCGTGTCGAAGCAATAAGGCTGAAAAAATACTGTTTCACGATTTACGTTCAGTTCAGTCTGCTCGCAGTGGTATAATCAATAATTCGCACTGCCATGCGAAGGTGATACGTTTCGACTACAGGATGGAACTAAAGGGATATATTTCCTACGTTATTATTAAACCGAGGACTTTTATGCATTTATGGAATATTTTAAAGCGCACAAATGCACACAATGCACGTAATATACAAAAATGTATAAAATATTCAAAGGAGAATATTTTAACTACAGTAATGCGTAGAAGAAACGAATTTTTATTTAGGTTCCACTTCTTTAATTGTGTTCATCAAAGTTCGTGATAGAATCTTTCTTTAATTACTTCAATATATAATGCACGTTAAATTTCATACGATATTAAGTATGTTGTAAAACAAAAATAAGTAAATAAAATAAGTAAGAGATAAATTCTAATTTTTTTAAAGATAAATTTCATACGATATTAAGTATGTTGTAAAACAAAAATAAGAAATAAAATGAGTAGAAGGTAAATTCTATTTTTCTTTTTTTAAGTTGAGAACTTTAAACTAGATTGCCTAAGTTGGCCTAACCAATTATTCTTTAACAAATTTTACAAATAAACATCCGTAATCTCTCCTATCTTTACCTGTCTAATCGCCATATTGATTTAAATCGTTACGCTTGCCATTGCGACTGATTGCAAGTACGTGCCACACCGCGTAAGAACCGAAAGTAATTCGGGAACGAGCCAGCCGATCTCTTGAAACTCGCGCAAATATCGGAATTCAGCAGCGCGCCCCTGCTGAAACGCTAATGAGCAGTCGGGATTGTTGAATTATTTTTAGCCAACGACAGAGGGATATCGCGCTCGTTGCGTATGCAAGGCCGATCGCGTACGCGCGGCGCGTTTTATCGATCGTTCACGTCGAAAACGGCCCCGCTTTGACGAATCGGTCGTTTAAAGCATCAAATTAAAAGCATCGCGGCGACATAACCAAAATATCATAGATCGGATTTATGGATACGAGTAATTTCGCGACTGACGCGAGAAAACAAAGAAACACGTTACCTGCGAGTCCTTCGTATTGAAACGTAACGAACAGGAGGAAGTAAATCGGCGGAGAAATGGAGAAACGTTTAGCCATTTCCGTTTTCTCGGGGACAATCCCGTCGCGATGGACTTCCGCTATGGTATGGATAATTACACGGATGAGACTGAAAGAGGGAGGAAAAAGCGGAGACAAATTTCTCGGTGAAAAGCGCAACGCGGGTATCGATTTCAGAACAAAACGTTTCGACGTATCGATTCGAATTGTCGGTGCAGTTTCAGAGGAGACAAGTCTCGCTCGAGTTAATTCGTTGAACTGCTCGCGAATAATTTGTTTCGAAGGTTAATGATTAAAGAGTTGAACAAATTTGTATTCTTTTTTATATTTTGAAATACTTTCGTTTGTGACAAAGAAGAACGTGAAAGGAAGCTTGTTTTAACGTTATTCATTTACAAAGAAAATTTATTCCGAAGGGATATCACTGACATGAACGCACAACAAATTCATTCGAAATTTTTACAGTTTAGCCTGTCGAGTTTGAATGATTGTTTGATATTTCTGAGGTATTGTTTATAAATTGGATACGAGCTTTTAGTAATTGAAATCTCTGACGTGATGAATAGGATACATAGGATTGTGTATCCCGTGTTTCAAAATTTATCATGCACAATATAATCATTAAGGACACGTCTTTGTTACAATTCTTACTATACATGGAAATGAAGGAATGAATGATGAGAAGGACGCATGATGGAAGGATGGATAGATTTGAGGTAGATGAGAAAGAGAAAGTTGCGTTTCGTCTCGGAGTCACTGCCTAGACTCATCAGTGGAGGCGCTGATGGCTCCTTACCCCAGACGATTGTTTTATTGTAACTGGCCCGATGACACCCATCCCTAAGCGGGGTTCCGCACGCTTCTTGCTTAACGTCGGAGATCGGTAGAACCTCAACGCTAGGCGCGCGGCTTGTGCTAGTCAGTGTTCGAAACTCGTAGTTGAGGAATCCTAGGCCGCTACAGAAATATTTCAGGACATAGAAAGAAACAGTAATTTGTAAATTTACTAGACTCTTAAAACTTTAATTACCCGTCGTGAATCGTAGATCGTCAAATAAAGAAACAAAAAATATTAAAAAAAACTACAAATTGCGTTGTTGAAAATGAACATTTCAATTTAATGATTTTTCTTTTTTTATCAATTCTTTTATCGATTCTTCTGTACTCATTTTCATTCCTCATATTTCACATTCGAAAGTATTTTACACATTTTATAAATGCTGCATGATATTAATAACCAACTACTTACATAAACAGATCCGAGTGAAACTGATAAAAATTAATCTTCCAGGTAAAGGTCAATTCTTCGAACTACGTGTGAGTAAGGTTTCGAAGGTTAATCGCTGGTCGCCTCGCGAGGGCGCAGAGACTGCGGAGAAAGAAGTTTCACCAAGTTGAAAATTAGTCAAGGAGAAAAAGAAAAAAAAAAGAAAGAACAAAACACACTGAAGATCCTTTTCTTTTTGCCTGCCCGATATTTAATTCCATTTTCAGGGTACGACCGGGGTGCACAACCGGGGTGGAAAAAGTTCATCGAGCGGCCATGGTAAAAGGCACTTGGCCAGCCTCCTAGAAGTGACTCACAATGGCCGTGTGATGCAATCTCCTTATCGTAAAGTTCAGATTAAAGCGGCAAAAAGTTTTATACCGGCCAGAACAGAAACTTCGGTTGCACAGCAGCCTTCCCCTCTTCTTTCCTCTTCGCGCCGGTCTTCGGCCGCTTCTTTTCGTTTATCTTTTCCCTCTGTTTGGACGGGCTTCTTTGTTTCGAAAGAAACTGCCGCCACTATATTTCTCCGGCATTCTCCTCCCCCGCGAAGGAGGCGTAATTACGCACGATACGGACGATTAATAGCGAAAGCAGAGCCGGCCGTATCGTTATTGCGGACACCGTGGATGGTGGTTTCGAGTCGGTTCCGTCCAGTCTTTTTTCCAGATTTACGCCCGGGCGATACTCGTCAGGCCGAGTCGCCGCTTTTATTTCCCGTCCCGTTCCCAAACCAAGCCGCTAATTAATGAAATTTCACCCGGAGAGGGAACGGGCGATAAGGCTCCCCCTCCGGCAACCCAGCGAATTACGCTTCAATGTTTTCTGCGTTATTCCGCCTTATTGACCTGGAAAATAGCGCGCAGGACCTGACCACTGGCTTCCTCGGTCAGGATTACCTACGAGCAGGATTACTTCCTCTTTTGAATTTATACGCATCTTTCATGTTATTTAGAATTACCAGGGTGGTCGAAACGACGAGGAGACTCCAAAGGTCGAAGATTTCGTTTTTTTATTTTGTTACAAATCTTGCCTCATGGACATTATCGCGCCTAAACGATATATAGAATAAACTAGAGATTTCTGATTCGTAATAAAGATCACGAAAAGCACTTGAGGCTTCTTCATTGAAAAGTTGACGAAGTCAGACAAACTATCTGTACAAAGTCTCGAGAGAAGTGCGGAGTACTAATCAATAAAATACTAAATGAGTTCGTTGAAAGTCTTAATTAAAATTCTTCCTATGAATTTAAATGGCGGGTATATAATAGTATCGCTGAAATTATCCGTGATCAAAATGACCGATTCAAAGTTCTTCAGTTCCACAGGATTTGAATCATTTCTCGTAAAATATACGAAACTTTAATTGTATCGTAAATTTTTTTTTTAACCTCTCACTTGCTTTCGTTCCTTGATGTATGTTTGTTAATCTATAGATTACGATACTGACTCGATTGAATTTAATCAATTGATTATAGACATAAATATATTCATTTGTTTAAATTTCGTCGGATTATGAGATTTGGACAGCGGAAACACCGACAAGAAAAGTATCAAAATTCTTGAAATTCTGTTTCACAATCAAAATGAAATTTAATAAAAATAAATCACGTTGGTTCGATATTACATGTACCTGTTCCGTACTTTTATCTTCTCTACAGATTTCACGTTAAATGTTTGATCCTCGATGGGTCCGATGTTAAGTAAAACAACGATCGGTATTACATGGGAACGAAAAGTGGAAAGCAATCGACCGATCGGACGTTCGGCCATTTCTCATTTCTCGGAAATAGGCGAAATTTTAATACATCGGGAAAAGACACGAACGCTCGGGATAGCAACGAGAAATTGTCGATACAGAGAAGTTTAGAACGTTTCGTCTGTCGAAAGTGCTGCGCGAAAATAAAACTACTGTCTCGTAGAGGGACGAGCAGCACGGCCCGGTTCGACAAAGGGGGAAACAATTTGAACCGCGGAAAGGTGAAAGTTGATTGTTTTGAGAGAGGACTGGTATTGTTCTTTTGGCCGCGAAATAGTCGATATGTCCGATCGTTTCACCAAAATTCGTGTGTTCCGCTCTAGAGGTCGTCAGGCGAGATCGTTTCTCCGAACGTGCTGACGTGTTTTAATTAAAAACAGAGCGCGCTCTCTCTCTCTCTCTCTCTCTCTCTCTCTCGTTTTAAAAATATTTCTTCACGAGTCATTGCAACTGGAAACTGAATTTAGTTAGTTGCGGAAAGACACCGTCTCTGGGACAAAATTGTCAAAAACTCCACGATGGTTAGTTTTTAACAATTATTGATTCATGGCTATTGACCCAGTCAAGACCTGAAAAACAGTTAACATTTCATTTGTAACTGTTTTTCCAATTAATTCATGCCAGCCAGTGCTATTTTTTATAATCGTTGGCAATAAAAGAAATTCCAAAGATTCTACCAATATTCCTCTCGCTATTATTTTTTCATTTCTACGATTTTACGAAATTTATAACATTTTTATATGTGTACTGTTGGTCTTTAATGGGTTAAATGTTGAATGTAATTATCGAGTTACGAATTAACGAATCAATTAGTACATTGGGGTCGTGGTAATTTGTATTACGTTACAAAAATTTAAAATATTATTAGTGAAAGTGATTTTAGCTGGGGTAACCCGGAAAATCGGGCCTCTTCAGATGCAACGCTGATGCAACGAAAATTAGCGATTGGTTGATTTGGATCACGTGATTCGCGAGGGGGCGTGGAGCAGATCTCGAGTAGGAGTGGCGTTGTCTGGTACTAAGCCATCGCGCCTGTAACTTCCTAGTGAGAACAGTTGCTTCTGGGCCTTCCAGTGAGACGAATCGTACTAGGGTACAAGTTTTTTAATTTTATTTTGTATTTTGTATCTTCTCTGATAGTGATAAAGTTAAATTAAGCAATGAGAAACCAAAATTTTTGTACCTCCTAATGTCCAATGATATCTGCAGTCAGACAACAATATTTTCAACGAAATATAAAATTCTATTATACAAATTGTTTATTAGATTGTCTTTGAGATTAATTCAACCTTATTTTCCTTCACAATCCTTTTTCTTTTTAATAAATACCGTATCATATCTTTGTATATTGTTCAATTTAGTATCTTTTATTAATACCAATGTTTTGGTATTTTGTATTATTTTATGTAGATATGTACGATAAACGATCTGGTTTTATTTTTAATTTATATTGTGACTATGATGTATAATTGTAGTAATTTAGGATTCTAATCACGAGAGAAAAGGTACGATAGCTAATATAAAATAGTAGATAGACAATTCACTGCCAAAATCGGCGAAACGACGATTTGAAATAAAGCTTATATTAATACTTGTAAATAAATTATTATTATTATTACTATAAATTACATTAGATTATGTTACTACGAAATAATTATATTATTAGTAAGAATAATTTTGCCTGAATGTCAGCTAGGCGAAAGTTAAATAAAAATCGCAGAGTTTCAAGAAGTGATTAGACCTTCGATCTCATGGATCGATTAATCTCTATATTACTGGTTTCCACGACTGTAAATATGTCAATCACCGCCATCATTTTTCACGAAAACAAAATGCGATTAATCATGTTTCCAACGTAAAAATATCCGATTTTCCAATCAATCAACGTAACACCACGCGTTAAATAGAAAGTTCACTTAAACGATACTCATACATTTCGGCAAACATATGAATTTGGAAACGTATAAACAGACCGGAAGATTTTTTCCGCAGCAAGATCCAGGATTAAATGTTGAAACAGAGACTTGGTGAACGCGTTAATTAAACATTCATGATGATATTCATTTCAACAATGCACATTGATTTATTACGACATATTAACGTATCTAGATTCCTACGAATCTTAATGTATTATACATAGAAATACTGTTTTCGGATAAATTTATGTTGAGAAGAAAGTTGTTTGCATCGTACGACTAAACAAAAGTTTATGAATGAAAATACTACTAATTTCAAATACAGAAATTTTACGTTTCTGAAAAAGTTATAAATATTATATACTTCTATTTAGCTGAATATACGGATTTTTAGCAAGACACGCCTCCCCGTTCTTGAGATATTCCAGCATATACGACATTTTAAGGAAGCCTGTGCATCATGAGAACCGCGCGACCGCGCGCTTTTTCGTGCCACCTCTTCGGTTCTCATGTTCTCCTGATACAAAATCCGGATTTTCAGCAAAATGGACGAGGAGGTCTGTTTAGCTGAAAATCAGGATTTTGTATGGGTTAATGTACGTTGCAAAAAATGTATTTTGAGTTAGATAAATTTTTTTATTTGGTGCATGCTCCTCGTTCAATGTTAAACTTTTAGTCTTCTAGTTATTTTAAGTGCGCGAAGGATTAATTTGCGTGTTATTTTCTGGACGACTCTCGTGCATACGTAGAGCGCAAGTCCAACCACTGAACGTTGGAATCTACTTGCGAGGTACTCGATCCTATCTTTAGACATCTGTCACATCAACTAGTAACTTATTATATTTGGAATGACGATAAGGCGACGCGGCAGTTGTGTTTGCATTCTCGAGTACGTCGACGGTGCTTTTAGCAGTTCAAACTGTCGTTCGAACTCGTTGTTTTCTTCCGGCAGAGTACACCGTAGGAGTGAGAGATATCTCATTTTAGGGGAACTCTGGTGCCGCGAAAGAAAAGCTAGGATCCGGATCGCGGATTTAAACAGGATGTTTGATGAACGCCGGTCCTCCGCATAAGAGAAATTCCTCTTGCATCTGGTAAACGTGAAACGCTTCCGGCAACTTTCCGCCGAGCTTTTGTACTCGCTCGGCGGCCTTTCTACCCTTTTTTTTTCTATCCGCAATTTCTATTTCTCGTGATAATTTCGACTATTTCAAAGGAGGACAATGACGTTCTTTCGAAAATGTAGGTGACGTCGCGCGAATGTGGGTCGAACATGCAGCGCGAATAAGCAAGACTTCACTTTATACTTTGTAGCGATTTGTAAATTTTATTCTTTTTTTTTTTTTTGGTTTTTCTATATCGGATGACGTTCTTAGAAACGATCACAGTCACCGTTTGTGGCAGCGGCGTTGGAAGGAAAGAAACTGACAAGAATTAGGTCGTCGAGTGTGGCGTCGTTCGCGTCTGAACGTTCCAGCGATGCGCTTTATATTTAAAAGATATTTTCAGACGTAACGTGTTCCGGAGGCAAATGGGAGCAGGATGTCGCGGAAAGAAACGAGCAAAAGGGAGAAGAGAGACCGGCACAGGAAACAGCCGTGTTTCGAGAAGCTGCGCGACCACTCTGCTTCCTTCCTTTATTCCGCCTTCCGCAGCTGACTGTCGTCGCTCCTCTGACGAATTCGACCGACCGGAACTTCTCCCCATTCCTGTACTTTCAGAAACCATCGACCGAAATTCGAATTCGCTTCCGCGTCAAGCGGTGAACCGCGCCTCGTCTCTGTACTGCGTTTCGCGTTGTTTGCACGCTTTCAGTGGAAAATGGTCACACGTGCATGCATGTGTATGCGGGATGAGGAAAACTGAGTCGAAAGTTTCTTCTGTGTGGCCCAAGAATGAGGTGGTTGTCGCCTGCTGAGTGTCCCTTGCAATTGTTGCAGCGAAGACTAGGCCTGGGAGTGTATGTTTTAGCCACCCAAGTCTGAGACTTCAAGCATTAGGGTATGTATGGTTGTGTTTGGATTACGTGAAAAGAAGACAGACGTTCCATAGTTAAAACTCTAATTTATTACAATACATACACTCTTACAATCATGCAATGCATACAATGCATACAATACACACGATACATACAGTACATACGAATGCAAACCATACAATTTGTTGCAATCGCTCGCAGCCTTTCGTACTGACTATACACTTGTCTAGTTTGAACTGAAGAATTGTACAATAATTACCGCACTCTGTATCAAAGACACGTTTCTTGAACCTTGAAATCAGGGGAACGAAACAGCACGCTTAAATATCGTGTCTTGCATGGGATATAACTCGAAATAAATGTGCCAAATCAAGGTTCGAGCACTCAGAGGCTAGCACTATCCGCAACCTAGTGCAAAACTTACCTGAATCTGTACGACAGGTCCTGAAACCCCCCAATCGTGGGCTGAAAAAACACATTGTATGCGAGGTTTATTCATATACCTCGTCTGTGTCTTAAGTAGTTCATCCGGTGTAAAATTGAACATTTTATAATGGAATAAAAGTACTATATTTGTCAAGTACTAAACACAGACTAAATTCAAGTTTTCTTCCTCTTCCTCGTCTATATTTGTTGTTCATGCCTTCTAAGCAAACACCAAAATGCCCACTTACCACGCATCGTTCGCTCTGAAGAACCCTTATTTCTACTTGAGAAACTCCATACGCTTCTAGTCATGTTCCTCGAACGATGTATTCCCACTTTGTTATACAACACAGAAACATTTTTTCCGATACACTGCCTTACAAAAGCGATCGTTGAACTAATCAAACTTCGACTCGATTTGTTTAATATCGATTTAGATCGAGATGGAGATTTAGATTTAATTTAAATGTAATTCGGATTTTAGTAAGGAAAAAGAGACAGTTATCACGATAGAAATGAGATAAATGATACTACGATTCATTCGTCTGTATTAAATGTTAATTTAATTTATACAAGTTAAATACTCCTTGATACAAAGATGTACGTAACGTACAAAACAGAAGTTACAGAAGTTTCATACCCTCGGATCGAAATGTTCATCCGTCGGCGAATCGGCTCGTTTTTCCGCGGGATAAAAAGGAAACGAAAATTCTGCAGTGTCAGTCGATCCCCGGTGGCGGGTCGTCGATGAGGTAGCTATTATCATAAACCGCGGATTCGGGCTGGCGACTTTATGAAGATTGAATTAAACTGTAGCTCGTTCGAGAAAACGTCAGCGAAAGAAAAAGAGAAAATTTTCTCGACGTTTTTACAGAAAGTGTCTATTCTCTGGAAAAAAATATTTTTCTCTTGAGACGTTAACTAATTTTCATTTGTACAAATGCATTTATATCTTTTTGTAACCTTTGTAATCTTATATTACACTATTATTACACGTTTATTTTCGTTTCATATCAGGTATTTATTCCTTTCTCATATCGTAGATACATTTTATCACTGAAAGTGATTTTAGCGGGAGTAACCCAAAAAATGCAACGAAAATTAGCGATTGGTTGATTTGGGTCACGTGATTCGCGAGGGGGTGTGGGGTAGACCTCGAGTAGGAGTGGCGTTGTCTGGTACTGAGCGATCGCGCCTGTAATTTGCTTTGTATCAATTCAAATGTTTGCGTGTCAATAAAATTTTATGTCAAAAAGTCGTCTTCATTTCCTAGTCAAAACAAAAGTTGCTTCTGGGCCTTTCAGTGAGACGACTTGTACTGGGGTACAAGTCGTGCAGTTTTTATGTATTTTTGCAACTTGCAGTTTCTCGTGAAAAGCTGCATAAAAGTGCGTTTATTACATATTATTATATAGAGGAAAATCAAGACAGTAATTGGTAATTGAATCGATAATAACGAGGGGAAAGCAGAAGCGTAGTTTTGCGGAGAACTTGATATTGTTCGGTGGAACGCATTCGAAACTGTGGTCTCGTAAATTCGGCGTTAGTCTTCGCTGTGACTCGACGATTCCCTGCACCTTCTCTTGGCCATTATCTCGGCCGTTTAGTAGCGTTAAGTTAAACGAAACCGTTCGATAAGGCGGTAGGATTTGGCGACAAAGGTGTTTCAGCAGGAGGCGCGTGAACTATCCATCGATTTTCGATACTCGGCATTGATTTTTTCCGAGTTCTTTTCTCATGCGGAACGAGGATTCGCTCGATTCACACGCAAATGAACGCGAGATATGTCAAATTTTAAACATTTAAAACAGATAAAATAAAAATTGAGGGCGTTCCATGGATTTCAATTAATTTGTTCGCTCTTAAAATGAAAATTACAGTTTTTTTAAAGGAACATGTAAACAAATGGGAAATGGAACCTCGCGAAAATCAGTAGTATAATCATTACATCAGTAGTGTAATTATTACATGTACGTTTCGTAAAATGATCAGATAATGATATTCCGCAAGAACTTTTGATTTCGAGCGGAATAACCATCCGATCCGCAAAACTAACGTCAAAGCAACGGAACGCGCTTTGAATAACGAATCCGTCGCTACTTGAAAATTCTATTCGGACGGAGAGAAGCGTTTGACGATTTTCAACCGCACGCCGTGTTCGTCGTCGTCTCCGCCACTTTTTTTCTTTTTTTCCATGCAATTAACCGATCGAGCCGGCCGATCGAGAATTCGGGAAACAATGTGCATACAGAGCGAGCCATAAATGCGAATCGCGTTTCCTCGAGCGGCGTTTTTAATTACACGCGCAGCTGTCGCAAACGATTTGAAAGGCGGCGACGCGGAGACGCGACCAATCAAGCCGGAAGATCGCGTCCGACTGTTCGGTTAAACGTCCGATACACGCGAGAAATGTAAATTTCAGCGCCAGCTGCGGCTTACGATTCACCAACGGAGATGGTTCTAGTATCGAAACGAACTTTGTCGTCGTGCTCGATTGCGCGTCGCGCGTGTATTCTCATTAAACTTCCGCCGTTCGATTATTCGTTATTCAGAATTTATTTTCTGTTTCGTACGCGAAATGTGACGACGAGAAGCGAAAGAAGAGAAGGTACGAACGTGATCTGATGAAAGTATTTCATTTTATTTGAAAAGTATTTGAATTTTATATTTTGAATGCACAAGAGTGAAATCTTATTATAAGTACTTTAGTTTGGATATTTTACACATTCCCGTTGGTGAATGAATGAACCTTCGTGAACCAAATATAAAATTACGGACAACGAAACAATTTATTTTCCACAAACTCGCCTCACATCGAGTGAACAAATAAAATAGAACGAAATAACAAACGAAATAGAAATTTTGTTTAAATAATTGTTTAGATAAAAAAGTTCACTTTCGATGATGACTTTTCTCGGTCTGCAAAAAATACTCCACTCGATAAAACAAAACATAACGAAGCAATTTACTTTTTCCAACGAACGATTGTTATTTCTAAATGACGTCAAGTCAAACGGGACGACGCGTCGCTCCGAATCATTTTCCAGACATTTCATTCGAAAAATACCTGAAAACCCGCGTGTAATAAAGCGTACGATCAAGCGTACGTAATTTCATCATTACGAATCTCGTGATTTGACTCGAACCGCGTGTCGAAGGAATCGAGGCATGCGCGCTGTGGCCGACGGAAAAATGAAAATCCCGCGATCGCGTGTAAACAACTCGTTCGTCGATGAAAGCTGCGTCCGACGGTAAATTAGATTATGACGTGGATTACCGTGTCGGCGCCCGAATCGCGTTGTTCGAGCATAAAGGGGGAACGCGTGCCGCGGTTGTCTTTTGCAATCGTTTTGCCGTTAATGAATTTCGCTTTTGCGGGACCGACGCGATGCTTTACAATGGCGGCGGGTCGCGTCGCATTGGATTTCATCGCGACGGTGAAAAGCTATAATCCGTCGTTCCGTGGAAAAAAAGAAAAAAAAGAAAAAATAAAAAAAACGGAAACACCAAACTGCAAAGTAAATTTCTTTTTTTCATTTTTTAATTTTTTTGTATTTATTCCTTTTTCTTTTTTGAAGACCGATCTAGCAACGCGCCACTATCAGTGGATAATACGTAATCCGGGCATGATCGGATTTACCTCGCCAATTGGCCTTGTTACGAAACTGCAAAGGGCTCGTAAACTCGCGGACTGAATCTATCTATCTGTGGAAACTTTTTACGTTTCTCTGTGTGTGAATCTCTACGGTACAAATGTACAGTCGCTCGCGAAAGCATTCGATCATTTATTATCCACAGAACATTGTCTGACGTTTCATTCGCTGTCGCGATGGTGTCGATCGGATCTACAAGTACGTGAAAGATACTTAAAATAACAAGCATCTGTGTAAATATAACTTATCACGATATTCGAAACAGAAAAAAAAGTGAAGTTTTTATATTTACAAAGTGATTGAAAAAAATTGCGAATGTTAAGGCAACGTTGATCTTCCGTTGGGTTAACGAACCATCGTACAGCACTTGGGAAAAGTTTATTTATTGAACAAATACATTCTCTTATCCTAAATATTGTCGAATTGGGAATTATTTTCATTTTTTTTTTTTTCTTTTTCGTACACTTTTAAACAAATTTTCGTAGGTTACGTATAAATGTTCCAGCAAGGTAATTGCACCTACGCGAAATAATACATTCCAGTGAACGCGCGAGATGTTATATCGTTGAAACGAGACTATCAAGCCCCCGATATGATTTCGTCGGAAACAAACGAATTCATCGAGCAATTAAAATCTAAATCAAGATCCAATAAATTGGATCTTACGGTCCTCGGGCCGTGTTCCCGATATTGCCCGGCCATCGATGGCAAGATTGGCCGAGCGGGGGAGGACTGATGTAATGGAGCCCGCGCGTCGGCTAGATCGATTTTCGGACAACTGCAAATGAATGGAAAAAACAGCAGGATTACCGGCGGAACTTCTTACGACGGGAACGAGAACTTTAATGGAGGTACAAATCTCGGTGAAATGGGGCTATTTCTCACGGTTCGTGGGTGTCTCCTGCTCGTTTCTGCCCGTGCCTCCGCATCGACGCGACGCCCCCTTTCGGTCCGCTATTTCGTGGCCCACATACAAACAGCGAATTCGTCGGTCATAAAAGGAAAAAATAAAGAAAGAAAGAAAGAAAACGAACGATCGTACAGTCATCAACGCTCGTCCGCTTAATGGACGATATCGTTTGGCAACACAAAGGCGCTTCAAATTAAACGTGCTTTTCGAACGATATTCGTGACGCTGGAGTTAACAGCCTTCAGGCACGGTTCCTTGTATTTTCCGCGTCGGCGATCGCAATGTTACTTTTATGGAACGATCGTGTGAAAAAAAAACAACGGCACGCTGAAATGAAAATTAATGGCTGTTAAAAGAACCGTAATAGGTTGAAAATGGGAGGATGATGTTTGTTGTGTACATCGGTCAAAAGTTTGGCTACGTTTTTATTGCAATTTTACTTGGTGCTTGCAATTACGTAGTTTACTGTGACATAGTTACACTGAACGGAGTGAATTTTTATTGAACAAATAAGTAAATACAGTGTGATACAATTCATTAGAAATTTGTAACAAGATAATTGTTCGATTTAATAGAAAAATCATTTAATATTTATACCGTTGCTCTTATTATTATTTATTGTAAATTATTAATTATTGTCCAATCAATACATTGTAATGGGAAACAATTATGATTGTATAATTAGTTATTACAAGATATTTATCGCGAGTATATATCTAGTAAAAAGATAGTACAACCATCTCTAGGATAAAATACGTATTGAAGAAGAGTCCGTTGAACATTGAAGCTTATTAATACAACGAATAATTAGTTATTTCATTATATAACAATGTACAACTTCTGTCGAACGTTTCACATTTACTTTTAATTTAAATTTGTTTCAAACTTGGTGGATACAATCATGACATTCGTATCTTATTACAGCGTTAGTGAAATGTCAAAATATTAGTCTTATGTAATGTAATTATAATATAATCAACAAGTATAGTATAATATAATGTCTTATAATATAATGCAAGTGATATCGAATAATTTCGCAAGCAATTTCACACGCAGAATGTATACTCGAACGCTTGACCGATTTTTATTGTTTTTCATTCTGTAGGGCCAAACAGGCTGAAAAATACTCGACGAAATATCGCGGCGATTTTAAAACTTGTCAAATGCACACTGCGCGTGCCATCGGTCGCCTGTTATATTCTGTTATATGATCGGACGTTAAAATCAGACGGTAATTACGGTCGATGTAACAATCGAGTTATGGCTAATAAAGTTTTGCAATTACGCGACAGTTAGAACGTTTCATTCGTGCCCCCCGTGTCTGCGCGACACTTAATTGCAAATTGTTTCGAATCGTTTAAACGCGTTCTGTGGAAGCCTGTTTAAATTAATTGGCCCGGTCGCGGTGAAAGAATTAAGAAAATAAATTTATCCCGAATAAGAAAATAAAATCGGGGAATAATATCGGTTAATTGACGTATCATGTCCTGTGAAATGTCAATCAATCAGTCGAACGATAAATTGCTTCATTAAACGTTTATCGATACCGCGATGTCAAAATCGAATCTACAAATTAATTTTTCACCAGGCATTTCGTTCATGTGTATATATATATATATATATATATTTTGGATAAAGAAAATGAAAACTTGGAACAACTGTTTAAACTTCAAACATCTGTTTTTTCAGAAATTTATTTCCCAACGCTGGTACCCCTTTTCACCCAGTTCCAGGTCGTAAATAAAAGAAAAGAAGATGCAAAAGCAGAGAAAAGAGAAAAGGATACGAAGCAAGAATAAAAATGGAAACCAGCTTCCGCGAGATCCATAAATTCGAACAAAGAGATGTGTAATCTCGTGCTTTCGATGTTTGGTTTACGATTCAAAAAATGGAAACAAAAAAGAGATGATTTTGTGAATAAAACTTCGTTCCACATAGGGCTTCTTATGTATTTATATGAAAATATCGTTTTTGAATAGAGTGCAATATTCGTAGACAAACTATGCCGAAATAATTCTGCAGCGCAGAGATTTATAGAAATGTTTCTACGATTCATCGAAATACCCGTTATGCGGAAACTCTTGGAACAAAGGTCGCGTTGTTTCGTTGTTACGCGATAATATCCGGGATATGCAGATACATACGCGGCCGTGTTTATAATAATTCGAGTTTTCGCGGCAATTCTGTCGAATGAAACACGAGTATCGAACAATCGAGGTTAATTCACCGCGGAAATCGATTCGATCAAGTATCCCGTTTCACGCGAATTATAATTTATCGAATTGCGGCGGATGCATTAGAGATGGGTTGCGTTCGAGTGTCCCGCAAGTGGATTCCATCGTACTTCCAGTGGCACTTGCAACCAGCGCTCGAATCTAAGCGGGATAATTTCGAATGTTTTATGAGTGCTTCCGGAAATGAAAACAATAGTCGCAAGTAGACTCGAAGATCGATAGACAGAAGTGCCATCGAGTATCTTACGAGTTATCTTTTCTAGGCAAGATTTTCTAGAAATTTCTAGAAAATTTTGATTCTTGGCTACGTAATCTTCACAGAGAATTCAAGTGTAATCGATCATTTTTGCAACTTTTGAGATTTTCTCTGATTGTAATAATGAAACTTCTACTTGTTCGTTTTTTCTAGTGAAACCGAATCGAATGTTCGTTGAAACTTGACCAATTGGAATCTCTGAACGTCGTAGGTAGATGATTTTTAACTTCTGACGATCTTTGGACATTATATTTGAAACCATTTTGTGAAATTCTGACTTTGACCTCTGGAGTATCTATTTGTGACAATTTTACCTCTTGCAGACCTACATTATTCCTGATTCGAAGACAGTTTATATAAAATGAATATATTCATACATATTTATTTAGTGCTTGTATAAAATGAACACATCCACACGTGTGCATTTGTTGCTTGTATAAATGAATGAGCATAATTATTGAAAAACTGAGGATCTCATTTTGAGTACTACTTGTTAAATCTAAACCTAACCTAAATCTAAATTTGTATGAAATGAATACTATTGCCATTTTTACTTGTGGTATATTTAAAAACGAAATCGTATTTGCCGTAGTAACTACAATTGTCAGACCATTTGTCAGAAATTCAAGCCTCGTTAACAGATTGTAAAAAGCATGCCGTAACGTGTCTCAATATTATTCGACCGGAATAAACTTGCCAAAATGTGATGCGAAACGAGTGATGCGCTGTAATGGGTGAAATTTGATTCGTAGGATTTCTTTTTTCATTATTTCTGTTGCTTTCCGCGTGTATTGCAGTGTTTTGTTGAAAGCGAAATATTTGGACATTTTAACAAATGTATGTATAGTGTGTAAAATGAGTAAAACTTATTTTGATGATAATAATTACAACGATGAAGACACAATTTCCACACTTTAATATAATTATGGTAATTATATATGTATATTGTATGGTAAATTTTGTGATTTCTTTCTTTTGATTTATTTACGTTTTCCAGTAAACAAATAAATGTAAAAAATATTATCATTTTTTCAAAAACTACAAACATGTAACATAATGATATAATATAATGAGTATTATTCTAGTGAATGATATCTAATAAATAAATTAGTTAATTCTATGAATAATATCTAACAAGTAAATTAGTTAATTCAGAATAGAAATTATTCAAACAGATGTATATAGTATACTTATAATTACGACAATTATTTTTACAAAATAATTCAAATAATTATACGAGGACTACGCTTGTTAAAAGTTGTAAAAATGATTCAAACGATTCAAAAATTTAACGACCCGGAAAACGTTTTCAGCGGAATTACGATTTAAAGTGACGAACAAATTGAAACGATTGTCCTTTCAAATTTTACATGCAGTGGAGAAAAAATGTATCTAAATTAACAAAAAACGAAAAGTTTTTCTCATCTTAACTCAAATTCAATTGCAATGAAAATTCGATTAACACTTTTATTCTATATTATTGAATTCACTCAGAAAATTAATCGTCGTTCTTGACATTCGCGAGATCGAATTTGATAAATGTGAACGTCGACCCTTCCGTGATAGCAAAGCAATTAAATACATCTTCATCTCCAGTTATGCCTGGAAAAGAGCAAGCTCGATGATTTCGGTCTTAATTTGAAATTAAAGCGAAGGAAGCTACTTCAAAGTTTTTCAATTCGCCCTACTTTGCCGGGGATATCCGTTCGCGGAATAAAGTGGAGTTGCACATACTGTGCAACAGTCGCCATTTTGTTGCGTATTTTCGTTGTTTTCGTTGTGCCGATACGAAAAGTCCAATTAAAAACTTTACATCCCTTAGCATATCCGTAGAACTTTTTAAAGAAATTCCACGTCCCACTTATACTGCGTATCAAAAAGATTTTTAACGCTTCTAAACGTTATAAAATGACCTACGATAATGGCACCTATTTTTATTCCCCAATGAAACGTTCTTTTCCATTTGTCAGATTCTCACTTTTTCCTTGTATCAAATTGCCACTGAGTTGACATGAAATTTAACACGCTTGGATCTAATTAATTATTAATTTGTAATAATGTAAATTAGTAATAATTAATAGTAATTAGTATGTAAATTATGTAATAAATACAATGGTGTGTTAATGCTTGGGTATCAACAATATTAAAAGCTAACGATTTGAAGTAACCAATCATTTTAACTAATTTGATTATTACTTTAGAAACGAAGAATACAATATTATATATATAAATAATAAATATAAATTGGTATAAGAAGCTTCGATCAAATTATTTTTCATGTTGACGTACAAAGATCAGAGGGAAATAAAATAAAATAAAATAAAAGATATTTCGCTTAATGTCCAAATAATGGAATGATCTAGAGAAAAACCACTTCCACGTTCGAGCAAACTTATTTCGAATAAGTGTAATTATTTCATAATTATAACATCTAGCTGAAGCGAGATATAATATATTATTCAATTCGTGTCGCATTATTCAATTTCTCGAAATGTCTTATTTGAATAATGCCCAAGCCTGGTAAAAAGCTGGAATTTTGGTTTCGTCAAGCTCGTAACGCGTGCGCCTGTTCGGCTGCGTTTAATGCCCCTCTTTATCCTCGCGATGGTAGTCGATTAATCCCACTTCCCGGGGAAATTAATAGTTTTCTGCGCTAATTGAGTTTACAAATGGAAACCGATTCGTTCTCGCCGCCACATTCGGCGAAAAAATTCATTTCACCGCTCGTAAATTTTTCGCGCGACTGTAAAACATCGGTTTTCAGCGGTGCCACGCGCTTGATAAATAACGATTACGATACGAGGATCGCTTAATCGCTCGAAAATAGCAGTTAAATACGCAACAGCCGGCGATCATTCGAGATTTTTTACGAGTGTCGAACGAATGGGTTGAAAGTTCGAGTGAATCCTATGGGAAAGCGTTTTCTAAACAGAAAATGTCAGCGTTATGATTTATCAGTTGCTTTGCCGTAACTTTGCGACAGTTTACCACTTTCAAACTCAAGAATCGAAGTATTAAAAATACTACGACAAACTATTCTTTGGTCCTCGATCGTCGCCAATTAATTATTTTATTCACCTCGACCGATACCGATTGTAAGTCAAAACTATTCGCTTAAATTGCATTTGGATGTTTAGAACTGTTCAAATACTTGTACATCTAACGTGATTCTAGAACTGCACGCGATATTGGTAGTTCGTTGTGGCACAATAAAAATAACTTGTTCTCATTTACAACCCCGCAATTACAACAGGACGGAAGACGGGAAGAAGGATCAAATTTATTGTCAAGTGGTTCGAGACAACGACCAGCGTAACGTTGTTTTCCTTCGTCGAGTACGCTTCGCGTACGATACGCGTGCGTTCGTTCGTGCTTCGGGAAGCACCCCTTTGTTAGAACGTCGATGAGACGCGTCGCGTCGTCGTGACACGACGCACTCGACGATTCCATCGAGTCGGTCCTCGAGAAAAGAAACACCCAACTTCGTCCCTTCGGAACGTTGCAGCCCCTCTTCGCGTTTCGTGCGTGGTTTGCGTGGTTTGCGTGGTTTGCGTGCGTGCGGCCGTCTGGATGCAACTTCCTCTTGCCAGTGGCGTAGGAACTCGGTGAATTCGCGTGGCTGTTGCCCGTATCGCGAACCGAGGTGATCGATGTTGAAGGCGTTTCGCAGCACGAACCGAATACCAGGTATTTGCTGGTAATTACCCTGTTTGATAAATGTTGGGTAAACATCGGCCGCGGATACAGTTTCCAGCTACTTCTCTCTTCCTCTCGTTGCGCGCCAAGAGCCTCTCCAACCTCTTACTAATTGACAACGAACGAGGAGGAGAAAGGCAAACCCCCAGAGAAGCAGCATTATGATCAATAAACTGCGGACGTTTAAATTTTTATTTAAATAGACAGAAGTGGAATACTTGGTTTGTCCGTTATTTGTTGTAATAAATATTCTCGGGTTGTTTGCATTATATGCATCTTTTACCTTTTTGTATAAAATAAATGTATAGAAAAGCTCCAAGGCTTGATATAACACGAATAGTCCCAGAAATTCGTCCTATCCTTTCTCCAAGTTGTGACAGAAGATAATCGCTACTTTAAAAACCTATCTACTCACCTTTTTTTATCGGGAAAGCACGTTGCATTCAAATAAAAAAGAACAACGCAGTTCAAGAAAAATTCAGTTTAATCCTTTCACAACGAAGTCTATTTCCTCTGTGCGTTTTCTTAGGTAAAGATACTTTGTAAAATTTAATAAATTCGAACTCGGACGAAGAACCTTCAATTTTCTCTTCCGTAGCCAACTCTCAACACGGTAGAGTTCCAGTCACATCGGCGTCCGAGAGTTCTCTGTTTCGTTTACTCGTCTCACACGTTTGCAAGGATATGCGCCGTGTGAAAGGAAAATGGTCAACAGGGGCGACTAAATCAACTCTCTAGAAATTCCCCCCTGGAAACTTTGCTCTCTTCACCCGGCGACGCCATAACCATGTCCCTGTATATCTGGTCACGTAGACCTTGGCCGGGCGTCGCGACGCTCCGACGAGTCCTTTTGCGGGACTCGAGACGCTTCGCTAATTCCCCAACATCACGTACGCTCGAGTGCTCCTCTCGATGATTATGTGTCAACGCCCCTCTCGCGTGGAATTAACGTTTGCCTACGACTCGGATTAACAACCCTCGGACACCGAATGCTGGGTCATTTTCACTCGTGCCACACTCGTTAGGTTTAGGTTAGGTTAACTCGCTGTTACAAACCTTGTTATAATTATCTTTTCACGATATTTTCAGAACGAGACACTTCATCGCGTACACCACACAAATATTTCCAATCTTTTTGTACACTTGAAATCCTTCCAATGTCAATTTGCAACGTACGATGTATCATTTCTTACTGAGATTATTATTCTTTCTTTTCTTATTCAAATCACTAATTACTATTATTGTTATTATAATGTAGATTATATTTACTGTTACTGTTTTATTACAATGTATATTTTATTATAATCTTTCACAGTTTTATTCTGTAATCCTGATGTTGATGCATCAAGGATTACAGAATACCAGCGGATACTCGAAAATTGTTTGAAATTTTGCTACAACATTCGTCAAGATCGATTTTTCGACGGAATTTTCACATCGCGATACAATTTCATCTCTCGCGTTTTGCGCTCGCAGGTTTTAATTGTTCGATCAAACAATGAGTATCAGAGACCAAGATAACCGGCAAACGAGGTGAAACGGAATTCTATTCGGTTTACTTTGAAGAGATTCTCTTTGTGCGCTTTTATAAGTGGAGGAAGAAAAAACAAGGAATCCTGTCTGTCGATGTTTCGACGGATAACACGTTTCTCGTTGAAATTGTTTCGTTTAATCCTAGAAAGACTAAAGGGAAGGCTCGTCGAAGTCACCCCGAAAATGGAAAATATACGAAATTCCTCTTGTTTCGAAAAATTCCACTAAATTATTTACCGTCGCTTGTAATTCCATGAAAATTCCATGAAATCACCATTGTATTGATCGAACTGTTTATACATTTCCATAGATGTTAACAAAATTGTATCGTGCAACTCTTCTTCACGATGTTATGACGTTTAATTGAAAATTATTCACATTTTATATTCAATATATACAGGTTTTTAGGAATACAATTTTATGTAGCCCGAGCAGAAATTTGCTTCCTCCGATAAATATTACAAGCAACACACTTCCGATGTATCACACATTTTGGCATACTTACATGTTGCAAAATGTACGCATTTTCTGCGTTTCTGGAACGCATAAAAATCGACCAGCGAGAAGTTTATCGACTCCGATAAGTTAATTCGAACGCGAAAGGTGAAATCCGACTGAAATATTCGAGCAGTTTGTCGAATCGTGCAAACAGACACGCATCCCCTTCTACTTCGAATTTCCAACCCGACCGACAGCTACGTACGTGCGCGTAGTTACGGCAGCGTGCATTCGATCGGATTGACGCACATTAACCAAAGTTAAACTAACTTCCAATTTGTCCCCGGGAGCGTCATATGGGCCTTTGCCTATACCCGAGGTAGAAATGTTAATAATCGTCGGAACGCGCGCCACGGTGAATCGATCGTGCGAATAAACAAATCAGCACAGAAGCCAACCGATCGGCGGTGGGCGAAGGGACGGGCGGAAGGGTTGGTATTCGATTGTTGGAACGGACGCTCGTTTCTAACAACCCGCTTCCAGATGTGATCGCTTATAAACACATCCCGGCCCTATTAATCACGTGTTTCAACGGTCCGGCGAGCGTGTTAATCGAATGAATCGATACATGCACTCGCTCGGATTAATCCGGACGCTGCTAATATGAAATAACGAAGGCGCTTCGAACATCATGGCGACCAGTCGCTCTACAAAGATTGACCGCGTAGTCGAGCGTTACACCGAACCATGGCTCGATGACTCTCCCCGCCAAAGTCTCGCAATTGCCGTCGTCGCGTAATTAAAAATGCGGGTACAGCGAGCCGAGAAAGTATCGGTTACGCCCTCCCTTTTAATTTTAATCGGTGTCATTGGGTATCGATCGATATCAAGGTGTCATTAGCGATGGCTATTATTATAATTAGAGTTTCGTTTACTGTTTGATTTATTTAGTTAGTAATTTGTTGCATTTATATCTTCGTCTGATTCAATTTTGTATTATATTTTTTTTTTTTCCTTTTTACGGGGAATGTAAAATAAAATCAAATATTACAAATTTTTCTACATTTCTTTGAATACTCTGCGTATTTGTTGAATATACCGTTTCTTAACCCATTAAGGCTTTCGTCAACCCAAATTTTTTTCAATCAATCATTTTGTGTTACCGAATTCTGCTAAGAGCATAAAAGAAGTAAATTCTGCAATTTCGCGAAATTTAAAGAAACTGAGGTATTTATAATATTACAACGGATTATTACTTGGCTACTTACCTAACCTAAACCTAACCTAACCTAGTAAATGACATTCTATTAATCTGAATTTACGACAAAGATATTCCACCACATGTGTAAAGATATTTCGAAGAAAGAGTGCCGATACTCCTTCGATCCATTACATTCAGTTGATATTCTAATCTGATCTATCAATTTCGCGAAATTTTATCAACTCGCTGAACCACCAGTGCTGAACGTTGTTACTCTAATTCCTGGCGTGCAACAGCGTGCACGGAAAGCGGCGAGTCGATAACATTAAACGAAACTTGTTCGGTTATCTAACAGCGGTGGAATACACGTAACAACGCGAGGGTCTCCGCGGGGGTGGGCGGCGTTCCGGTAAGGAACGATCCGAGATTTAAGAATTAATGGCTGCTCGCCGAGAGTTGCGAGACACGCGAGGATGCGTGCGCCAAAGCATTTCACACCTGGTTGCGTAAATACAAGAAACCCATTAGATTCGATTTAATTTGCGGACTGGGCTGCGAACGCAAACACGAGATACACAAGTACGTACGTTGGTTCGGTCTGGCGTCGCGGCGGTAAAACCCCGGCCCATTAATAACCCACGGAAACGAGCTCCTCGAAAACTCTTTTCCCTCGTAACTGGTCGTTTCCTTTTTTTCTTTAACCACACGCTTTACGTTTCTTTTCTTCTGTCGATCTTCTTAGGGGGCAAGTTTTTTAATACTGTAATAAATTATTTATCGCGATTTAAATTATACTGATAGATTGAACAGTGATTTATTGTAATTGTACAACTAACCTTGATTAACCCATCCTTGATTCTAATTTTGTAGAATTTGTCTCTTCGTCTTTACCCTGTTGCAGAAAAACGAGAGAGAATCCTTTATATGGAATAATGAAAACTATATATATTGCGTAGAAAGTGCATGTGATTACATTTGTAAAAGAAAAAGCATACCTTTCCCTTTTTAATTAAAAAGAAAAAGAAATCTTTCTTGCCACATATATTTTATTTTATTTCATTTTATCCTAGACGTGTGACAAGTATCCTCGTTGCAAAATATCCATTCGATTTGCGCGAACGGAGCATCAGTCGGATCAAAACGATCCAGCGCTCATTGAACGAGAGGCAATCTCGATTTGTCGAACCCGCTCAATGCCTGGGCCTTGACTCGTCAAATCGAGGTCGCGTCGTGCGTAATGCGAAAGTTTTACTAGCGCTTTAACACGGCTGCGAACTACCGCCATTCCCCGCACTTAAACCGGCCTTTTTTATTTTCTCGTGGACCGAGGCAATTGCCGCCGCCCCTAAAGACCGTGAATAACGGCAACCGTATAAAAGCGCTGCTTTCCTTTTTTGCGTGTTATAGCTCGTTTTCGGCGTACCGCGTTACGATTTCCCTCGCCTTTTTTAGCCCCGCGATCGGTTTTTACTTTTCGCTCGTTTTTACCATCGATCGTCATAAAACTCTTGCTGCCTTTCTGCCCGTCTGCTATCCTTCTTACGTTTTATATCCGTATAAGCGCGAAGCAACGTCTTTACTTTGTTTGTTCGTACCTGCGCAGAGAATCTTTGACTTCAAAAACTTTGGAGCTTTCAGATATGTACGTATGGATGCACATTCGTTCAAACGCATTCTTCGAGTTTCTGGATAATTGCCAGCTGTAAAATAAATTCACGCTATTAATACAAATGATAATCGTATTAATAATAATTAATTGCATTGCATGTATGAAACGTTATAAATATTAATTATAATTAATATTGTACATATACTACACATTATACCATATTATAATGTATAATTACGATTGCGAGTATAATGTGAAGTTGAGAATACAATATATAATTTTGAAATTATATACGAATAATGTATGGGAACATTGACGTATTTTTTGGAACAAAAGAATCAATTCAAATGAATAAGAAAAGAAATCGTTTTGTGCACACAACGTGCAAAAATATTCATCGCAAAATAAATATTGAAGCAAAATATTTGTTGCAACATTTATCAAACGAAACGAATTTCCTTTTATTTATATTCATCAAAATATAAATCCATAATACATACAAGTACAAATCCCTTACTTTTTTTTCTATTTAAATCTTTTTATCAATTTGTACTTGCTAAAGTTCAACGTAGAGAAATGAAATTTAAAAATCGAATTTACAATGTTGCAAATTTACATTCGCTAAACTACGATTGAAAGAATTGCGACCGAATTCAAATTCCACTGCAATTTATTTCTTTCCTTCAAATTGAAACTGCAATTCGTACCACAAGCGTTTTCACTTTATATCACGAGACAATTGAGAGAGAGAGAGAGAGCAGACACTGCGAGATGAATGCTCTCTGGTCTAATTAGTCAGTGTTCTGCGTAGTGCTGTTCTAAACCTATTAGCAGAGGAGGACCAGAAGTCAATCTAATTGCAAACGCTATTATCAACGTTACATATTCTGTTTGTGATATCAAGGCGGTCAGACGTGGAGGTTAAGGTGCTAACCCCGAAACGATTCTACACTGAATATTGACCGGTATTTAGAGAAAAGTCGCGTCCACGTTGATTTATAGCGGTGTAAATTCTAATGCATGCAAACGAGCGCGCAGTGTTCCCCGCACGAAGCGTCTTCCGCAAGAAGAAATGGCATCGTAAAGAGGCATCATAGCGTACATAAAACAATGTCAATAAAACGGCGGATCGATCGTGATCGAAGGTGCATCGAAAGAAAATTATTGCGATCCGTGTGGAAGCAAGTAACATTTCGCCGTGTGCTAAGAACCGAGTTTCATCCCCGTGCAATTTTTCTTCTCCTCGTGGTCCGCTCGTTTGATTCGAAATGCTAAACTCGCTTTTCACTCACCACTGATGTGTCTCGTTTTTACCAAACGGTTTTCCTGTCAACTGGAATTTAGAGACGAATCCTTTCGTTGAAGTGAATTTAGTGTTATGTAAGTACTTTTCGAAATATTATCAGGAATAAACCCAAAGTGGAACATTTATTGTAATATAACAGCATTACTATCTTGATTTCATTTCAAAATAGCTTGAAATCTATCCAATTATTACTGTAATGACCAATTCTCTATAACCTGAGAGTTTCGTTCATTTAATTGCAGTTAATTTCTTATTAGTTACCTCTTTCAATTAGAAACTTGGAAAGTAAGAATTGTTATGAATTGGACTTAAGAAAATCTGGGAACTAATAATTTTTATCAACACCTTCACAGTGGTACACTGACGTGGCAACAAATATGAAAGATAAAGTTTTCAAATTTGTAACTCTCAAGTTACACTCTGTCACAGTTTATTAAAGACAAAATACTTGATTCAAGAATGCAGCTTGCGCCGGAACAATTGCTCCATGCAATTTTCTTGCCTCTCGAGTACCGGCAGGACTCAATGGAAGAAAGTCACGAAGAGTAAGCCGAGAGTGACGAGAGAAAGAGGGAGTGAACGGAGCAATCGATCACCCGCGGTTGACCCGCCGACGACTTCTCACGGCCGGCAATTTCCTCGAAGATCTAAAATGCAAGTAACAGTATGTTTGCCGAAATTACCATGTATCTACATAGCGCAGAACGACGAAGAAGAAAGACACGGAGACAAGAAAGGAAGAGAGAGAGAGAGAAGCAACCGTAGTAGATGGTGTTGCGGCACCAACAAGCCGCTCGGTTCGAGAGTTTCGTGTTCCATTACGCAGGCAGACCAAAGCTTGGTCTCTATCGGACCAAAGCTCGGAGGATTTAGATGCGCCTTTGTATATCGACCAGGAATACGTCGTTATGTCGGAGCGAGTTTACAGTGGGACCGGGTACGTGAGCTGAGTGAAATCAGCGGCAAACGCGTACCCGACGTGGCGGCGGAATTTCAGATTCAGGGGACTCGGCCTCGAGCCGAGTCGAATCGCGTTCGAACCTCGCCGCGATAGCCACCGGGGATAGCAACCTACTTGAAACGAGCAGGAAGATCACGATGAAACGTGATTATAAATACTCGTCTGGCGGCTGGTTGATTCGTGGATCGCTTCGCGACGTATCCCGGTCTCACAGGTCCACCAGCTCGAAATTCACGGTTCGGAACATTGCTCGTCCTTGAATCTGTCGCGCGCCTCGCCTTCGTTTCGAGGCACAACTGAATCGCTGAGAAGCCGTATCGATCGACTTTATATATTGAGAAACGTAGAGATACGATGATAGGCGCTATTTTTTTTTTAATTAGAATCAACGTATAAACTCATTGTATTAATCTCGCTGTTGCGTGAATAATTGAATCGCTTGGAATATCTATCGATGAATTATGAATTTTTAAATTGAGAAGCACGAAAAAATATTGATCTTGTACTTGTGTAACGAAATTAAGAACTAAGAATAAAGAGTCGAGTTGGTTGGTTTAATTTCTCAATTACAGATTTCACGTAAATCATTCTTCATTGCTGTTAACATTGAGGTACACGCACAAAGTGCACACAATTAATTCTAATTTAATAGTATTTTATTGTGAATGCACCTGTAGTTTGTCACGAGCGTATCTAATCGAGTATCAAGTTACCAATTATTTAAACGCGTGTTCCATCATCGAAAAAAAACGATTAAAAAACAACTCCCTTAAAAAAATTTTTAAATTCTGAACATCTCGAAACAACAGTTTCTTCAAGTAGATCCATAATGTTATTTTCTCACATTGCTGAAATTTTTATTGTATAGTTACAACCGTGTACGTAGAGAAAATTGAGAAATTCGTTTCGTCCGAAAAGCGAAGATACCTGAAAAATACCTCTGAGCGAGGGTGTTCGATTTCCATATCGTTAATCGACCAATATAAGATACGATTGCTTTTACGAACCTAACCTAACGTCGTCACGGAGGTCGAAGTTTCTCGCTCGAAATAATTTTTCAGAGGCGTCGTTGGAATATAAACGAGTCGATTGCGAGACGTTCGACGATGCTCGAATCGGAAGGCAGCGTATTAGTGACGTCAGGGCGATTATAGGTCGATAATCCCAAGACAAACGACGTCTACCTTTCACCTTTTTTCGCGCAAGCGTGCACACCGCCGACGGGAAAACCCCAGAAAAATTGCATTCTTCCGGATCGCTTGGAAATTTTGACGCGACGGACAGCTCGCTGGATCGACCGCTCCGCTCCGCGGACGTGGCCGCGTTTTCGTTTCCTCGAGCTTTTTCAACCGCACGTTCGCGGATCAGTTGGTCAGGTTTCTGGCCGTTAAAGTGGATCGCACGAACGAGTGAAATCATTCGCGCGATATTATTCCACGCTGCGGAAATGGAGCTGCGCCGCGGTTGCGAAAATTAAGATGGAACCGTCCCCCCTTCAAGTGCGACGTCGATATTTATTTCTCAAAGCGGCATTTCCTGCCTTTTAAATGCCGGTGAAATTCAACGAAGGATGAGAGAAACACGTACGATGGATCCAGTCCCATTTTTAATTGACACGGAGATAAAATAATTTTACAGAAGGCTGGAATCTTTGTTTTCAAAGGGGAAGTTTTGTGCAAACGTCTGGTTTCAAATTTTCTTCGACTATTTCGTTTGTCCTTACTGTTTCCAGTTCTTGCTGTTTTCACTGTTCTATTTGAAGTCGTTAGTGAAACTCATTCGTACATTCATTCGTTCAAGTGCTTAAGTCTTCTTTTGGAATATTTATCGTTGTCCCTTGTTTTTCTTTTAAAATCTACAAAAGTAATTCAACAGATTCAGACATATATCTATATACATGACAATGAAGTATTTACGTAACCCCACAGACCTCTGTTTTGGAATCGTAAAACTCCTTGAAACGTGTCACTGTGCCATTGACTTACTTTTAAAACTCTTAAATTACTTATAATTCATTTCACTGAATTTCATTGCCAATTGTACTTTTCTCGTCCTCTTCCTCTCGTCTACCGACACTGAAAGAGAATATAAAATAAAACATAAAATATGAAAAAAGGACGTAAATAAGAGAAACAAAGTAAATATAACAGGTGAATACAAAAAAATTGCACGACTTGTACCCCAGAACGATTCGTCTCACTGAAAGGCCCAGAAACAACTGTTCTGACTGACTCTTTTTGCCATAAAATTTTATATGCAAACATTTGTTGAATCGATAGAAAACAAATTACAGGCGCGATCGCTCAGTACCAGATAACGCCACTCCTACTCTCTCGCGAATCACGTGACCCAAATCAACCAATCGCTAATTTTCGTTGCATCAGCGTTGCATCTGAAGAGGCCCGATTTTCTGGGTTATTCCCCGCTAAAATCACTTTCAGTGATAATAAATAAATATAAAGTGGGACAAGAGTATAACCAAATTTTAGATCTCTCAAACACGAACTACCATGGTAATCTATAATCCAACGATATTATTCGAAAGTGCAACTTTCTTTCGTTCTACGTATGTTGTTGCGCGTCCAATACTTCGTACTTGGACGTAGATAAGAGGAGCCGTGTCTATCATACGCGTACCGGATACGTATAGATTCATTGCGGTTTAAGAGTCCTGACACTTCGGGGACTTGCTGTCCTGAAATTTACGGAGAGAATCGCGCGACGTGCTCCCGCAGATGGTAAGATATCGTGACTGAAAATCGATAGATTTTCCACGGGGTATCGGTGGAAACGTCGGGCCGCGTAATGCAACAAACGTTAAACGCCGATAGGTTATCTCTTCGTTCCGATAAAAATTGCGAATTCGGCAAGGATGTTCGAAATCGGCATTTGGCCGACGGATCGGCAGCCTCCGCTTTACAAAAATTCCAACGAAAGTACGACGACGGAACCGTCGCGCGGCAGACGATAGCGAATCGGATGAAAGAAGACGGACGAAGGAAATTGAATAACGCCGGAAGGAGGTGCACTGTGTTCCCATTGAATATCCTCACGTATGTATGTGCGTAGTTGGGGGCATGTCGGTGATGGATGAGAGATCCAATGGAAAAACATCTTGAGAATTAGTGAAATCAATTTTTAATAAATTAACTTCACGGATGGACGGCACGACTGCGAAAAGTTGGGTAATTTGCAGAATTTTTCAAGTCAAAAATACTAAAATATCGAAATTTTGCATTATAACATGTATACACACGTGTGATATATTGTAACATTGTATAGTATTTAATTTGTCGATATATTTCGTAACTAAAATGTCGCAATTTTTGGAGAATGTTGGAAATATAAATGTCAAGTAGAAATTTCGATAAAACATCAAAGTATTTAGAAACGAGTAGAAGAAACACGAATTCAAAATTTTCTTCGACTTCTGGAAAAATTTAAGAAGGGAATTATTCTTTGGAAGATCGGCGCGACAAGAGCTGTTATTACTCAGATAAAAGAACGGTGTTCGAGTGAACATGTTTGTTACAGCTGGCAATTTTTCAGCTCATCGGGCAACCGTCAAATTACACGATTCTCCGGCATGATAAATGAAGAAACTGTCAAAGTTTCCGTCAAATTCTGACGTTCTTCCGTTTATTGAAAAAAGCACGAACGGAGAGGCAATAAAAGGCATCTGGAAAGAGAAATAAAGTATCAGTCAGAAGTGAAAGAACAAACGTTCTACTTCAAAATCAATTAAAGAACGTCTTGCTTCTTCGTCATACATGCCGTAATCTATGAATGAAACGAGTAAAATAAATATTTGCAACTTACAATTCCTCACGAAACATGCGTCACATAAGATATTTCGAAATTATTATTTATTAACAGTGTAGTGAGACGCGATTATCCGTTGATGTTGATCGACAGTTTGAAACAGATTCAAAAAATTACGGTAGATAAAAATTACAAAATGTTTAATACAGCGACGAAGGGGAAAAAGTTATTTCTTAATTTGGTACGACGAAATTACATTTTTAGCAATAGATGTAATATACATCAAAGAGTAGATGATGCTCTTAATGTTGATAATATAATATAAAATATATTTTATTATATAATACGCATTATATATGTAAAGTTCTTCTACACTGTACGAATATCACTTTCGTGAATCACTGTAAACACTAAGTAAAACCACTCGCGTTGTAATCTATTTCATTCTGCCATTATACTTACTGCAACGCTATTTCCAAAAGATTCAAGTGGTTAGTCGTAGCTAAAGTGAAAAAACAGCTTGTGTCTCTTGCCGTTGTGAACTAGCGTACGCTGTACAAGTAAATGAAACTTCTCCTTTAATCTTTAATTACCGACATTTGTTACACGAAGTAATATCGTAATAAGAGACCAGCGAGAAATCTTCCTTGAATTGCACGAAGATAAGAACAATACGTTCTTGGTTTTAGTTTTATTCCGTTAAATTAGTTAAATTCCGTTTGTGCGAACTTGTTGAAGGTGAGAAAATAACTTACATAAATTGTTAAATTTCTAATATAATACGTAATTTGGATAAATTGTATCTACCTGAACAGATTTCATGCTTACAAGGATTTATTTCTGAAAGATTTTTGTTTCGAGGATGACAAAAATCTTTTATTTATTAAAAAATGTAATTGCATTTTATTCAAATTTATTTTATTTTGATAAAATCAATGAAACGGTTAATTAATTTATTTTTTTTTGTATTATTATCAAGTTCGGCTTTTTAATGATGAAATGAAATTTCAAGGATTCGTATAATATTTTTCCAACTCTATGTCTTTTATCTAGTCTCTGCAAAATTAATTACAATTATAACTGCTTGGTTTCAATGGATTAAAATGATTACGTTTGATAAAACAAAAACATCTAGAGCACAATTATTAGTATTATTGATTGATTGAAACATAATTAATAATTAATTTAATTTTCACATTGCAAATTTTTCGTACGTTCTGTATCCGATGATAAAATTCCTCTTTTTTGCTGCTTTATGTCCATGTAAACGACGGAATTAAATTTTAAACGTCATTCAATGCTTATTTTTGATCGTGGAAACCCCGGACGTAATATGTAATTTTCGTTCCGCGAAAGCGATATTTGTTTGAGAAAAAAATCATTTCATATCGTTCCTCCGTAACAGAAAATAAACTCATTTAACCTCACTAAATTAAAATCCTTGTCGAGCGCCGAATGTGCAACGAAAGCAAAATTCCTCAGTCGAACGATTGAAAAATCCTCGGCAAGTGAAGTGGATTAAATGAGAAAACTCAACAGAGCAAAAGGAGGCTACCGATTAAAAATTAGTTTCAACAAATGGAATTCCGCTACTGAAGCATAAAATACGTACATCGACGAACGTCACGCTCTCCATCGTGTTACATATAATATTTCTCGCTGCAAATCGAACGGTACGTTATTCTTGAATATTTACCCATTTTCTCCGTCGATGAAATTTTAACGAAAGCAGGTTCCTCTTCGTGCGACTGTAAAGTTTCGACGACGAAATATACTGCGCGGTCGTTTGAAGTCGATACGTGCGTTCATCGATTGACACGCTCGCACGGAGCTCGAGCGCGCGAATGTGTCTAAGTTTCACGTGGATCTCGCGTCACTGCCGTTCCATGAAGTATTCAAGGCACAAATGCCACGTCGAATCCGATCGCGAACACTTCGGTTAATAAGAAACTTTCTAAATTCTAATGCATTTAAACTGCCTCGCCTTTCTCTCTCTCTCTCTCTCTCTTTATCGAGGCTCGAGCATTCAATTATCGTGCTGAGGATTGCGTTTGCGTCGTCAGTCATCGCATTCTCCTCTTATGAATATGTTTCTCTCGATCGCGCTCGAAAACATTCCAATTTTACGGCTGGCCAAATTCGTCGTGCCGCGACAAACTCGAGTTGTACTCCTGAAAACGTTCAGGGTTCCGACTTTGAGAACTGGTCAGCTTGAGATAAAAAGAGTTTTGGCGACCCAAAACTTTGCTTGAAAATTGCTTTATCATTGAGATTACGGTAATTTTGTAACCTCAGGTGAGAATAATCTTTACGAGGATTTTTTATGAAGAATGTTAGAAATGATCAAAGTACTCGAAATTTCAGTACCAATCTCTCTAGTTACGATAATTAAACCTTTAAGATAAACTGAAAAATATTTTTAACATAATTGATCGGAGTAGGAATAATGGCGTCAAAATAACGTGTGTAATTGATTTTTTTTTATGAAATAAAATGTATGTACATAATAAAATATGTATGTATAAAAAATTATTACTATTATCATACGTACTACATACATTAATACCATTTTATTAATAATGCATTGTATTTATAATAATTATATATATATGTATACATGTATATATGTACTATGCTAATTTTGGACTTTGTACATTTATATTATGGGAAAATTGAACGCTAATTATCTCTTTGTGCCCAATTATTTTACAATTTTATCACGCCAGACGCATTTCTGTTACTTAAAGCTGCACCCACAATGACTTGCAACTGCAGAAAAGTTTGCAATCTGTTTATAAGCGACTCGATTGAAAATTGAAACGAAAAAGAGCACGTTTACACGACGCAAATGGTTTTTCTGTCAAACCCCCATGTATTTTCAGCTCAGTGCTTGATGAAGACGCGTGTCGGACAAGCGAAGAAGCAGCGGTAATCCATAAATGATTGCCTCCTCGATATGTATAGAGTCGTAATCAGTCTCGACGTTTCATTTTCGAGGAACGTTCATTACTCGTTCATATCTGCTCCTTCTTTTGACGATCCGTGCAAACTGGCGGCGACTCTCTCCCCTTCTTACTTGATACGCGCAATACGCGCGCAGGATTTGCCCCTCGAAACGATTAAACGAAACGAAACGCAAGATATTACGGCTTTTGCGAATAACGTTATCTTTCGAGATCCGCGGACGGAAGGGTGGATATTTACAGTGGCTGTGGAAAGCCAGTTCGTACGCTCGAGAAATTCTCGATATTCTAAATTATTTTTATTATCAACCTCGCGCAAGGAAAAGGAAATGGTACAACGAGTTCAGAGAAGAGACGATTAATCTTCGAGATCACGGCGGATTTAGTTCTGAAGAAAATTCCTCAACGTTCGCAAAGATGTTTGAACTTGTAAAATTTGCGAGAGAAAGAGTTTAATATCTGTGCTCGTGCCTTTTCGAGATCGCGTGGAAACGTTTTTGAAAGAAAGGAATTCGATACTGCGAAAGTGGAAGCTTCACGGATTAAAATGAGTTCAGGTAGATCGTTGGACGATTACTTCCAGACGAGATAATGTCTTATATCCTTTAAATCTTGTTTTCAAATAAAATACTAATTTAAGAACTGAGTGTAACAAATAAAATAATTTGTTTTCAGATCATCATTGCTTAACGCTTCAAGTATTTGTTATAAGTACTAACTTTTAACAATTACGATGCTCTCGAATCAGGATTTGGTAATTTAAAATCAAGAAAAATGGTTTCTCTTTTTGAATTAGAGATGTTTCAATATTTGTTAAAGATGTTAACAAAAGTTACGAAACAAAAGGAATCTTTAATTATCCAACTGTTAACTATTGATAAATTTAAAAGTAACTGAAAAGTAATTTTCACTTATCTATTGTTTAATTAAAACGTTAGAAAAATAATGGTACGCGTATCGTACTCTTTAACTGCTGGAATTTATCGTCGTGGATCCCGAGCAGTTGCCCAAATCCCAAATGCTCAGTCAAACAAACAGGCAAAGTGTGCTCGGTACGCTGACCTTTGCAACGCGCGTACTTCAAGACCGTCGAAATCGATGGAAAGAAATAATTAACCTCCGCAAATAATTAACAGGAGTTGCGCCATCCCCGAAACACTCGAGAACGATAAGAACGATTTAAAGGATAATTGCAACGAATGCAATTTTCTCAAGAAAGAAGACAGGAGAGATCGGATAAAGCCGTGCCACAATTATGTTCCATCAACGTCATAGCTGATAGGGTTTCAGGCAAGTCGGCGTAAAATTGAAATAGGGGTTGCTAACATTTGGCCGGGGCTAGACGTGTCCGTGTGCTCGCGCGCGTACGTAATAGGTTTAGAGACGGAGCAACCCTTATCTGCGAGGCGAGCACACACGCCGGTAAGATGATAACGGTCTTTCGACTCAAACTGATATGCAGCCACGCTAAAATCGGCCTCCGTTTAAATATAAACTCCGCTCGCGAGGTATAAAGGGCTCCGTGAGCATTAAGAAACTGCTTTCTTAGTGAAAAAGGTTCCTCCCTCGTCAAGTCTGTCATGCGTTTGATGAATTTAATGCGTTTAATCTTCTCTGAACAGAAATATTTTACTTTCGTGCGCGCGCGCGCGTGTGTGTGTGTGTGTAATTTATATATTAATATATAATTATATATATAAGAAAGTAAAATATTTCTGTTATATATATATATATATATATATATTTATCGTACATTAAAGAAATTCACTGTGTGTAGAAAGCAGTATATATACAGTGTCCTATTTTAATCTGCAAATGCAATTATTTCTGAAACTATTCGTCACTCAAACAATGCATATTTTTCTGTTTCGAGGTCTATTTCTTACTATTTCTTCAAGTATAATCTTTTCTCCACCAATCGATCATTCAGGAAAACTGAAAACACTTTTCGCAGCATCGAGAGAGGTCATCGTCGGTTGAAATAAAGGTCGCTTCTTTTAAGCTTCGTCCGCAAATAATGCGGGCGGACATTCAGTTTCCTAGTGTCTACGTACGTATATCCGGTGTAAATTAAACACGCGTGTCCGGTGTAAATTAAAGGGAATGACAGATCAAAGTCTACCGAGCGGCACTTCGAGCTTTGATTAGCAACGTGTGAAATTGCTTCGACACTTGGCAGGCGAACGCTTTTTATATTGTCCTTCCTCGCGCACAGCGAGCAAATGCAATCATCAGTTTGCACCGTGGAATGTGTGTTACGGAAACTCCCGTTGGAGAAACTCTGCGAGGTACGCACAGACGGCGATCAACTGATGTAGATGGATCGTTCCCGATTATTCCGTGTAATTTATCTAGTCGTCTTTCCCGCATTTTTCACGCGTTGCGCTATGAAACCGCGCTCGATTATTATAATTTAATCATCGAGCAGCAGCTCGAGTAATCGAATGGCGGTTTAACGAATGGCATTTATCACGATCTTTGCCTGTTCAGAAATTCCCTCGATTCGAAAAGCGCGCGTCCCCTCTCTTTGATCGGTTGCCTGTCAATTTACACGCGACTCATCTCTCTCTCTCTCTCTCTTCGTTCTTTGCCCTCTGCCACTCAACTTCTATTTCCTGTTTTCCTACTCTTCCCTTTTTGCCGTTTGTACCCTCGCGGACGCGTCTAATTTTTCGCTCGGAATCGGACATCCCTCCTCGCTTTTATTCTTGACGCCTTGACGCCTAGAACTGAACGACGACTAAAGTGTGAGATTAAAACAAGAAAAGTGGTCGTGACGACGATTTTACTCGGGTACTTTGCGAAACGTCGTTCAAAGAGCGCTGAAAATGTACAAGCGTAAATTTAAAATTGATCGTTTCGAGAATTTTTCTTTATTTTTGCATTTTTATATCGCATTCATTGCACCGCGATTAATTTAACTGTGCATATTGTTTCGTAACAAGACTGCGAATATTTATACATTCACGAGGAATTTGTAAGTGTAAAGATCTATACACTGTTCGCAAGAACGTACGTGAAATGTCTATAGCAAAGCACTAACTGTGATGAATGTATTTTTACAAAATTTCAATTCAATTCAATTTATGGTCTATTTGTAACGTAAATTCGCAAGGAACTTGGAATTATACAGATGTTTATTGTTCGCGTGCTGATCGATTCTTTCCAAATTAATTACGAGGACGATATCAACGCGAGCACATTTTAGGGAATTGGGAAATCTTTAGAATTGTACAAAAAAAAAAAAAAAAAAAAAAAAATAGCGAAGATTTCAGATTGTTACGAGAAGAATTACGAATAACTATGAAAAATAAATTATCTGCGTCGCACGATGGATTGAAAAATCTTTAAAATTCCACGAATATAATAATTTATCTCGCATGATGGTGTAGTGTTTTGAAACAACGAGGTAACTTGTATCGTTAGTGAAAACCACCAAAGATATCATCGTTTCTTCTCGTGCAAGGGACTTTATCCTTTTCTCTTTCGCGAAGACAAACATAGTTACTTCGCTGCGCGCGCATTTCTACACGCCTTTTCAATCGGTAACGTAGCGGCGCGTTAATCCCAAGACAATTGGCGAGGTGCGTGCAACATTTGACGAAAACGGCGACGCGACGGATAAATCAAAGGGGGGCGACAGAAACGTATTCGCGCGCGGCCGGAATAAGTTACGCCAGCGCGAAACAAATCACGGCCGAGCAAACTGGCCGTTTCCGGTGAATCCTGTATTTTTTTTCTCCCTCTCTCCTTTTTTATTTTGCTTCTCTCGTTTCGTTTATACCGCTCCGCGCAGAGGCGGACGACAGTCGCGCGTATAACATTTTCAATGTTTTTTTGAGTTTTCTCTGTCCGCGATCGATCGCGATAAAACAAGCGGGAAATTTCACCAGGCCAGGTATTAACAATTATGTCAAATCTGTTTTCGTGTATCTGCTTTCTATACTTGCCGTTGGCTGTTTCTAAGTATACTTTCTGCGATGCCCGAGCAGTGTATTTTGACGTGAGTGAGACGAGTCTATTTTCGAAAAGACTGAGGTTAATGGTACACAGTTGATAGAAGTTAATAAATTTTGGATTCCAAACTGGATCTCTTATTTAGTTAAATATACGCTGGATCAGGTGCGCGCGATTCGAAATTTAGATTTTCAAAAATCATCGTCGCAACGGAAATGTCATAAATAACTTCGGGAGCATAGAATCGACTTCTTCACATGGAAAATTTAGATCAATTGTAATAAGAAGAAGAACGTGATATAATTCTATTCGTTTCGTCAACGTTTCAAAATTCTAAATCCTTAAAATACGAATACAAAGTCTAGACTAGAAACTGTCGGTTGCTGGAACTCTTACAATTAGTAAAAATTGTTTCACTTGTATGTTTCACCAAATGATACGTGAGAAGAACGTATACGTATACGTAGAAGATACGTAAGAAGAAGTTTAATTTTCAGAATTCATCGTAGGAAACGCATCCGAGGTGACTAGCGAACAACTGACTGTGAACAACGAAATGATAGAAACATAGAAATGTACGAGTCGTTATACTCTGTCTTTAGATCGACATTTTTGCATGTACAATTCGTAACATCGTGCGTCGCAGTTGTTATATTTCGAGGCGTGTTTTATTCTTAGCTCGAGAGTTTCCGCCGACACGACTCGTCAAATATTCCCCTTTCAAGGAAAGAGTACATACAGCCGCTTGCCGATAGTACGAGAAATTGCCTTATTTTGTGTATCTTCGTCTAAGCAAATATTCATGGCGAAATCTCCATCTCTTTACACGATGTTTGCAGCACTCTCTATGAACTTCCAACGAAAGTTGAAATCTGATTCGCTGCGCGTCGAATTTTTCTTCCTATCCTTTGATATTTCCTTTTCCGGCACGATAAATTCTAGGATCGTACGCGATTTAATTTTTCAACGAGAGACTTTGCGGAGATTTTCGATGTAAACACGAGAGAATCGATTAAATTTCCGAAGGCAATTTAAAACAAAATTTTGACAAAATGTCAATGCTAGCTAATGTCGCTGCTAAAAATTTATTTTGATCGACGTTGAACGAAAGACGGCAATCGGTCAAAGGAGAAAGAGGATAGGACAAAAATGATCACAATTGGCACAGAGGAATTTTTAGATGCTTGTACAAAACACTTTGGAATTTCATTAGTCTTTTGAAACGAAATTTCTGAAAATGTAAAGAGTTGCAACATCTTTGTCGCAGTATGTTTAGTAAAAAATTAGTATATGATATAAATAATCTCCTTAGGCACGTGAGAAGGTATATAATTATCTAAACGTTAAATATCTTGCAATCCCTGCATATACTTTTAAATTTGTTTCAAACTTGATCGACATGATCGTGACTGCCGTATCTCGTCGCAGTGTTAATGAAATTGCAAAGTATATTTTACATGGATAACAGACGTAGTATATTCGTAAAATGTCCCCGAATACTTTCGCGAGTAACTGTACAAAATAAAATTAATTAACTATCTATCAATCTGTTACAGACAATCAGAAGCATTCGCAACCAAAAGAAAAAGTACCGACAAACGATTGTTACTTATTACAGAATTTACATAATTACAGTAATTAATTAAAAAATTAATTTAAAAGGCAAAATTACCTACACTTTTCGTACTTTGGTTACTGCAGCTCTTTCTTAGTCTAACTTTCTTGGAAATGGTACACGAGGTAATATATATCGAGGTATCGATTAATTGAAGAGATCGGAGCGCGGTCGCTTCCGAAGTGATGCGCACGATATTGCACGGAGGCGACTCGTTGTACGTTTCAAATACTCCTTCCGGAGCCGATAAGGGGCTGCTGTCGTTGACTTTGATTGCGTCGTTATTCCTGCGTCGTAAATGGTCAGCCCGGCGCGGCTGCAATGGGAAATGGTAATGAGCGAGCCTGTAATCGTTCTTATCTGAGGTGTGTATGCACGGGGCGTTTGTGCCCGCGTTTGGCTGACAGGATAGGCCGGCAAGAAGAATCGCCGCGGGAAAGAAATTATATTCCGGAATGAGCGGATAAGACGTAACGACGACTGTTAAAAATGAGCGGCGTGCTCGCGGCTTTCCGCGCGCGTTTCATTGAAAAATTTCCACCGCTGTAAAACCGCGATCTCGCGCCGAGATTTCCACCGGCCCGGTCTCCTCGCTGTTTATTTCTCGAGAATAACGCCGTGACACGAAATCTCCTTAATTGAAATCTCCCTGGCAGGAATTTATTCCCTTCGTGCGGGAATGAAATCGCAAAGCTTCCTTAGGAGAGATAACGGTGATATCTTCGTGCGAATATTTTGTCGCTTGTCAATTTTACAATTTTAGTAGTTTAGGCAGCGTCTGATTAACAGAGTCAGCTTCGAGCTTTGGTAATTAAATTTACTGAAACGCATCAATTTGTGCAAAAAAAGATAAATGGTCACATTGAGTTTCAATGTTTTACATTTTTAAACGAAAAAAATCTGTATTTGCATTTAAAATTTGTCACACGCATTGTTACATATCTTTGACAAGAGTGACAGATTTTTAAGTTCGAACAATGCATTCTTCATTAAAAACAACTTGTACCGTGCAAATATCCTTTCGTCAGAATCTCCAGTTGCAATGTAATTATCATCATTATGTATATTATGTATGTGTATATTTATTGTTAGTATATTATTATTAAACTATTTCATTGATTGAAGGTTTTGACAACGAGTATTGTATGAATTCAACAACATTTTACACTAAAATAAAATCCCACGGTTCTTCAATTTGTTTTCGTAAGTTTCTCATTAATTACTATTAATTACTATGTAATCAAGTAATTTTCAAATTCTGGGTTCTGATGTCTGTGAAGTAGAATTTGCTTGGTACGATCCACTTTATAATTTTATTCGATCTAAGAATTAAATCCGCAGGGACGTATTTTGTCTGTATGTACATATATATATATAAATTCTACAGATAATGACGTGCATACGTACAAATTATTGCAGTATAATTTCGCGTTTATTGTTACACAACTTTTGTAAGAAAAACCCAACTACGAGACATTCAACTCGACTCTTGAAATAATCGAAACGGCTTAACGCGTGTGTGTACGGTGTTCCACTTGGTACACGGGAATATTCCAGATTCGTGGAACCTGGCAAAAGTTAATGTAAATGATACAGATATTGCAGTCTTTAAGCCCCAGCGGATCAAAGGCAGCGCACGTTCGCCTTTTCACCAGAGTGAAATATCTGCGAGGCAGATGAAATATGATTTTCGTTCCTTATAAGTCACCCAACCATGCTTCTCTGATTAATACAGGTCCCTAGAAGCGAACCTGGAAAACACTACGTGCGAGAAACACTCATATAATTATTCCTTCTCAAAGAAGCCGTGAAAACGAGCATACAGCATACAGCATTGTAATTCGCAGAGTGCGTTTATAACTCTGCTTTGTTTGTACCCGTGCTACAATTTCTTTGTTTTATTAGACACGTTTCCTCCTTACGTTACTTCACGTGCATAATTAGAGAAATCATATCCTCCTATCGTTTCGTATCACTCGACGGCTCTTTTGATTTACTCTACCTAAGAGTTTTCTCATTTCACTTGAAAGTTAATACGCTGTCGTTGAAAAATTTCAAGCATGTCTAAAAATCTCGAGGTAAATAAATATTTTATTCTAAAATAATATTACTTTCTTTTATTGATGAAATTGAAGTAATTGTATTTAAAGATCAAAGTTATAGTTACGATATTGTTGTTTTTTAGAAAGTACATTTCATTCAAAAGTAAAAAGTATTCCAAACTTTCCAAACTACAGACTTAAATTTCCATTCATTCATCTTTTTATATTTTTTTGTGTAGTGTCTTTAACTAATGTATAAGCTTTTCATTGTCACGTCAGCTTATAATTAATATTTTCATTCGCACGTAGTTCTTTAAAGAATTCTTTAATAAATTTATTTCTCTCCTTTAACCAATGACATATCATCACATATTACTCTGAAAATCAGTGTCTGATTTCTCTAAATATTCCGATTTCTTCGTACAACTTCCACCTACGTGTTATATCACTCGGTTGTTCCTATTTTTGTATTTCAGAATCTAAGCATCTGCGTAAAATTTAATATTACAACGACGGTCCGTGACAAAGAAAAGTATCGTTCGGACAACGCATGGTGTCGCTTGGGATAGAGAGGCTTGGCTGACTAGAAGTAGTTTCGTACTACTTGCAGTACGGTTACTCCACTGTCGTGTGTCGCTCTGTCGCTTATTAATTTTGGCCAATTTGTTTCCGAGTTGGAAACCATTTTCACATTATACACTCGTCACGATACGTGTCAAAAAATATTTCATTTCTAAATATTCGTCAGTCCTAAACCAAAGTCCTCGTCCGACAGTACGATTGCACGATCTGCGCGAAGAAAGAAACTTTCAAAATCGTTTCGATCGACGACAAAAGAAAAAAAAAAAAAAAAAAAAAAAAAAAAAGAAAGAAGGAAACGGGACGGGACGGGAAAATTGCACGAATCGAGAGCTCCCGGGGATTCTTTAACGCGTCTAATTAACGGAACGCGATGAAAAATCGCGGGGCGACGCGTGCAACGACGACTCGACAGTTTCCTGAACGTTTTAATAGAGAACGCTAATTAGAAACCGGATTGCATTACTTTAAATTACAGCGAAACGCGTTGAGAATGGCACGAGCGCGGCGGTCAAGCCAATTAACCGGGTCTCTCGATAATTACGAGCCACCGGCCGGTCAGTCGCCTCATTTAAGCCGACCGCACGGTCAATCACCGGCCTCTGCTTCCAGGAATTCAAGGACTTTTCTAATTACGCGCGTATCCCTATGTGTCGGGCACGGCTGTTCGCCCGCGAGTGTCGCGTTTCGCGTAATTTTCCGAAAATTACCAGGCCCGCGCTGGAAATTCGAAATCGCCTAATTTGCGGCATAACTTTCGATGCTGCGTGTCAGAGCGGCGTAATAAACGTTGAGGGTATTGCTCGGCGAGGAAGTCGTCGTTCCGTCGTTGAGAAGCAGCCGACCACGCTGCTCGGTAACACCGCATTGCGTCGCCAAAGTGCGGCCAGAGTGCGAAAATAATCGCGCCACCGGCCAACGCGAGAAACGTGCAAATACGTTAAAGGTGAGAGAGCTTCTCATTCCGAATTCTTTGGCCTTTCTTTTTCGACTTTTCTTGTTCCTCGCGTCGAAGAACCGACTATTCTCGGCAGAGGGCACGAACGGAGAGTCGAGGTGTGACGCGAGTCGTAGTAACAGTATTCGTATCAGCGTCATTCGAGTATTGGATACTATTTGTGTTTTTTTTTTTACAAGCTTCGAAATTTTTGTCCGAGAGAAGGTTGATTATTTTGAAACGCTCATCATTTATGTAATTTTATATTTCGACACCTTTCAGTATTCCGTACGTCCATGTGTCCAAAAATTTTTCATAATTTTTCAAAATTTCACAATCGTTTCCAAGTACGTACAAACGGACGTTTATATTTTATATTTTTTATGAATACAATCAGAGAAATGGAATCTAAATAGATTTCATCTGTTAAATATCTCAATACAGCCTAATACATATTTTTGCACTATACTGTGCATATTTTGTAGATTTTTGGAATCTTAAATTTCTCAAAAATACATAAAAATCCGCAGTTCGTTTATAATATCACGACAATTTATTGTTCCTCGATTAAAATCAAACTCAAAAAAAAGAAAAGAAAATAACCAACATTATCATGATATTTAAATTAAATTAACATTGAACTTCAACCTAAATTAACATTAACAACAAATATTAAGAATTAATATTAACATAAAGAAACATTAAAAGGATACAAATGACATAATATTGAATCCAATTTTCGTCGTAGCTCTCTTCTCTTGTCGTAATTCTGCAATTGCAAATAAATATTGCAAATTCTCGGACAAAGTTTTCTCTCAGTGGCTACATCTCGCTGCCCGTGCATGTTCTCGATGTATTTTTTTAAAGAAAATAAACATCACTGCAAACGCGAACATACAGGGGTCCAGAAAAAAATAGCGGTACAAGAAAAAACACGGAGTGATTGAAAGAACAGTTGCCGGAACGTATAATACCACTGTTCGCAGTGTCTTTCGGTCACGAAAATATGAATCGATTTCGTACCAAACACAACGATCGACCAATTTCTTCCCCCGTGCGCGCGTGATTGGAGCGTGTCAAAGCCCGCACACCTTTTGTACCATTCTCCGCTATAACAATTCTATCATGGTGCGTTTAGACAAAACGAACGAGTACTCGTTCGCTTCTATTCCAACAAAATTCAGATCGCAACGCATGGTACATTGCTCATTGAACGTCGAAGTGGCAAGAAAATTGATTTGAAAAACAATAGCACGAAGAACGAAATAACACCAAACTGCTGACATTTAAAAATTCAAAGATGCAAATATCGTATCGTTTAATAAAATTCTTCGCGCGTTCTTCTCCGGAAGCTAATACCCACACGTCGTTCAATTAATCGGCAAGCCTCTTTTTCACGAAACAACGCGAAGAAATTTGTTCGACGTTAAAGCCTTTTAACAACTCGAGCCAGATGTCACCAATAGCTTCTCACCTTTTCTTTTTATCGTTTACTTCCTTCCGTCGTTTCTTCAGTGTAACTGGACGTCCGCCATTACCGACGACGCGTGTCCCTGCAACAGCCGCTTAACCGAACGAGAAATTCTTCCGACTACTTATCACCGTGGCCAGTCGGGTCCCATGGGGATAGCATTTATGGCCTCCTTAATCCGCGGTTCCATTAACGGCCGGCATACAGCGCGACAAAGTGTAGCGCATTAGCGCCAAGTCAACCATAAAACTTCGCGGGGGACACTTAACGGGCCATCGTTTCAAGTTAGGCCGCTGGGGGGCGCGCGCGTCGCCTTCCGGCCTCCAGAGTTCCTCCAGTTCCTCCAGTTCCTCGTCGCCTCCTCTGCTGATTAAAATCGTCATTAGAAGCCATTACCAGCGTCTACGGAATTTTCTTTCCGCGCACGCCGGAACAAAGGGCGAAATTTCATTAACAGGCCTTGTAATTTCAACCCCCCCTCCCCCCGGCTCGGACTTGTCGCCAGAATTTTGTCCCCCCGGAAAATATTCTCTTTATGCTTGACATTTTTTCTTTCAACGCTACTTTACGCGCTATATTTTTCTCTTCTTTTCTTTTGGTAAAGGACAGATGAAGCTTTTAGAAGAAAGGAAGAGCTTCCAGCTTTTCCTTTTTTTTTTTTTAGATTGAAAAGTAATTAATTGATACGTTTCTTAATTTGCGACCGTTCTTCTTTCATCGGGTCAGTTTTATTTCTTTTAATTTTCCTCGTTTCATCTTCTCGGAAGAGATGCAAAAAGTTACCCTCGCGAGTTTGTTAGCAGGAAGAGGATCGTGTAAATAGCCGTAAGTTTCGACGTGAACTTCAAAAGATAATTCCCTTCGACGGGAATTCGGTTGACAAACGACGCACGGGAGGGAGAGACCGAGAGAGGTTGAAACTATCGGAATCGTAGCTGGAGTTTCGAACGCTGGCCGGGCCGGTTATTCCACGACGCAGCAAATACCGAAGTATTCATCTTGCTAAGGTAAAGAACTTTCGTCAATAAACGTGAAATATGCCTGCGCCAACTATCTTCCGAGTTTCCTGTATCCCATCAAATGTTTTCATATTTCACGGCAAGATACGCGCCCCCCTTTCAGATTTCAGTTTCACGTTCTATCGCTATTGTCGCATCATTTTAACGGAGCGAAAAAATTGTATTCTATGTTTTTGATACACGTGCGACATTTTACATTCGCATATGTATAAAATGATATTATATGGAACAGTAATTACACGGAGTAAATAAATATATATATACGCACTTGTGTGGAACAATATAATTTTATACATATAACAATAAATCTTTGGACAAAATACAGGGGAGAAGAAAAATTGTAGAGAAAGAGATCGAGCAGCGCAACAATACCTATTTTTTTTTCACAGCGTCAATGTTTTTCATAAACGCAACGATGCAAAACCCAAAGAGGGCAAATGCAGTTTCTTCCCTTTTCAAAATGGAAACACGTATTCGCTTTTACGCAGATTGAATTCTATTCATTTCGTTCTACATTAAAAAGAGCATTAAAGCAACATGGAAAATAAATAAATTTGACAGACAATGCAACTTCAATTTCGTACAACTTTTTGTTGAAAGACAATGAAAAACACACCGCGCGACTTTTGCATCCAAGTTAAAACACCTTTTATGCTAATCAATTTTCGATCGCATTAATGTTAACACCGAGTTTTACGTTACTACGTAACGTAGAAAAATGACACGACTTATGTAAAAAACGAGTGTGCGTCTTCCAGTCTTTTCGCAAAATACGTACACATTTGCGAAAAAATATCATTCGTCCACTTTTTTCGTACTGACACGAGTAACGTAATTTATCGAAAATGCATAAACTACGGGATTAACGTTCAGCCTTTCGATAAAATTCGTTCAGTCTCCCAGTCTCCTTTTCTTCTTTTTCATCTCCCACTTTCAACGTTGGAATCCCGTAACACGGATTCACGGGGAGGGAAAATATGAAATATCGATCGCACCAAATCGAGAAGACATAATACGAAATATTAAAAAAAGAAGAGAAAAAAAAAACACGATCGACGGACGAAACGGATAAATTGAAAAATTCGATTATTTGAGGCAAACGTATTTCCGCTGATGGCGTCGCGAACGTTTCATTTCGCGTGCAAATTAATCCCAATTGTCTGATCCCGTTCGTTGAGCAAGAACGCAATGAAATGCGTGGCGAAAGATCTCGCGGAAATTGATAGCCGAGAATTATGCATTAATCTGTTCGTCGGTGGTGCGGGGATCTTTCCGAGAACGACAGAGAACGTCGATTCGTTACCAAAAGGCATTAACGCAGATCCGAGTGACGCATCAACGAAAACCGAGTTTGTGTAATTCGCGAGGCACGACGCGAATTTCATATCGCGCGTACACCCCCACCACCATCCAGACCATTTAGCGCGCGCCATTTTCACGTGGCGCGACGACGACGACGACGACGAGGACGACGCTCGGAAAGCGGCCTGCCTGCCTTTTGCCACGCGACACACACGCGTCCCCGGCATTCGTAATAAATTTGAAAGCACGGCCCCGAACCAAACGGGGCGAAACGACCGCGCTAAACGAGAGGAAGAAAGTGGAATGGCGAAAAGGGGTGATTACGTACGTACGTCCCCCGTTTAAAGATCCCGCCGGCAAGTGCCATATTCACAGGTGCCATATTCGTTTCCGAAGTGGAAAAACGAAGCGACGCGTTATGTAACAAAGAAATCGTAATGTTAGTCAGTGTGAAGAGTATAACACCGTGTAGTAATTTACAAGATAATTTGTGTAATACACCATCGCAACAACAAACGGTCTATCAAGTCGATTAATATATTGGTCAATAATTGCACGTACAATATAATTTACATAGGGGATATTTCACATAACATATTACCGCCTTAATTTGCATCATGATCATTATCCGTAACGAGGAACGTAGGAACACTGAAAATATGACGTGCATATTCTGACCGTGTTAATTATTTTGTGCATAAACGCGCAAACAGTAATTATTAAATTCTAAAATTATCGATACGCTCTCGTTTCATTGGATGATGCTTCGATGTTTAGAATTATTATTAGAATTGATATTTACTCGAGATGAAAATATTCTTATCTTATAGTTTTTATTGTCCTGTCAGATCACACGAGAAAATTTGTTCTTCGTAAAAGAGATAAGTTGGAAGTTTCGGATACTTTTCGTCTCGAGACTCTGAAAGTTTGTAAAAGTTTATCGTAATTTTTTATTCATTCTAATTTAAACATTTCATTATCCACGTCGAATATTAAAAACGAAACATGTCCCAAACAAGACCTTGCCAAAGCGTACTTGCCGATTTAAATCTAATCGATTTCACTTTTCTTCGAGTAAAAATTTCTCCGATATTCGGAGAACGAAGGGGCCTCTTTTCCACCGCGAATACGTTTTAACCATCCTGGGAAAGAACTTTAATGAAAAGTTGCTCTCGAAACGTCTACGAACGTGAGCTCGAATCTGTTCTTCGAGGAAGCGATATCGGTCCGGTTACTGCACGGAACGAGTCCCCGAAATGATATATCGAACGAGAAACGATTTCGCTCAAAGAGACACGTACGTAGCACCTGAAAATAGCGTGCCGATCTCGAGGGATGACACGGCTCGAAGGGTGAAATTTTACCGGAAAACAGGAGCGACCGCGTTCGCTAGAGTAAAAAAAAACATGTTGTCACGATAAATTGACCACTCTTACATTCATTCAACTCCTTGTAACGTATATTGTTTATATTAAGCGACAAATTGAGTGAGACTATTATCATTTGTATCGATATTTTAAGATATTAGGCACGTACACTGATACTCAGTCTATTAAAATTTTAATCTTTAAAATTCTTTTCTTTTTTCTTTCTTTTCGTCATCGAGTTTACTCTGTTATAAGTACTGTTTGTAACTATTATTTTACATAGAATAAACAAACTCTAGATTTTCAATGTTCTGTAAAATTTTACGGGTACAGTACATACATATGTATTACAGTATGTACATTCATGTGTATTACAGTATCTGAAATTTCAAAAAGAAATTGAAACGTGTCGAGTGCATAGATCGAGACAATATCGATCGTTTGCGTTGTTTGTAAAAATAAAATTTGAAAAATTGAATAATGTAACAATTAAACGTCGTCTTTCGAAGATCCAAAAATCTAAATAATTAATTTAACAATTTCGTCTTTCACTTCTGGGAATTATCAATTCTTATTACTTTCCTCCTTTCGATCAGGCACGTTAATATAAATATGTCGCGAAACTTTTAATTTTCATTGGCTCCGGAGTCCAAGATATAACAGAAAAAGCTCAGACTGATCGATATCGTTATTTAAAAAAATAATTGTTGCAGTCGAGTGTCGTCAATAAAACGACTATGCGACATTGTTGCAATACCGCATAGTCGAATGTTTACAGCATTCTTTTTCGCTCGCTTTCGAAACAATTTTAAAACGCTTCGAAACAAACGCTTCCCGAACGGGTATCAAGTACGACGGGCGTTCCGCATTCCGGCAATTTAACCGCTTTTACAAAATTCATCCTCAGAAATAACGCGGCGATTGTTCGGGGCAAAGCATCCGGAAGTTATGTAAATTTTCAAACGCGCTCCAGCCGGCAAGCCAATATTGAAAGTCGACTGAAACGACTGGGATTTCAAAAAATAGCGCTGTTTCCGCGATTCGTGTAATGCTGCGCAACGAAAAAAAAAAAAAAAAAAAAGAAAAAAAGAGAGAGAAGGACGCAACGGAATTTCGTCGACTGACATAGACAGCGAAGCGCAGGGGGCAATTTAAACGTTCTGCGAAATAACATTATTTTGCGATAAACGAAATGTGTAGAATTTAAGAAGGCCAAAGAAAGTTACGGATATCGAAATGAATTATATTTATTTAAATATAATTCGTCGTTAATTTAAAAAATTTAATTTTTAGCAATTAATAACGAAATGAAATAAAAGTAAAAATTCCCAAATAAGAGAACGCAAAATGTAAATATTCGTGGCTTCGATTATCCGAATATGTGGATATCAGTTAGGGTTTTCGAATTGTTGCATTTCCGAGACGTTGTTACTCTTATTTCGTCCGGCTGGATTCCCAAAGTTTCGCCGCCGCAAGTGCGACACTCGTCCTGTTAATAATTCGTTTGAAATAACGCGCGCAGGCACGGAGCTGGCGTAACGGCTAATGAATATTCGAATCTAATTTTTTTCTTGATTCGCTTTTTTTCCAGGTGCAGAGCGCGCGAGACGCAGAGCCCGAGCGCGCGCGGTTTTATTATTAATCCGCGTCCGTGCTCTCGTCTCGAATTTCGTTATAGACAATATTAAACCGCGTGTGTCCCGCCTTTTTTACATTTTTAATTAACCGCCGCATTTTTCGTTTTCTTCTTATTCCAACCGGCTAACTGCTTGCGTCACTCGATTAAAATCCCCCCTCCCTCACACCCACCCCGGAGGGGTGGTGTCTCTCGTCTTTTCGCCGGAACAGCGACCCAGTTCTAGGCGGGATAAAATAAACAAATTAGCGAAACCTTTTAGACACGAGGAGAACGGAACGTGAGATCGACGACAGATCGAATCGATCGACTCTCCATTCGAGTTTTATTTCATTAAGATATAAAATAAGGTAACAATTCGAAATGAATCACTTCCACTATTATCATTTTTATCATTTCTATAGATTCATAATTTATCGTTTTTATTTGAAGAACAGTAGCTTTATCCTGTATCAAGTAATCTTTCATTCAACGTTGAAATAAATCTTTAAAACGTTTAGTTATTTTCACTTTTCAAAATCGATGTCACAGTGATACTGGTGGAATTTCGTCAGACAGACACAATCAGCAAAAGTTCGTTTAACCAGCTATTGATTAAAATAAATGGAGTTCTACTGTATTTGGAAATGTTTCATTTGAATCTATACGCTAGATAAAGTTGTTACTTTCCAAAGTGGCAGTAATGAAATAGCTAATAATTCAATATTTAAAATTATCACTCTTCGTGTTATTCAAAATAGAATGCTCTTAAGTTTGTTAGCCATCATCTATCAATTCCATTTCACGCGAGAAATTTCCTCCTCGAAATACGATATCTTATAAATAGGAAATCTTGTAACGGGAATTTCGTATTAAATTCTCGTTTTCGATTCAAGGTAAACCGAACGTCGGTTATAGATTCACCCGTTGGAATATTTCCACGGAATTCTTGTATAATTGAACACGACGTTCCGACTGACGTGGATTTGTCGTTCACTCGAAATAATCGCAATATATTTCGACAAGCATTTTTCCACACTTTTCCACGCCGAGGAAATAACCATTAATTTCCATACGTCAATTTCACACGTCGAGTTTTATGCGATTCGCTGGAGAAGGAATCGAAGGAAAAAAATTGCGAAATTGTTCCTTCCAAAACAGTAAGTTTCCCCTTGGAAATGCAAAAAATACAATTTCCCAATTTCGGGAAATTTATTCTCCATTTGACGATGATTTGTAATATTGTCACATTTATTTTCACAAAATCCAGTAAAAGATTTAGGCTAGGTTAGGTTTAGGTTGGGTGCGTGCACAGTAGAAAGTCCCAAATAATGATACGAAAAATATAAAAATTCGAGAGTCAAAAAATATTAATATACTTGTAACTCTAGTGCTTTTGACGTTATTAAGGAATACCGTTAGAAAAATTACGAGATACTCCTTTATAAATACCAGAATGTTATCCAATGATATCGCAGCAACACTAGGAAAGGGCGCTTGTCTTTGAACCATTAAAAATATTTTACATTCCGTTCCACAGTTTCTCGAATTTTTATATTAATTTTTTATATCGTTATTGCACGACTCGTTATTAGAATGCTAGCGTGCACATAAATTATTCGTGGAAACAGATTTTGTTAATGTTAATTTTCGCAAAAGTATTGCGAGGAAGCTAAGCCAGCACCAATATTTCTGATTCTTTCTACCCACTGTGACTTCTTCAAGTGGAAATCATTCTCGCGGTTAGTGGTTCCAAAACTGGTCAGCATCGTTTTTCCATGCGACGCAAAAAAAGAAAAAAAAAAAAACATAAGGACGTGTTTCCGTGAGAATCGAAATTACTCTCCCGGGCGTAGTTCTAGAACCGAAGGGTCCCAGTCGTTACTTTTATTCGACGAAATCGACGATTACAGTTATCCGTGACTCGCGGTCAGTCTGCTGACGGCGTGGTAATTAAACGCGCCACTGCGAATCACCTGTCCCTCGCTCGTTATAGTGCTCTATTTATCGCGAGTCGCGATTTTCTTGGTTAAAGTCCAGGAAGCGACTCGAGGAGTCACGAAGGAGACACGTGGATGGACGGATCAACGTGAATCGGTTAAACACCGCTCTGTCTCGCCGTCTCGCGTCGTTCGGAATTATTTCGTTCCACGGCGTTAACCTAATACCAGGTTTTCTACGCGATTTCTTCCGTCTCCGCGCTAGATGAACTAGCTTCGCGCGGAACCTGTTCTTTCCACCGGGGAGAAGATAAATCTCGTGGAAAAAGGGAGGAGCAGGGACAGGTGAAACCGCAGCGAGACGCGTTCGTTTGACCGCTGAAGAATTGCGGCGGAAAAACCGGCGAGTTTTTGCCGATCCCAGGATCGAACGACGCGAGCAGCGTGACGAAGAAGCGGCAGGAAAAATGGCTTAGTTCAGAAAAACGAAAATGGAAAACGATCCCCGAGCGATTATCTATTAATTGCATGAATATTTTCCCATATATTTAGTCCAGATTTCCTTCTCTGTTTGTTTTTCTCCTTTAATCACTGAAAGTGATTTTAGCGCGGGTAACCCAGAAAATCGGACCTCTTCAGGTGCAACGCTGATGCAACGAAAATTAGCGATTGGTTGATTTGGGTCACGTGATTCGCGTGGAGTAGATCTCGAGTAGGAATGGCGTTATCTGGTACTGAGCGATCGCGCCTTGTGAACTAATTTGTTTTGTATCGATTCAAACGTTTGCATATCGATAAAATTTTATGGCGAAAAAGTCGTCTTCATTTCCTAGTCGGTTGCTTCTGGACTTTTCAGTGAGACTGAAAAGTACTGGGGTACAAGTCGTGCAGTTTTTTTTTGTTGTTGTTGTTTTATCGTGTTCTGGTCAACGCGAGGAAAATACATTTTACTCCAATAAATTTCTTGGTCTAGCGCTTGTTCTAAAACTTTTGAACGAAACGTCAGAATTTAATTCTGAAGCAAATCTGGTACCTGTCCCAAAACTTTTGAGTATCGACGAAACGTCGAAATATTTTACGCAACGTTGCGACAAAAGGCGCGACAAAATAACTTTGGCGAGCATTTACGTGGACGTCTGGATGAATAACGCAGATTGGTCATTCGACGAATAAATAACCGATGTACTCGGCGCACGTCGCGACGAAGCGAAGCCGAGAGCCGTATAAAATTCAAACGTTTTAACGAACGACGGTGAACATCCTCTTGTTTCTCGGCAGTATATTTTCGGCGCGGGATCTTACGGGCCTCGGTGATAAATGCGAATCGTAAAACAGCGCGAGCATGTCCGGGAGACGTAATTAAGAAGCGAGAAGCAGTTCGAGCGTAACCGGAACGCATCGGCCCATAGTCTACATAAATCTGCTGGCCGAATTAAATTGAACTTTGGAAATCCATTGTAACCGGCCGATAAAAGTTGGTACAACCGGGGACGAATCGCGCCGTCTCTTTTCAAGTTCGTTGAGAGATTCCCTAACTGGGACACTGGGTTTCGTGGCATTTATCCCCCCCGGCGCGTCTCGGTTCGATTCGGCACCGGCTCATTGTTAGCTCAAACCCGTTTCTGCTTCTAGATATCCGAACAGGCGTCCGATTATTTAGACTGGAGTACAGTAGGTGTCTTGCACTTATACTTTTTATCAAAAATAGCAAGGTAATAACGAGTTACGCTCGATGGAAAAATAATTTCGTAAAAGATGCGTATCAATAAATTTCACGCTTGCGTGATAATTGTCAAATTATTATTAAAAAACTGCACCACTCGTACCCCAGTACGATTCGTCTCACTGAAAGGCCCGGAAGCAACCGACTAGGAAATGAAGACGACTTTTTCGCCATAAAATTTTATTGACATGCAAACATTTGAATCGATACGATACAAATTAGAGGCGCGATCGCTCAGTACCAAACAACGCCACTCCTACTCGACGTCTACCCCACGCCCCCTCGCGAATCACGTGACGCAAATCAACCAATCGCTAATTCTCGTTGCATCAGCGTTGCACCTGAAGAGCCCCGATTTTCTTGAACACATTCGAATGTATACATGCTCAATCACATTTAACTCCTTATCTTATAAAATTGTTGTACAAGTTACAGTTTCAATTTGAAGAAGAAGGTAAATTATGAAATTCCAATTCGAACGTAATGTTTCATTTCTTCAAGTCGAGTGTTAACATTTTATATGCAAAATGATGTTACAACTTCAACTACGACTAATATATATCCAGAAAGACTGGAAAGATAAATCGTACTAATCGAAGCTACGACAAAATCGCCTAACGCGGATAAGAGAACGAACGAAGGAAAAATTAAAATACAATTTTCGGCGGTAAACGGCTCGGAGGAATTACGAAACAGCTTCGCGGAGATGATCGTGTTAGAGAATGGAACGTAACGAGATAAACAAAATCCAATACGAACGTTGACAAATTCACATCTTAATAAATCTGGATTCAGCAAATAAGCTTTCGTCCTTTGGGAACGTTAACGAACTATACGGAGTACCGCGTGGCCAGAATTTCAACGCGAAATTAGCGTTAACAATCTTTTGTGTACCCGAAAGGGACGAAGTGAGTCGGAGACAAAGAAGCCGGACAGAATTTCATTCAGCCGGGAAATTAGGCACGACCAATTGAATTACAATTCGGGCCGCGCCATCGAGCCAAATTGCTTCAATTTTTTCAGAATTTATTGCTACGTATTCGATCGACGCTGGTGCAACGAACAATTAATTAATAAAAATCAAGCGATGATAATTCATCAACAAAGCGTTACTGACAACTCACTATAACTATTAATAATATTTACAACTATAATATAACAACTACGATATTATAACTATAATAATATTTATAATAATAAATAAATGTTGTAACGTAAATTTCGCAAATTTGTAGAAAACGGAATGTTAAACGAATCCTTGGATCATTCCCTTTGCAGCTACAGTAAAAATGGCAAAATTTGACAATAGAGAACGATACTGAAACATTGAAAAGAACTGCTGATAAAACGTTGCGTTAATGCAACGGTAGTCTTTAATGGATTAAGTAGAGGATCGAGTTACTACTACTCGTGCAAGTCGTTCTTTCCTTGGCGACACGCGATCGTCGCATTTACAGCGCCATTTCGATTGTCAAGGTGCGAGACGTAGGGTGAGTTACGTTGGTTAATCGGTGATGGCGTGCTGAGGGGTTATCGATCATTCATTTGACATGGACATTTGATAATAATTACCTTTTAATACCTCCGGTGCTACGTGTAATTTCGAACCATTAGAAAAGCATTAAACGCAGACAATGAGGGGAAAAAGAGAATCGCGCCTTCGTTTCATTTAATAGGATTCAACAAGCTTTTGTTTGATAGGAAAAGGACAAACGATTGTTCCAAGATAAGAAGTAAATTAATATCGAAATAAGAATGTGTGCAAATGACTGTAAGTGAAGAACAAATTATTTTCAAGCAACGATCTCAAACAATAATAATAGGAAATGATAGTTTTTTGTGCCGATACGCATTCAAGATGAACTTCTTGTCAAGTCCAAATAACAGATACATTGATTTTAATTGATATTGAGAATAATAAAATAATTTATTCTTCAAATACATTCTTCGTACATTTATCTAAGATAAATTTTATTTGAATAAATTGAAGATTACCTAGTTCTGTCATCTAACCCTTTATAACTAGAATTTTCTTTATTCACAAAGGTTTAGGTTAGGTTTAGGCTAGGTTAGGATAAGTTTAGGTTAGGTTTAGGTTACAAAAAGAGAAAGATTCTTGCAATTGACAGAATTCTGTATGAATTTAACAAACTGAGTTTAAAGCATGAAGTCAAAATCGCGTAATTGTTTCAGTTTAATGGATTATTTATAACTTGGCAGCGTGAAAGACGCGGCTGCTGTTAATTGAAGGAGAAACGTTGAAACGTTTTAATATGAACGAGGCGGAGTACGCGAAACATTTCCACGGTAAAGTGAGATATGTCATACGTGTGCGAAGCGCGTGCACGTATCTAAGTACCAATGAATTCAACGTGCCCGACGGAAATGCATGCATTTTCTAAAATTTCAAGCGGAGAGGGAATGTGATGAATTTCTAAACACGGTTAAAATTCACCGGCAAGAAGGAGCCGTAAATTCTGCTACGTGTGTACATAACCGCGTAGTACAATTACATTTTTTTCTTTCTGCTTCGTAAAAACGAACGCGCCTCTTCAATGCGACGATCTCGGATTATCTCGTATGCATGAAGTTCCTTCGTTGCAAATTTCCAAAAATTACCACCTCGCGTGATCGGGGATCAAATTTCGCGAAATTAAGCTACGCTAATTGCGAGATACGCGTAGTATCGCTATCTAGAGTTCCACTCGAGTGTGAGAAGTGCTAAGCAACAACAACGTTGATAAACGCGTTTCGAGTCAACGAGTAATTACTTAACGTGCATTTACGAGGGCAGCTGATAAGGTGAAATTTCATTAGAACGTTATACGTGATGAGGAATTATACTTAATGAGCGGTGTATAGTCTGTGTCATTATTTTTAGTCGCTTTGCGAGCCAACTGAAGTTCATCGGTCGATAACTTGACTCCAGACTTTTTACTCTTCGTATATTTGTGTATTTGTGCATTCGTATATATATATATATATTTTTTTTTTTCTTATAAGTAATCTAAATTCACGAATTTAGTAATCGTACTAAATTCGTTATGTATGTATATTAAATTGAACAAGAACCTCGTCCTCGTGCTGAAATTCTTCTAGATTTCAACTCTTGACATTCAATCAAATGATACATGCTCATTTTTTTATGCAAACTTAAACCAGCCCATAATAATGTTAAATGAATAAACGCCTATGAATACGTAATGAACCGATGACGAATAATCAAAGATCAATCATAATACTGATACACAAGTGTCCAATATGCTGCGGCCAATAAACCAGAAACTATCGTTAAATTATAGATAATTATCGAATCACCCTCTCGTAATAACATAACATAAATCCCAATTTTACAAATTGTCCGAATACTCAACGCCAGCCATTATGCTGCCTTGTTAATTCAAACAGACGTACGTGATCAGAAGATGGTCTGACTTTAGAAAACAAGAATTTTCGACTCAGTTATTACTGCTCTGTTCTGTGTTCAATTTTCATTAAAAACGACCTGATTTGATTTAACACAACGGTATAACGATCGTTGATCCGGAATACCTATTTTCCCACAAAATGAAAACCTCAGATCTCCATCGGAGACGTACGAACGTTTCCAATCGGAACGTCAAACGCCCACCAGATTTGACGATCGAGTCGAGGAATCGATGCTCCCTGATGGACAACAAAATGATCCTCCGGGTTGGCATCGATCCTGAACGACGGTCCGACGGCAGGGGACGCGCGTCGGTCGCTAATTGGAGCGATAGAATTTCAAACCGGGGTGACGATTGGTAAGTAATGATCGGACGTGTCCACTTGCGAGAGATACTTCTGCCACAAAGCCGGGCCGCGAGTGGAACGCGGATGCGACATGTCCATTGAACGCGAGAACGTTAGGCCGCGTGCGGACGTACAAATAGCCGTAGACGTTTGTCCATGTGTACGTCTACTGATTGAGCCATTGTATTAACTTCCCCCCGGAGTAACTGGCTGAATCGACCGATCGACCGATCGACCGACTAACGTTCGATCTGCCGTTTATCGCCCCGAGCTCGGTAAGTGCGTACGTTGACACATGCCGGGTTTCGTTACAGCGACAAAGTCTCTCCCGACTTTGAAATCTTGATTCTGGCAGAGAAAAATAAATTCTGGACGTGCATCGAAGACTCGCTTTGCGTAATTGCGACTGCAATTTAGCGCTGTACACTAAAATACTTTCACGTTACAATGTGACGTTTTCCAAGCTGCTTTTATGCACACTGAAAAATTCATTTTATGAAATTGAACCGAGACCTCTTGAAATTTGTTTCTCACGAAGTTGCATACTTTGTACAACCTGTAGAAACTGATGCAGCGTATCGCGATAATCGTCAAGCCTCGAGGAACGTGGAATATCTATGGAGTGATTTATTACCCACTGTTTCGAATTGGAATGACGAAATGCACTAAATGCTAAAAACGCTTATCCCTCCATTAATCGACGTGATTAATGCATACTCCTCTCGCGATAATATTCTCTCTCATTCGGAAATGTGAGAACAAGTCATTAATTAAATCAATTAAATTGTAATAATTATCCAAATAAATAATACATTACGTATTATCTCGCTTTTTTTAATTCGAAAAAGGAAAAAAAAAACAGAACTTCTTTAAGAATAGAATTTACGCATCCATTAAGGAGTTATTAAGGAAAGCGTATTCGAGGAAATAAAGCATATTTCGATGATAAATAAATATTAAAAAAAAAAAAAATAAAAAGATGCAAAAGTACGACATTTCGACGTAATATATTTATCGACAAGAGAGCGACATTCGAGCAGCTATCCTTTAATTCCGGTAGTATACGTTTGAGTCGATGGCAAACTCGAAAACGTGATTTAATACTTGTCCGGGGGATAATTTTAAATTCATGCGTACGACGGTTGCCGGGACAAATTTCTCTCTTTTTTCCCCTATGTATTCGAAAACAGAGTTATGCGTTTTAGATTTTTCTGTTTCGCGTCGCATTCCGACTTGACGAATCAAGCGAAATAAAAATTAAAATTCACTTTGATTTAGTTAGTTTGGAACTTTCCTTTTCTAAACATATATGACGAGTCGTCCACGAAAATTTCATTAACGTCGGTCGAGAATTGAAAAACTATCGATTTTGAAAATAACTGGAAATATTTAATATTTGGGAAAATAATTGGATCAAGTTGTGCGGAAAACTAGCAATTTTCTACGATCTGAAATTTAGCTAATTTAATTTGGAAATTTTTATTCGAACAGAAAAGAAAAGAAATTCTGTTTCCATTAGGTGTATTTCATTTCCTGTTTCTATTTGACGAAGTGCTTTAATCGCTAATAAATCGTATAGACAGCAAAGTGTAGAGCGAGTGAACGAGTCTAGAATGAAATTACAGATTTTAACAATTATGGAAATATAAAAATTGTCCTATCGATATGAAGTAAGGATCAAATAGATTTTTGCACAACTTATTGTCAGTCCAATCGGTGTTGTTTAAAGTTCAAAAGAATAATCAATTGCAAAAAGTGTAGATCGTCATCAATGGAATGAGTAATTGTTTTCACGCTAATAAAACATGCCAGTAATAATTCGGCTGAAAAGGATGCATTCGTTATTTGCAACTGACATTGGCTAACAGAATAGAAGTGCAACTTTGCAGGGAATTTCGGCAAAAGTCCCTCTGCGCGACATCAACGATATTCCAACTTTAATATTAAGTTTTCTTTTTCTTTCCTACGTTCTTTCCTTTTTTCTTATTATTTTTTTCCTCTCTTTTGGCGGAACACGTGGCGAAAGTTCGCTGCAATCTTGTTCTTAGTTTCATTCGTTCTCATCAAGTTGATTAAAACTTTCCATATTTCTTTCGTCGATAACGAAAGAAGCTCTGCCGCAATTGTAACTGAAGATTCATAGTCGCGAAAATATAATGAAAAAAAAAAAAAGATTTCTGATACTTTACATATTTTTTCATGCTACGTGCACTCTGTGCAACGTGTGCACTTTGAAATATTGCTACAAATGCGACGATTTATTGCTTCTAACTCATCCAGAATCAACGTTGCGTTTTATGTGTCACTCTTTTCAATCAATTTATATTACCATCTCTCAATGTCCACGACAGTATGAAAAGAACTTGATTCTACAACTCTACAATTTTAAAAAAATTCGAGGATTTGCAGGAAACTCGGAGGAGACAAAAATATACATATGTATATATATATATATAAGATGTCCAAAATAGAGTATTCGCTACGATCACTCTAAGATTTAGGTTTCTAAAAAACACAAAGGTCTGATCCTAACAAAATTATTTGTTGCTCCCGAAAAAATTCGACAGCACGCCCGTTTCGAACGAAGCCGGGAACTGAATCTCTCCCGCGAGGAGAACTAATTAAAGAAGGATCACGGAATATCAAGGAACCGTCGAATTTCAGCGGGTCGGTCTCGACGGTGGTGGTATTTTCCCGCGTCATTAAACCGCGAACAAAAAGTGTATGCTTAGCAGGAGGAGCGGAAACGGAAAAATGGCGCGAGAAATGGAAGAAAAGGGGACGTTGGTGCGGCACGCCTACGGCAGGTGAAATCTAACGGAAGATTGAAGAGGGTGACCGGTTGATGTTACAAAGCGAAGAACGCGCGAAAAAGTCTCGCTGCAAAGAGGGGTAATTAGCGTCGGTCCGCCGGTGGATTAATTAAAACGGCTCCTTGGAAATGTGACGTCGACGGTTACTTAAAACGAGCAGAAGAAAAGGGTTTTTAGGAATGAAAGGGCTGTTTCGCGGCCGTTCCACGCCCGCGCCAAATATAATTGAACGGTTTCGTTTTGGCACAAACCGGCCTATCTCGATTCAGCGTCGCTCAATTTTCCTAGCGTTTCGCTTTCGACGCGACACAACTCTCTCGAGAGGGGAGTCAGTCTCAATTTAGATCGCCGAACCATCCAAATTTTTGTGAATCAACAGCGATTCCTTTAAACTTTTTCTCCTTGGTCATTCGCGCTAGTGGTTTTAAACAGTGGCCTGAAGCTTTCGACCGACACGTGTCAAAATTCAGTATTTTACTGAAAATTGAAATAAACACGATCGATGGAGATTTTCTGACAATAATTTCACGACTCTTGCAGAATTGGATTACATTACATTTATAAAGATGCAAACACTATTTAAAATATATATAAAGAATGTCGCCAAAAAAAGCGAATTTTAAGAAGAAAAATTATAGTCTGTTATATCCTCGGTCGGAAGGCATCTTGATATATATATAAGCCGGAATACGTAATACTGTGCAATTTTTTGAAACGAGAGAAACAATGCATTTTCCTCGTTATACCGTGTACAAAGTGAATTATATCGCAAAAAGAAGCGAGAAAATGTTGCTAATAAAAAAGAACATCAAACAATAATATCGCGACATGCATCTTTCCTTAGAATCGCAGATATTTCCCATCAACATTTGTTTTTTTCTTTTCCTTTTTCCAATAAAATCTCTATTACCTCGCGTTTTAATAAATTCTTTCTACAACTGCGAAATGCACGTCGTACAAAATAGTTTACTACCAACAAAGGCAATCTATTACCAGCACACATCCTGTTTGGAAAACAGAATGGTCCGATGGTGGAATATTAGAGAGTGTTCGGATAATGGGAATGTTCGGATACGGAAGATTCGTGATAGAATCGCTGAATCGATAGTCGCTCGCTGCAATAACTTTCACGAATAACATTGAACGGGTGAGAGGTTTCTCATTAATTTAATAAATCGCTACAACGAGAGAATAAGAATCGTCGCTATAAAGTTTCCGGGTCCTTAACTATGTATGTACATTCGTAAAAAATCCCTTAAACGAAGAAGACGCGACGGCTAGTTTCCACGACTGTCGGCTAACGACGTCAAGTATCGGATCGACGTCCGCTTTAACGGCTAAGTTGTTATTACATTACATTCACGTAGACACGCGCGACAACTTGTCGCGCTTTTCAGCTTCGTAAAAACGCTTACAGCTAGCAGCGGTACTGCGTCGCAAGTACATAACGGTGAGACATACATGTACATACGGTGAAGTTTATGTATACGCCGTGCGAGATGCGGGCGAAAGACTCGCGCGTCACACACTTCGCGCGAAAGGTTACACCCCCTTTTGCGCGTCTGCTGCCAGCAGGGTTCGACCAACAGATACAAATGGAGATTTTTCGATTCCTCTTGTTACAACTTTAACACGTTGCACTTTTTTTTTTTTACAACAATTTAGACGATACAAGACATCCGAGTCTTGTTTCACGCGACAATGTACAATTAAAAAGAAATGTTAACAGTTAACAGTAACATCGATCGATACTGCCAATTTTTTCTGCATTTGTAAGAAATTTTAAAGCGCGATGTAAACTAATTTCCGTTTCATTCGCCATATTGAACAAAAAATAAACAGTTGAGAAATATGCAAGAATCGACACGTAACGAAATTACGAAATATTAACTCTTGGTCTATAATTGAGAACCATAACAATTTAGAATTCAATTACTTAATTAATTTTGTAATCCTCAATTTCTAGCACGAAGAACGTAAAATACAAAATAAACCCAAACGCTTTAAATGTTAGTAATTAGTGACACAAATCATTCAGAGTTAAACGCAAATACGGTAAAAATGCATCTAAACTTTCGTCGATTTATTTCGAAATTGTTGGCAACAAACGCGCGTCGTCCAGAAAACGCTTCGCTCGTTCAAACACCCAGCCTTTCGTCGTTTTCAAGCAGTATCCGTTTGACGAGAGTAATTGGACCGTCTGTCTTTACTTAGCTTTCGTGGTCCCTTAGGTGTAACAAAAAGCATGGTAATTATATATATATATATATATGTACTATTACAATACATAATTACATTATACTAATTATACACGTACTGTGTAAACGCACAGTAATGGACATAAGTAAGTATGTATTTACACTCCCGCAAATAAACTGTAAATATTCATCCAACACGAGAACACTGACACAAACGTACGACACAAATTTCAAAGGACAATGGACTAATTTTTTAACGAGTTTCTGGCAACTTGTGAAGAAGAATGGGTTCTACTTTACTAAAATACTACATGAAATTTTTGTGTTACCGATTTTCTCTTATTTTTCTCTTTTCGTCAATTTCTCCATTTTTCATTCATAATGACGAATTGTAGGAACAAGTCAATATCAGCTAATATCAGAGCCAAATGCCTTTCATATTCCACAGAGTGTCTTACCTAATGTTATTACCTTAATTTACGTCGTAATTATTATTCGCAGTGAGAAATGTTACAATCAGAGATGGATGGTTGTCGAGGTATTCCGACGTTAAATATTAATTTTCCTGTGGGATCGCGAACGTTAACGTTTATTACGTTTCTAAATGCATTGACGTCGTCTGTAAAAAAGTATTAATCCGAACGTGTCGAAAAGTTATTGTTAATGTGCAGAGATTAATTTGGTGCCTTTATATTGAATTTTAAAATCGTTACACTTACAAAATATACCGTAGATTAATAAAAGAAACAATATATTCTCAATCTTGAATTCTCTAATTGATTCTCAATTAAAAGTTCTTCGATAGTAATTCCTTCTGCATAAAAATTTGAAAGTTCAGGAAACTTGAACGATCATTAAATGAAAATTCTTCGTAGATACAAAAAAGAAAAACTTATTTTACAATACTTTAAGGTTGAGTTTATAAGACTAATATTATACAAAGTTCAAGCTTTCAAAGCTTCAAGACTGAAAGTTTAAGACTTAATTTTCGAAGCTCTTGATTCTGTGGATAACATGTGAGTATCGTCGACATATTTAACATTTGATAGTCTATTAATGTTTATAATCATCATTACATCGATCAATTCATGTAGCTTTTACAGCTCAACAGATGTTTACAATTCACAGCTAGAACCGTAGAAAGTATAATATTATCTTTATTCCAAACTGTAAATTCAAAGCATATTTCAACGCACGACATCAATCCAAAAAATGATTTTCTATTGCAACAAATGTTTCTCCAAAAAGGCACCGAATTAATTGCTGCTACCTATTTAGGAGATACCTGTACATTTTAATTTTAATATTGCGCGAAAGACAAGGGTAACATAAGCATTCCGACACGCGCTGCGCATTTTCTAAAAACCTCGTGTTCAATAAATCACGATTCCTAGCCTAAGGGTTTCAGTCTCGTCGGTATTCACTCACGGCCAGAAACGCCCATTGTCCTTCAATCGGCCACAACGCAAGCGAGTATTACGATTTATACTTTTCATCCCCTGAATACCTCCCCCTCTTTTACTCGGGCATTCGTAGAAAAATACCCGCGAAAGTGGTAGTAACTTTACCGTGTGAAATAGGCTTCAATCAGATTTAGAGAGTTCCACAGAAAAAAAAAAAAAAAAAGAAGAAAAGAGTAAAATTAAGTAGTAATCAGTGCGAATAGCCCGACGGGAGCTAAACTGCTCCTCCCGTTTCTTTTCTTAATCCCCGGCAACACTCTTTCCTTTTAATTCGTTCCGCGCTAGTCGACCCGCGCGGCGCGGCCTTTTATCTCCGAAATAAAACTCTGGTATTCAAATTTCTGGCGCGATTGTCCGCGCAGTGACTCGCGACGGAACGACTCGTAATACCGTCAACGAAGAAACTGGTGCGCGCATCGTAATTCACAGACATCTTCGATCGACGTGAATTCCGCGAGGATAAATTTTCATCGCGCGTATTCTCGCGTTGATCTCCCATCTGTCGATGAGAATAATTAATTCTTAATAGCGTCGTTTTCAACACTGGAGCTATTGGCTAAAATGAAGACATCGTGAAGGAAATTACGAACTGTGGTGGTTCCAGTACTGAGTCGAGGCTGTACACATATGCAACGCGGAAAATCTCGAAGTCGACGATGCATTTAGGGGAAGATGAGGCAAGACAGATGTCAATTTGCAAATATCAGTATCACAAACTACGCAAGTCAATCAAATTACAAGCAAGTTTTGATTTTTTTTTTTTTTTTTAACGAGAATCTAATCATAGTTTCAAAACGACAATCAGAAGAAAGAAAACAAGTAACTGACGTGGCAAAGCTGCAATTTTTCAGCACATCAAAGAGAGTTAGTTGATTGGAGAAAAAGCAGTCGAAGCAAGAGAAGAGAAAACAAAAAGAGGAAGAAAACAAACACCAACAAACGAGCTTCCGAAAAGACCAAGAAAGACCTTCTGGAAATTAAAATTAAAAACAAAAATTAAAGAATCGAAATATGGTGTTTCAAAAGTGTGTTTCTTTGAAATATTCGATATTTTTACGTGATATTAAATGTTTGAATATTTAATGTTTTTATATGGAAAATTTAGTCAATAATCATCTTGTTATTAAACTTGCTGTTAAAACACACTTTGTCTTGTCTCCTATATTAATCCCATTTTATATTGACCCCAATTGCAGTTACAAATTTCTTTCGTTTAAACGATTGTTCAAGTTCTCAATTTTCTCTTCAAGATTGCTTTCGCAAAATGCTTCAACAAACAATACCTAATATTTAATTTCCCTTGCGTTTCTTCTCAACTTTAGTTCCGTCTTACCCCAAATTCTCCCACACGATATTTACGTATATGCACACACTTGCTACTCACTGATCTCAGCATCCCCTCTCGCCTTGATCTTCTCTCCAAGATCAGCTTCTCCTTCTCTCACGTCAAACAAACATCTCGAGACTCGATTCTCGTTCCTTCTGATATGCAACACCACGCTTAAAGTGATTTCGTTTGCTATTGTAAATGAATCTCCGCGCGTTCTTTTCTCCTTTACAACATAGTGTCGCGAGAGACACGGAAGACTATATTCACGTGCACGCTCTTCCGCTCTGGCGTTGATTCCATTTCCCAGCGACGGCGACAGCGAATGTAACAAGTTTGGCCGGGATAGCAAGTTGCTTCGACACTTATCCCTTCCGAGATAAACGTACAGAAACGACGACAAGTTCCGACGACACGAGGGCGGCGAGTTTATTATTGGGACGCCGCGCGGACGTCGTTCCGAACGACGATTTTTATTTAATTAAATCCCAGCCTCGGGTAGCTGGCTGTCGCCGTGTCGCAATTCGATCGGTTACCGATTCGATCGGCGGAATTACGTACATTGGATACAGGGGGATCATCGCGGAGGCTCGTTAAAAATGTTTACACGATCCGTGTAAAAAACGTTTCCCAACGATTCGATAACAGTTGACAATGAGACGATTTCCCAGAGTCGAGTGAACAGTTTAAATTGTAGAATCGTATCGCCGCGCTGCACGCTTCTTTTTCTCTCTTTTTTCAACGTACAGTTTCAACGCGAACGTATTTCCAGATTACGCGAGATTTTCTGCTGCTGTTGGCACACGTTACATTCATCACACTACCATCAGAGAATTCTGACACTTGAAAATCTGACACTTTAGTAATTGCTTATGAATCTATAAGAAATAAACGAGTTGAAGTAGCAAACAAATACACTCTCGTTTAAAATGACGGAACATGAAAAAATAACTACTTCTTCGAGCATAAGTAATTATTTCATTCTCGTTTCTTTTTGTATTATTTCGATTTTTAATTAATTAGATTTGAAAATCAAAAGTGCGCGAGTGTTTAGAAGAAAAGGATATATTATATTTCATAAAATTTATTTGAGAACAATCAATTAAGAATATTTAAACGTAAGAATAATTCATCGCTCAGCAACTAAAGAAACTTTCTTCTGCAATACTTTGAAATTGTCTTTATTATTTGAAAATATAAGTTCGAATCAGGAACGTAGGTTGCTCTTGTGTTTCACTGTAAAAAATTTATGAAATATATGTATTTCAATTATAATGTACGAAGAACTTTTTAATTCAAAAACTAAAATGTGCTTTGAACTTTTAAGCGAGAGGTGGATAGGTGGATAGGTGAATATAAAATCATTATTGCACATGTTCGATTAGAAATCATAACAATAAAACGAATAAACTGCAACATTGTAATACGAATTTTTTGGTCTCTTCAATATTAAAATTAAAAGTTCTTGAGAACTTGCATTATGTAGTTTAGTTAGTATCAGATTGCTGTTTAGTGCTTGGTGTCACTATTTAGTGATAAAAAGTGTCAATTATCAATCAAGTATTTCTAGAACGAGGTATGCTCCTATTTGAATTTATTATAATAGACTTTTCGACGGCCGTTAACAGCTGAAAATCCACGTAGCAGTGTCATAGCAGTGTCATTGATTGTCATAGTGTCGGGAATGGAAAAGACGGCTGAAGAAAGAAAGCAATAAGAATGAAAGTCGAGGGAGCTCAAAAGAAAGACCGAAGGATGAAAGGATAAAACATGCAAAGAATCGACGAGAGACTTGATACGAGCAGAATGTAAAAGCATCTGTTACACAGACCTCGCACGAGCCTGGTGTCAAATATCTACAGAGATTGTCCATGGAGGGTCGGCCACGCGAAACCGTGAGAAAGGAAAATTCATTCATTATCAACTGTCACGATACCCGAAAGATACCACTTCGAGAAGAAACGGAGAATATTTTCATGAAAATGGTTTTCTCGTTTAAAAAGATACAGTGTAAAAAGAACGAGACTGATTTTGGAACAAAGAATCAGAATTTTGAAACAAATTGCTTCATTCAGACGCGTCTTTAAATACCCTGATATAGAAGATGGGATATTTTTCAATCCGCCTAGAAAAATTAAAACAATTGGAAATATGTTGTGCCACGTTCAATTTGTACAGTTGAAGATTTTTCTGGCGCAAGTTGTTCATCTAATCCTACTTTTAGTCCCGTTTTATTTTCTATCGGTGATTTTTTCGTTCGTATGACATTCGAGCAACGGTTCATTTAATTTATTCAAGCAAAAGTTCATTTAATCGAGCAGTGTCTAAAATTTCATTGAAATAAGTAGAGTTCGTACGAACGGAGTTTTATCGCGGAACGTTATAAGCACAGTCTCGTTCTCTTTTCTTTTTTTTTTCCTCGTGTCAAACTTCACATTCTCACGATCGATGCGAAAACGACGACGCTTAGACGAGCCACTACGTTCGTCGCTCGAACGAAAACAAACTCGATCGACGCGACGTGGGTTGATAACAGGCAATTTGCGCCGCGGTTAAAACCATCCGTGAAAACCAAGCACCGGCTAAATGATCGTGAAAAGAAGTAGAACGAGGGTGAGTAAGGTCGCAGCCACTCTGCCGCCGCTGCCGTGATGCATCGCTGCCGGATGCTCTGCAACAAACCGAAATTTATGATGCAATGTAAAAAAGCTTGTTTCCCTTTCGCCAACTGGCGATCAATTACAGTTAAAGAGCACAAATGAATCAATAACAGTGACTTTCATTTAAAGTGTTATAATTTTGCAAAGAAAGAAAAGAAAATTGTGCGACAAGAAATATGATTTTAAAGCTCGAAGTCTCTATTTTCAAAATACGTTTCAAAATATCTTATAATATTTTTATAAAATTATAAAATTACAGATTGTAAAATTAATTTTATAGTATCTTTCTAAAATATTCTCACCATCTTGTCGTTTTCTTATAAAAATTTCTTTTATCAATTGGATTCGAAAATTGAAGTTTCCTCCTTACCCTACGATCCCCTAACCTATTATTGAACTTAAACAATAAAGTAATACCGTCTACTCGGTAATGTCGCGTTTTTGAGGAAAAGAATTCTCGATCGATCAAATCGCGACTACAGGCGTTGACATCTCCCCACTCGGTTTATGCAATTAAACGTAATTGTACGCGAACAACGTCTTCTAATACGTCTGAGCGTAAATGAAATTTCGGCAACTTCTGAAACAGGGTTGCACAGGGTTGTAACGCGGCGTGCATCGTTTGCGACTCGCGCGAAACGGCCCTCAACTTGCACGCCGCCGAAGATTTCATTTTGATTACGCGGTTTGCGAAACTCGTTCGTTGCCGCGTTTTGCCGCGCACGCGTTCTCGCCGACGGCGACAAAACGAATCAAGATGACGCTCGACGTTATTGCTGCAACGTCGGGTTACGTCGTTTCTTAAACCGAAACACGGACGTGTCTAATTTTCGGGTTAATGCCAAGTGATTTTAGCGACTAATGGTAGGAAGGAAAGATTTGCTACTTTTGTCTTTGATAGTTTTTAAACTAGAAATGTTTCTTGTGAGAAATCTCATTGAACGATCGTAATGTTTCGTGTAGAGTGATATATATTTGATTCTAACGAAATTAAAACTCAGAGATCAAATGAGAGGACTTCAGGATTTGTTCAACGTCTGATCAGATTCTACGCACGCTTTCGAAATTTTATACGTCATAATTTTAAAACTGACGATGTTGCGTCAAATTTTGTAAGCCAATTGATTTTCACTGTTCTAGAGATATTTGAACATTGATCAATGTATACACAGTACGTATGAATTAATATAATTTAATTTAATTTATGTTACACATAACAAACTTTCAAACAGAGAATGTTCAAATATATCAACGAAAGAGACTTTTTGTCACAATATTGTTTCGACATAAATATCAGACGAATAATACAGAATGATACTGTTTAATTCAATTCAATTATCATTAATTCAAATTCATGTCTCTCTATTTATACTCAAACCTCTTTCATTTGATCATTTTGTCAAGTCTGAAAATTTCAATTGTGCTAATGAAACCATGCGATTTATCAAAAACATGAATCTTAATAAAATCACGAAGAAGAAATGCCAAACTCTTAAACACAAATCTCGATCGCGTGCAAGAAACATTTCAAATTATCACGTCTACTCATCATATCGCGACAAGTACCAAATTATAATATTTAAAACCATTGCATCGCAGCGTTAAATTTTACAATTTTGTCATTGTATCGTTTAAATGTTTGGAAATATATTTTCCTCGAGACCAGTCAACTTGCGAGGCCAGTCGCATGATTTGAAAGCCTTCGCTTACCGTTGACGATGTGAATGTGCACGCTGCTGGAGTGCGTGTTGCTCGGCGAGCAGGTGTACAGTCCAGCGTCTTCCTCGATCGCTCTCTGAATGAGCAAACGGCTGGAAGTCACGGGCCCCCTCTCCGTGATCAGGCTGATGCCACCCCTCAGCGTGTTGAAGGTAATCGCCTAGGAAAGAAAGCAGGCGGACATTATCCACGTTGTATTATCCACCTCGTGACGTGACTATCACCGAATAAAGCCACTTGGCGCGCCCGTGGGGACGAGGGGACAGGTGGCGACAGCAAGTGTCTCTTACAAGTGACGAGACAAATGCCTTTAAAACGTGTTTACAGCCTACGTCGAGGGATGCTCACTAGCCGCGGATCCTAAATTTCCACTTTCGTGTTTTTACATAAACGCGTCGCGGACACATGTACAGTCTATGCCATACTAGATTGATTTGAAGAGATAGAAGGACAATTTTCTGGTGGGCCAGTGAAGGAATATAAATTTAATGCAAGTGTCATTGTACCTGAAAGATACACAAAATTCAATTTTTACTTTTTTGCCTGTTCATCAGAGAAATTGCACCGTTGGATGAAAGAAGTAGTAGCTCAGTAAGAAAAATTAATTGCATAATTGTCTAACCGTATTGTGAATATAAAATGTGAATAAAATTCATATGATTTATATTTCTTAACGGAAGGAAATTTCCGCACTTCCTGTTTTGATTCTGCCGTGCAATATACTTTTGCGAATAATATTGACAGCGCATGCATCAAAATAAAGCAGGTACGTGAATCGTGTCGATTCACGTTTGACAACGTTGAACATTTAAAAGAGAAACAATTAGCCAATGAACAGCAAACTTCGTCAATTCTGAACGTACAACGAGCGTAGAATTAGAAAGCAGAATATACGATAAATGTATAAACGCGTCGAAAATGAAATTCCGTTTTCAGTAATTTTAGCTGTAATTGTACTGCTGAATGCGAGAAAAACCTCACGACCTTCAGACTCCCTTTCTGAGTAAAATGTTTAATTTAACATCAGTACAATTTAGCTAACATTGGAACTACCACTACAATTCTTTCTTTTTGGAACTAGCTATAATTTTTTTAAGCAATAAACTTGCAACTGATGATACACAATGTTGCAAACTTTCAACGACGTACAATCTAAGAGTTAAGAATCACCAAGAAACAGTTCAGTTACGCACATCCTCTTCTTACAATTGCAGTAAAACTCTTTTCCCGTCGCTCGCACTTTATTTTCTCGTACGGTTTTAAATAAAATAAAGTGCAAGCCGATACAAGTTTAAAATCCTTTAAAAATTGGCCATCGTTCTACCAGCCGTATTTATATTTACAGCACGACGAAAGGAAAAGTTACGTAGCAGCGGATTTTCCGAATAAATCATTATTGACGAATGGGGATCCTCGATCAACAGCAGCTTTACCTCAGCCGCGAATAATTTACGCCCGTGCCGTCTTTATTTACGCGTTTGCCCTCCGCGCGCATCGTTGTCCGGGAACAATTGCGAGCTTGTTAGCGAGCTTCATAAATAACGGGCCTCGTAGAAACGCTTTCGATTGCAGCGATAATCGATACCGTGCGATAACAATGGACCGCGCGTGCACGTATTCCTGCAATCCCTTTAATGTTGCAAAGAACGACGTTAGTTATGGGAAATGTATCCCAGCTTATCGCCAGAATGGCTCTCGCTCTCTCTCTCTCTCTCTCTCTCTCTCTCTCGAAAAGCGACCTAGAAACTTCGAAAGCCCTTCGGTGCGTCGTTGATCCCTTCGAGTTTGCTCATCAGAGACAACAAGGGATATGGAAACGCTGCGAATGTTATACTTACTTCGTGATCGTGGCTCCAAACGACCGAGGACGGTGGCTCCGGAGCGTATTTGACCAGGCACGTCAGGTTTATCGTGCTGTACTTGTTGATAAACAGATCCGGGCCTCCGGCGATCTCTGTGACCGGCTCTGCAATCAGAACGAACTATCGTTTTTATCGTGCTCGTCGACAACCTTAACGCAACATTTGACTCCACGACGTCAACAACGCAATCCAAAGTACGGGAATAATTTAGATTAAAATGTTAAATTAAATGATTTAATAACTAGACGTCTTCTGATAAATTTAGTAGAAATTATTGCAAATAACAAATTACCTACATAAATCATCTTGACACGAAACGATGATCAAAAAACTGCACGACTTGTACGATTCGTCTCGCTAAAAGGCCCAGAAGCAACTGTTCTGACCAGGAAATGAAGACGACTTTTTTCCCATAAAATTTTATCGATATGCAAACATTTGATCACTCAGTACCAGACAACGCCACTCCTACTCGAGGTCTACTCCACGCCCCCTCGCGAGTCACGTGACCCAAATCAACCAATGGCTAATTTTCGTTGCATCAATAGCGTTGCACCTGAAGAAGCCCGATTTTCTGGGTTACCCCCGTTAATATCATTTTCAGTGATAATACTCAACTACTTTACCTCTCGTCAATTTGTACTTTCTACAAATATTTCCGTTTACTCTCGTTGACATTCAAAGAATCGAAGCGACAGGCACGAAAACGATTCACCGCGTTGAACGTGACAAATCGTTCGATGATTCGACTCGGTTCGATTAGATTTACAGACGCGATATAACGATCGAAATCGGTTAAAGTGACGTTAAAGAAGAGTAGTGGCCTGTGTCTTTCCTTTAAATGGCAAAAGGAAACAATTGATTGTTTTTGCCCTGGAGCGCTCAAATTCAATCTTATCGTTAGACACAAAGAGAGAAAGAGGGGAAGGAAGAGAGAGAGAGAGAGAGAGAGAGAGAATAAAATCCAATAACGGCGGACGAAGATCTCTCGATACGATATATCCCTCGAAGGAAAGACTTGACCGAGGGAATACCGATTGGATCAATTCTACATGACTCGGAGTTCTCTGCGAAAGAATTCGCGTCGCGTACAATCAACGGAAAGCCGGGGCTACCTCGGAATGCGTTCACTCGCTGGAAAAACCGTTCGTATCGTTCATCGTACCATTTTGACGGAACGTCTCGTGTTTTCTGTCCGCGAGCATCGAATAAATTTCAGTGAACCAACGAAATCAGCTCGCGTTGTCCTTTCGAACAATCGTTACAGAATCTTAAATTGATAAGTTTTAGTCCTCTTCTATTCACGTAAGCACGCTTTTCTCGTTTAAACGAAATTCGCGCCAGACTTGGACACTATTTAAACGATACGTTTGAAAAACGACGAATCGAGTAACAGATCAGGCATAGAAATTAGTTTGGTGCCTCAGTAGTGAATTTTAAAGTGCAAATTGCGTATTGCAGGTTATCGAGAGGAATATGTGTTCTTTCTTGACGATGCTAAATTGCTGGATTATAGCTGTCAGAAATTATTCTACCTTGTGCGACTTGTTACGCGAGGACGTGAGAGAAAATATTCGGAGCCAGAGTTGAAACGGAATTAAGGATCCCCCAGACAAACGTAAAATATTCGCTACGAACAGCTAACATTCTGCACTTCGGTATGAATAAACACGCGAATATTTCGTTGCTGCGAGCATTTCCTCCAACCAGTCGACGTTAGATTTCTAGCGCTAGAAATGCGTCCGTTGCCGTAATTCATCGTACGGCTGTCACGGCGAGACCCAAGATTACGAATGCAGTGGAAGAAGCGCGCGATTCTTGGCCGCTTCGATGTCGAGTTTGGATTATCTGACAAGCTCAGGCTCCGGATTTCCTCCGTTTGCTGACCAACTTTACAGTCGTTCTGCCAACTCGGCGACCTTCGTTCCCTCCTTCGATCGTTAAGTGCACCGAAACGGATCGGCGATTTGCAAAATGCTCCACGGATCCACGGACGCGTTCTAATGTTATGCTAGTTCGTTGAAAAATATATCTTTTGCTTATCGGCTATTATCAACGAACAATTTCGCAAATTTGTAAATGAAACGACTTTTAATGCTACTAATTTTATTGTAGCTTGCGATACAATTAGAATGTTTGTGTGTATGTTATGAAATTCGTATCTATATAGAATAATATAAAATTGATAGAATTGAAGTCAGTTAGGGTATTATTGCGCTTATCAGATATTTCTATACTTTATACATCTTTGCACGGCACGAGCGTTCTATGCATTTTTGCAACTTTGAACGTAAAAAAATCCGCAGTTTGCATCACGAATCTAAAAAAAAATGAATTTGCTCAAAAGAAATTCGACATTCCAATTCTTCTTTAGATATTTTTCTTGATTTTCAAGCTATAAAATATAAAATAAAACATGCATGCAAAACGTATAAGTATAGTATACCTCGAACAATTTTCAAACAATTTTCTCTATAGTCAAGATCGTGCAATTTGAACGTCTGGAGAAATCAGCCACGCCACGGAATGAGGATAAAATTTTCACGACAGAGTGATTGTTTGACATCTGCTTCAGAGACTCCTATTTCGTTGGCGAGCCGGTTAATCGTTGATCGCGTGGCAAACACGGGGCAAACATTGACCGTAGTAACGATCTCGCCGGTGCAGTCTTGTTATTCCCGTGACATTTTACAGCAGGGTATATAACAGGTTTATCCACGTGCGGCAAGTGGCAGACAGACACGAGCACGGCCAGCGGGATTCCAAGAGTTTCTCGAATTCTCTTTGGTCAGTCATGATTTGCTGACCAACCCTGTTCCTTGTCTGTTCAATTTTCGGCGACCGTTGCCGTAAGAAGGTCGTCGTACATTCCTGAACAAATACGTCTTCGGTGTAAGCGGAGCTGTTTCTTATTTGGACGAGCGGCGAACTGCTCTTCGGTAACAGCGTCGGTTTACGCCCGAGGAAATTATTTTGTCACTTTGCTACGCGAACGGGTAAGAACCCTTTCTGCATGTTAACTCTTGCGTGAGTAACCGGACACTCGTTTTCTGTATTTCGTTTAAGAATTACGTTACGTTCTCAACAAACTATCGAGTGCCAGAGGCACTCATTATTTGAACTAGTTTCGTTCGCTCGAACTAACATGTAATAGAACAAATTACGAATGGAAATTCTTCCTCGCGTTAGAATTATTCATTACTGTGATCAGTTGCGAGACGAATATAATAGTTCATAAAAACTGCGCGACTTCTACGCCATTACGATTCGTTTCACTGAAAGACCCAGAAGCAACTGTTCCGACTAGCAAACGAAGACGACTTTTCTACCATAAAATTTTATTGATGTGCAAACATTTGAATTGATAGAAAACAAATTACAGGCGCGATCGCTACCAAACAACGCCATTCCTACTCGAGGTCTACGCCCCCCCACGAATCACGTGACCCAAAAATCAACCAATCGCTAATTTTCGTTGCATTAGCGTTGCACCTGAGGTTATATATTTTCTGGGTTACCCCCGCTAAAATCACTTTCGGTGATAATAACAGTGTATAAATATAACGAACGAAATAAATCTCCATTCAAGATCGTCATTTCTCGATAAAAATATGAATTTGCACGTTATGAACATTCGCCGTCTTAACTTTCAATTTCATCCCTGTACAGATAAGCAAAATATTTTGTTTCGTTCATTTTCGCAAATTTTCTCCTCTCGTAGCATACCAAAAGCGCAGTCTCCAAATATTCAATCGAAAGAAAATTTGAAATTACGACAAAATACATCCATCACTCACTTTAGACTTCAATTTTCGAACGAAATAACGGATATGAATCCACAAAAAAAAAAAAAAAAAAAAAATAGCAATTGACAGTCTCAGGATCGGCAAAGAAAACGAACGGCAATTTCTCAAAGAAGTAAATAGGAATCTCGGTGGTCGAAGAATCACGTCGTCAAAGATTTCGACCTCGATTTGAAGGGTCTCGGAACCGGCCGATCGAAGTTTCCTCGATGACCATCCGAGCGGAACTTGACAGAAGCGTGAGATCTTGGTTTTCTCTTTGAAGAAGCCTTAAGCATCGCGGTGTGGCCCTTCAACCGCACATTGCTTCTCCTCCGGGGAATTTTGAGTGGACCGACCCGTGGACCGAGGGACCGCTATTGTTACAGAAGACATTTTACGAGGTAGTCGCAGCACCTCGAGGATTCACTCCTCGAGGAATAATCGACCGGTTCTTTAGTAGCTGTCTCTCGAATTTAACGACACTCGCACCGTGCGGGGACCGATCGATTACGCCGAAAGTTTCACGGGACAAATTGATTTAGGGGACTTGGCCAGTTTGCGGATCGATTCATCCGCCGTCGGCTAATTTTCAACGAATGCTTGAAGCTTCCAAGCAGTTCTCCGAGCAGTATCGACTTTTCGTACGTTTCAAGTACGTAACAAAATAATATCTCACGACAATTTCAATAATTATTTTCACGAGACTCTGTGCAAATTTGCACAATCGTACACTCGTCATATTTTACCATGACATTTTCTTCCATGTTCTTCCAAATATTCTCCTCCGGATTTTGATAATCGTACGAGTGAACTTTTTCTAAAACAAACACGCGCTTTAAATTGCAGAGACGACGGCCACCTCTCGTCGACAACATTTGTCCCGATAACCCTGAAAACTCTGTTCGACCAGGATCCCTAAGGTTCGTCTAATTCGACGAATTAATATCCACCCGAGCCACGTCGATCTCTATCTCTAATTGATCTTTACTTGGCCCTCGAGCCACGACAGGAAATAAATCGAAGAGCCGCTTGGATACCGAACTCGACCGCGACTTTGGCCGCAATTGAATCACCGGCGCTCCCAGCAGTGGGGCTCGCAAAAAAGGCTAACAAGTGGAAGGATAGTAAATCGACGCTCCGGCAAGAGAATAGAATTCTCTTCGACGTTGATACACCGAAATCCCGACGATCTAATCAACTTGATTCCACGGCTTTAAAACCTACCACTCTTGCTTTTTACTCGCTTTCCGAAGAAACGGCGATCACCTCGGCCTTTTCCGTCCCTTCGGCTTCGTTTCATCAACTTCGTCACGTTACCATTCCCTTTTCGTCCCTCTGTCATTCGTTCGAATTAGGTCGTCACGTATCTTATGCAAAGAGCGAGCAGTTGTCTTGCATAAGACCGCGTATGCGAATAAAATTCACTCTGACTGTAATTGTAGTTGTGATAAAATCGCATTTTGCGCACCTATGATTATACCTTAGGTTATTCTTAGGTTATTCTTAGGTTATTAGGTATATAGGTAAAGGAATCTCAACGCAATCGAAATGATGAACGTATCAGTATCCCGACAGGATAAGGCGGGATTAACGATTCATCGTGCGAAAACAGAAAGAAGAAGAAAAGAATGACGACGAGTCGAGACGCTTCGTAACGAGGGAGTTATCCTTCGAATTTCAACGAGGAGAGCGAAAACGAACCGCCTTTTCACGCATCAGAGCGACTTGGCTCGCAATTTATCAACGAGGCTGCCGCCAAAGGGCGAAGCCCGAAAATTCCTCAAGGCGTGTCGCGTTCGATTCGCGAACCAGAACGTCAGTCTGGAGGCGCGGATGAATTATTTCGGCACGTGAAAAAAAGAGAGACCGAAAAAGGGGCGGGATCAATAATGAAGCCTGACGCGTCTCGCGAAAGCTTCAGAGAAGGTTCAGAGCGTCGCAAAGCGATTTCCATTGGGGATGAAAATCGTGACCGGGGTTCGGAAGGACAATAACGCCGGATCGGTGAGACGTTCAACTGACAACGGAGTACGCGCATTCCTACGTCGCGAGTATTATCCCGGATTGCGAGTAGTTCGCGAACAGATCTTTCAGTCTATCATCCATCCAGCAAACGCTGTTTTCTGTTTACTGACCGATGGTATCTACATTATCGGTGAATAATATTTCAAATAAAAATTCAATTCTATTTTGGCTGATCTTTCAAAACATGAATATTTAGTCGGCACTATTAATCATTCTGTTGCAACTATCATCCCTACGGATTGTCATAATTATTGTACGAACATGTATGTAAAACCAGATAAATCTACGTACGTGTGACTAAATACCTTTAGCATTAAACGGGTATTTTATGTTACTTTTACACACACGTGCAATAAATCTTTCATTCCGGAATGACAACTTTACGTAGGTTTTTGTTTTCATTGGCCTGGGAAAACAAATTTGTGGGAAAAGTTTAGAAATTTGTTTGCAAAAAAGTGAATCTGTATACGTATACGGTGAGCTGGCGTGCAGTAGTATAGATCTAGCATTGGGACATCATCTGGTTTCGTACAAAGTATTCAGGAGCTGACCAGTGCGAGTCTCGTAACTCGTTAAAAATCTTCCATCGACTTATCACGTTATAACAATTATTGCAGTCGTCGTATTACTTCGTCGAGTGAAGATGAAAATGTTTTACATAAAAAATTTCATAAAATTCAATTCACGAGGGTCAAAGACTTAACTTGCGAGGCGGAGTGTACGTACAGGGGGTTGACGGGGGTATTGAGTGTGGCTTGACGCAAGCACGCGTGTATTATTAGCATCGCGTCGTCGTCGCGTGGCGTTGCGTCGCGATCGAGACCATTCGAGCCGCTCGAACCGTTTCAGGACCTATTGCTTCCCGTATGTTACGCGCTATATATCCATTCGAGTCACGTGCCCTGCCCTGCCCCTCTTCCATCATCGACACGAGCATTCCTCTGTCCGATAATGATCTTCCGTCCGTCCACGCCATTACCGATAGAAATTGATTGCGTTCGGATGCAACGCGACCGATAGCTCTCGTGTATCTTCGCGATGAGTTGCGGTTAATAATGGGGCTCGAGACATTTTCAACTCGAATCTGCATTGTGCGTTTCGTATGCACTTTGAACGTGACTCGAAGTTACGTGTACGTTTACGACTGAAATTGACTACGAGTCATTTGCAGCGAGCGAAACTTCATTTCTCAATATGTACTTGTCATTTTGTACTTTTTTTAATATTAAAAAGAAACTTTTTAATATTACTTTTAAACTTTTAAATGTTTGATTTAAAAAGTGATTGTATAACACAGTGAAGACTTCGTTGTGTAATCTGATACTTTTTTATTTCTTCTTTTTTTTTTTTTTTGAAAATCCAGAATTCAGCTTTTTTGCGAAGATATAAAACCCTATAGAGGTTTATTAACTTCTTCTGTCGTTAGATAAATTTGGAACATTGTAAACATCGTTCCATTCTTTGTATTTGTGTTGGATTCGGATTAAATGGCAATAGGAATAAGATATTCAAGAGGACCTACTTCGGAACCTACAAGACCATCAAGATTCTCGAAACTTTGAACACAAGCCTTATAGACTGTCATTCAAGATTTGTCGAGACTTTCAAGAGTTTCAGTAGATACCATTCGGAACTTAATACATTAAATTATTACAAAATTGATATTCCTTCCTTCTGTATTTAAATAGCACAGAAATGTTATTGGATACTTCAATTCTGATGTAAAGACTAAAGCTACGACTTCAAAGTGATTTAGGATATTATTAAAAATTTATTAGAAACAAAGACGAAAACATTAGCAATTGCAAATAATAAATTTCAACTCTATTCAAGTCTATTTCAAGTCTCTCATTCTTATTTGAAAAGTAACTTGGAAGAAGTAACTCTGTCAGTAATTGTATCATTGAAATGGAATAAATAAATAAACGAATATTGGAGAAACAAATATAAAATACAAAACGAAATAAATACATAGCCGAAATAACGAAATAATAATTTTTGAAGAGAAGAATTACTCAAACAAAAATAGCAAATATATAAAAATATAAAATAAAACTGCACGACTTGTGCAGAACAGTACGATTCGTCTCATTGAAAGGCCCAGAAGCAACTGTTCTGACAAATTGCAGGCGCTCGACCAGACAACGCCACTCCTACTCGAGGTCTATCCCACGCCCCCTCGTGACGCAAATCAACCAATCGCTAATTTTCGTTGCATCAGCGTTGCACCTGAAGAGGCCCGATTTTCTGGGTTACCCCCGCTGAAATCACTTTCGGTGATAAAACGTAAGATTACGTTTCGAACGTTTTATTCAAATATTTGATTTAAACATCCAAATCTATCATCTGAGATCTCACCACTGCACGCTGCGGTACTTACACTCACGCGCTTTCGTAAGAAATATGCGTATTTAGCTGATTAGTTGGAGCCAAATTTAAAGTTACGATCGTTCCATACTTCAAAGTACCGAGAGAAAAGCCACGCACGGTAGTTGGGCTATTAAAAACTAACGAGTGAAATGGAACAAAGTGAAATAGAAGTTTACCAACAAATTTCACGGAGACATTCACATTGGAGTTCCGAGACATCGACGAGTCAAAACAGCTGAAGCGTTTTCGTGTTTGTGGATTGGAAGAGTGGTTCTCGACTGGTGCGGTGAGGTTTGTAAATTTCCACGGGGGCGTTCATTTGCGCGGTTGGAAAAGAGACCAGTCGTCGCAGCGGGAAAAGCTTTCAACGATTGAGAACCAGTCGAGCATATCAGTTACAGTATCAAGGTAACACCAGAGTGGCCGGCAGTGATTCCTACAGAAGCATTGCTTAATCCTGTTTCGATAATCCTTTCACCGTTCGACCAAGTATCCTTATCGACTAAACCGTGGAATTTCCACGAGTTGGAAAATTCCATGCGAAATCAAAGGGGAAATTTAAGCGAATTAGCCCTCGAATTATCCCGGCGCTTCGAAATCGAACGATGATCTTTGACTGCAGATTTCTGCGGTCTTTTAACTTAACTTTGCTCGGTCACGTTAATCTCTTTAAATGACAGATTTGAATAATTAACAATACTAAATTATAATTAAACCGAAGCGGATAAAGTAAATAAACGTAATTGGCTCTTTTAGAACCGATCGAACACGAATTTATAATATTCTGAATTGAAAATTACGGACGACACGTAAGAGCAGTCGACGTTTTTAATCTTTCGCTACGAGTGACAAACAAGACCTTCTCGTGGCTGCGCAGGTGTAAATCGTCAAAGGTGTAGGAAAATCTTAAAACGCAGAAGGCGATAAAAATATTAGATTATATCATGTTGAGAGAAAGAAAATATCGGAAATATCGGAGAATTCGTGGAAAAATCTTTGACAAGGTGGGGGGGAAGGAGAGAAAAAAGATGAGAGAAAATTACGGGTAAAATCGAAGCGACAGCGATCCGAAATTGCCGCTTCCGAAAAAGGGAGAAGCGCGATCACGCGAGAGCGATCCGAAAATTGGCTCCGGCGAGTACAACTTAAACCGGTGTTCGTTTGAAGGTTCGATTGATCGAACGGAGCGCGCGGAAATGCCGGGAGCGAGAGGGATGGGAAAGGGCAGGGTTGAAAGGCGATGGTTTGACGGAGGAGTAGCTCTGATTATTGCGACACGTCTGGCGCGGGCAAGCAATTCCTGGGAAAGCGTCGGTTAATTCCGTTTCGATAATCCTCTCATCGGCTCCGCTAGATACGAGCTGACCGTAGTTTCGGCTGCGAGCAACGAAGGAACGAAATAAAAGAGAAGCGACAGTTCAAGACGAGAACAGTTCTATAAAAAGTGTTTAGCGTGAAACAGACACTTTGCGAGAAAAAAAAAGTTCAAACATTATTTTTGTAAAGCTGAATTTGCATTAAGCAACTATTGTAGTTTACAACTAGATCGTTCAATCAAAAATGGTGATTAAATGTGAATTTTGACTGACACTGTGTTTTTAAGGCCATCACGATCAATTTGGTGGAGTTAGTTTAATTACAGTAGAATTACGTTTGTACAAATATGGATTTACTTGAATCCAGATATTCATCAACGCTCGATTAAAGAAAGGAAAATTAGAGGAAACTATTTCCCGTAAAATCGTACCAACACGAGCCTCGAAAATAACTTCAAACGAGACACGTGCTTACGTTAATTTACTTTTTCTCTTCATCCATCGACCAAACATTTCCCTGTGATCTTCCTGCAGAATCATAACACTCTGCATAAAAGTAAGAAGCGAGATAAAAAGAAAAGAAAAAGAAAAAGAAAAGCAGGTGCGCAGAGGAAACGGGTGATGTAACGTTTACTTTTTTGGTTCAATAGGGTGGCGAATGATTTGGAAACGTTGGCCGAGCGCCAACCTCTTTCCAGTCGGTTTAACTGAAATAAAGGATGTCATATTGAGTATTTGCCGAAAGTAATGCGCCGGCGGACGCGCGGCGATGGCGCGCTATTGTAAGCAGTGACCGGGTTCCTGAGGGAACACCCGGCGAACGTTATTTTGCGGGATTATCGCGCACGATAAAACTGCTCCGTCATCGCGGTCTGGAATAACGATCGGGGTTGTTAGTCGATCGCGGTCGAAAATAACCGCGAGCTTTTACCGGCCCCTCCATTAGGATTGTACTCGCGGTCAGGACGAACGGTGTCTCGTGGAAATTTATCGTTCGGCTGTGATTAATCCGTCGCGAAAACATATTACAGGGCCGCCCCCACCAAACCGCCGACAAATGTTCGTCCGACTGCATTCCAGGTAAACGGATATTTTCTATTAATCGATCGATATAGCGCCCCGGAAATAGCGCCGAGTCGGCCGAGGAAATTGTCCCGGCTCGTTGCTCGATGCCTTTCTCTCTCTTTTATTTCGCCGATGTCAAGAGTCGATCTTACTTTGTTTTATCTCACTTTCTGTCCAACCCTTTCGCGCCGAAGAAGAAGAAGCATATGTATACGCACGATCGATCGCTCGGGGGAACTTTTCAAAAATGTACAAAAGATTTGAAAGTCCCTCGAAGTATCTTATTTTATTACCGCTCCAATATATACATACATTCTTCCATCACTTTTTATAAATGTGTGTTTTATAAAAGATTTTAAAATTTCATCGACAATTCGCCGTGCCGAATTGCAGCGAATATATTGATCGTTGAAGTTTGGAACAGAAATGTGTATAGAAATTACAAGACACAGCCAGAAATCATTGCATCAGTGAATCTTAATATTTTAACATCTGTTTGGCCAGATACCAATTTCTTATTAAATATATTTGTGCAATAAATATCCTCTAGCTTCTATAATAGTCTCAATAGTCTTCAACAGTGTTGATAAAATTTCGAAATGTTACAACACACCTGTAACACGTCATATTTTCGAATACCTTCGAGTGATGTCTCATTTATTTATTCATACTCTGAATTAATGATCACCTTCATAGATAAATTACCAAGCAAGTTGATTGTACGATGCAACAATAATTATACAACGCTATCGACTGCTCGACAACGCGCTCCAAATAGAACAGCAATTAAATTTCGGTCGGAGAGACCGGCGCGGAGAAAGATTAAACAGAGCGCCTGCAGTTTATAACAAAACCCTAATCGATCCTTCCCAGTCTAATCTAGGGTTCGCGTGTAAGCGTCGCGAGTCGCCTCGACGCGTTACATTAACACTCTCCTTTATATCGAGGATTATAACGAGAGTTGCCTCCGCGATTACGGCGCAAGTTGGCGTGTACCGGACGCCACGTAAGAAGATTCCTCGAATTTCGAAACGATAACAAACCCGCCGTTCACCCCCGTCGGTTGAACGAAGCGTGCACGGAGAATTTGCGTGGCAAGTAAAACCAATCGGCGCTCCCTAAAACCGCACGATGGAGTCGGAATGTTGCAGCGGCCCGGGTCCACCCTTGTTAGAGCACCAGAGAATATTTCCGCGGGCTTTTCGAAAAGTTAGCCCGGGTATTTGGGGCGGGAATCTTGGCATTACCGTGGCCCTTTTGTGCGAATGGCTCTTGTTCAACAGTTCTCCTGCGGAGTTCCCTTACGGCCACTGCCACTGAGATCGTTGGCTACGGAGCGCGCTCTCGTAACGTGGAACACTCGTAACGCTCGCTCGTCCTCAGCTTCATGCTCGAGAAGACTTCATTTCGATCGTGCATAGCCAGGCCAGGTAACGTCTTATCTCCTCGTTAATATGACGTTACCTGCTTGTTTCAAACTTGAACAAAAACAAAAAACTGCACCCCACTTGTACCCCAGTACGATTCGTCTCACTGAAAGGCCCAAAAGCAACTGTTCCGACTTTTTTGCCATAAAATTTTATTCATACGCAAACATTCGAATCGATACGAAACAAATTACAGGCGCGATCGCTCAGTACCAGACAACGCCACTCCCACTCACGAATCGCGTGACCTAAATCGACCAATCGCTAATTTTCGTTGCACCTGAAGAGGCCCGATTTTAATGGATTACCCTCGATAAAATCACTTTCAGTGATAAAAACAACGAAACTCCCGTTTTCGTAACACACTGTTCCCCGCGACTTATCGCCAGGTATTTCTTAATTTCCGAAACGGTCAAAGGCGTTTCCAGCCTGCTGACCGCCTGCAAAATCTCCAAACTTTCGTCAATTACGTCCGAGAAACTATCAGTTTCTGAAACTCCCTGAGTTTCCGCGTCGATTATCTGTAGGAATTACTCGCGTCCGCGATTTCACTGTACTGAGAACAAGCTTGTTCTGAATTGACGGAGCGAAAAAGATAACTCCATCGGACGTGACATAGTTTGATTAGATCGTGGATATTTGTAGAAGAAACGAACATTTGTAAACGTAAAATAATATCGACAGGTTACAACATAAATTATATTATATCGATGTAACGATTAAATGTTGCCGAAATACTACTATAATGTCTATTTGAAATATTATATCTGCTCGTACTGACCAATATAATCGATGTTTGGGGAACTTCACACACATAAGGTATTCACGAAAACTTCTTCTTTGAAAACAAACTGCGCATCTCGCCTTTGCGTGAAAAAATAACTATTATATACTGTCAAACGCAAAATAATTTCGAAAGGATATTCCCCAGTTAAGAGTCTGACCCGCAGATTTAATTTAGAAGAGATCCGAGGAGAAAAACCCCGGAGAGGGTCGAGATTTGTAAATCGTAACCGTTCGTTTCAGCTTAGCCGAAAATTTCTCGAAACTTTTTCCCCGGGTACTTTCATCCCTCGAGAAGGTAGCAATTTCGCCAATCTGTAATAAAGTGGTCCGCCCAAACTTTACTCGAAACAGACCCTCCCCCGATTCGACCGAGGCGAGCCGTAATCTTGTCCTGCCGAGTCTTATTAACAGTATTTTCTGCTTACGCTTTCGAGAGTGAATTTTTTTATCGGGCGGCTCATTTGCACAGGTTCGCGATGAAAACTTTGTGCTGAGAAGGGACGGATTCGCGCCAAAACGACCGAACCAACTTCCTGCAGAATCCGGAGGATTTTGTGCTCGTCTCGAAGTTAATTACCAAGAAATCGAGACTGAAGCGTCCTTCGTCAAAAATGAACGAGGCGAATCAGCGTACGACTTGATTTTCGTAATAGCCGACGCCGGGAAAATATGGCGGGAAATTTGAATCACATATCAATCACGACTCGAAACTTGAGATTCAAATATTACAGACAATTTTCATTAATTCGGTTCATCGTTTGAATCATTGACGTGAAGTATTAAAGAAAATCTAGAAAATTCGAGTTGTCGCAAGATTAATATTCGTATTTATAGCTTTAAATTCTTGAACGTCAATGAAATTGTTTGAACCAAAGTAATCAAAAAACTTGCAAGATTTTATCTGATCCTATCCGATCGTCAACACTTTTTTAAAATTTTTCAAAATTTTTCAAAAGTTAAGGAAAAACGAGAGCAATATTTTTGTACCTGTCTTTCACGCACAGATACATTTCACAAAATATCTTTTAAACCGATAATTCTCCAACGTAGACAGATTGACATTTCTTTTTTACAGACAATGTCCAACACGAACAAATTTCTCTCGAGAACAAAGAATAGCCGCGATATTGTACGAATCAACAAAATAACAAACTCTGCAACATACAATGGCAAAGCGATTCAAAGTCTCTCAGATCCCATCGCCAACTGCGTACGTGCGTCCACACCATGGTAGTAGTTTTTGAACGCAGTTCGTGGCGCGGGTAATGATCGAAAAGTACAGAGGTTCGCACGTTGTGGCGTTCCTTTTTTCCTTGCCCCCTCCCGGGCGATTATTCAACTAATGGAAGCTTCTCGGCAGAGCGCAGTTAGCGCAGTGGTCGGTGAAAAAAAAAAAGGGGCGTTGCCGAAGGAACACACGTCGCGGTGTATCGCGTATAGGAACGAAAGCCAGGGGCCTGGTTATTTTCAGGAAAATAGCACGTTGCACTTGAGGCACGAGAGGTAATTACAATAGCACGCTGTAACGCCGAGGTTCGAGTATTGTTATCACGATGATCCGACTTCCCCTTCCTACCCTGTAATTATTCAACCCTGTACGCCACACCAGCCCTATAGTCATTGAAATTAAAGCTTTTTTGCATTTTCAACGGCGCCTCGTTAATCCGTCACGATGACGGCACTTCGCGGCGCGTATTAGCAATAAATCGCGCGCGAGACCCGCTCGCGGTTCTCTTCGATTTTTATCAAGATACACACACGCGCGCGCACACGGTAGATTCGTAACGCGAGCCACGGTTTTCCAATCGCACGCCGCCAACGTGTGCACGAATGGTTAACACGTCGGCTGTCACACGCGAAATTCGAGTGTTTTTTGTTTCTTCCTTTTTTTTTCCCCTACGGAGCGAGATATTGAATTTTTGGAAAATATCGTGCGCCGCAACAAAGGTACAACGAAAGCACATTTTTCGTTTCGCAGTGTTATTTTGTTCTAAATTCTTTCGTCTCGTCGATGACGTTCGTCTCAGTTCAATCCTTTTGAAACAGAGACAGGAAAATGCGACAAGATCGTAAGAACGAGAAGTTTGAGGCATTAGGTTTGATCTCAAATGAAATTCTAGCGATTAAAAGACAATACAAATGTGAAAGAAATATGAAGGAATTAATCCAATTAATTATTCCAAACTAAAAATATAGAATTTTTAGGAAACTTAAATTATTCCAAAATGTTTATATGTTTTACAGAAACAGCTATAACCCGTCTAACACGAAAGTCACACTTTTAATTAAATTTACAGAAGACTGAATTATTTGCTGACAGATTTCAAAACTACGAGTCCATCTAATGACATTTTTATTAAAACGGGATTTCGTTTCACTTACAAGGAGAATTAATCCATCTCCCTGCTCGAAAGGCTGTCCTTTTAAAACAGAAGATTGTTTTTCCTTGCCGGTCTTAAAAATTTCACGTCTGTCTATTTCGATAAGACGGAGCGACTTTATTCGACGGGAGGCGTAACGCGATAGCGAGGCGAAGGCGTTCGACGAACAATTCCGAACGAATCGAACGTGAACGCTGTATTTTTCTTTCTTCTGGCGGACGTCGCGAGCAAGGAAAATAACAAATCGTAGAAACGTAGAAGCCGGAATTTTTACTGAAAACGACTCGGTGCACCGGCCATCGGACTTTCGGTTGCTCGCGACCAATCCTCGTTGTATCTTTGTCGAAGACACTCAACAGAGGAAATGTTCTTTGAGAGTGGCACGTGTACTTTTAACCACTAACGTTCCTCTTCTCTTTGAATCAACGACAAATTAGTAGCAATTTGTAAATTATCTGCAAGATTGACTTTCATCCAGCGCAAAAATTTTCGCCATAACGTAGAAACAATTACACAGTACAACGAGCATTGGAATTTTGTGCAGATGAATGAAAAAAGAGAGGAAGAAAGCTACGCGACTTGGTGAATTTAATGATTCACGCCAATTTTTCCTCCACGGAGAGAGAAATTATATATTCGTTTACCCCAGGAGGAAAAAATGTTCGAAATTTCAACCTCTGTTAATCAACACCTTCGTGACATCGTCCGCGAAAACCACGAAAACCACGTCAACGTTTTACCTTGCAAAAAGGAAAAGAAGATGAAATTGACTCAGTTAATTTCGAGAGTCAGTTCTAATTTCGTCGACCCTGATTCACTTCGTTCGTTCGTTCGTTCGTCGTGCGCGATCCATCGATCGTGCGCAAGGTTTTTTTTTTATCCGTCGTGTAACGTGCAATTTCTCCGGACGGCCCCTGGAGAATATCGCGATCCAGTTTTACCGGAGACCACGCGGTAGCCCGCGTATTTCAACTCGTAATCCTGTCGTCCGATTTGCGCGAGACTCTTGAGCCTGTGTTTGCGAAGAATCTTCACTGCAGGGAGTCGAGCTCTCGAAAGCAGTCGCCTGCGAGAGTGCAAACTGTACGCTTCGAAACATTAACGACTCGAATACACGCCGAACGTTATTTCGAACGGGTTCTCCTGTTTATCTTATTGCGTTTTACGCGGCAATATTAATTTCTGCAAAACGAGACCGAGATTTCGACGCATTTACGGGAAAACACGGCCGCGTTTCCTTTCAGCGTGTGCTCGCTTGTCACGCTTGTTATCCAATCTATCACACGTTCCTCAGTTTCTAATTTTCGTTTCGAAATTCATTGCGCGATAGAATGAGAAATACAGTAAAGATAATGAAATTAAAAAAACTGTTTTGGCCCAAAGGCAACTGTTCCGACTAAGAAACGAAGACGACTTTTTTTGCCATAAAATTTTATCGATATGCAAAACAAATTACAGGCGCGATCGCTCAGTAGCAGACAACGCCACGCCACGCCTCCTCGCGAATCACGCGACCCAAATCAACCAATCGCTAATTTTCGTTGCATCAATAGCGTTGCACCTGAAGAGGCCCGGTTTTTTGGGTTACCTCCGTTAAAATCACTTTCAGTGATGAAATGAAAAAATAAAAGTTTGTGCTCTCCGCCGTGTTGTAAACCTCTTGTTATTCCACGCACTTTAATTATTTATTTATGTATCTTAAAAATTTCGTCAACTTTTTAATTATTGTGACACTAGTTCGGTCGTTCGTAGTTCTTCCGTTAAATTTCCGTATACGGTTCAACAGTCGCGAAAATACGAACGAGCTAAACTTTCCGCATATTTGTTAGACAATTTCAGCGCAGCCGCAACTTACGTTTTACATAAAACAGTGAGTACTTTTTACATAAAAGAGAAAGTTCGCGGAAATATGCAAATTTACTACTTCTTTGAGAGGAAGTTCTGGTCCTTTAGAGAAAATGCTCCTTTCGTTTTCTCTTCTCCCAAGTGTGTGTGAAACACAAACTAATAATTGTTGAAGGTAGCTTTTTGAAAGTTAGTACATGAAAAGAAGAGATGAATTTTTAAGTGCATTTGTGCATTTCGTTGCGGCGTACAACAGCACTCATTGTCGATATATAGAATACTTGATCTCTATCTCCAAGGACGTTCAATTTTCCAACTGTTCCACTTTAAAAACTGTTTTAACTGTAAAAAGAATATCATTTTTGCTCGAAAACCAGGCATTAGTCCGTGATAAAATATAGCAGTTTGAAGATGAAATGGTAAAGTTTAAAAGGAAATTAAATTAAATTAGCACTCCTTGATGTAATTGTAACGGTGTAAACTTCGTTTGGAAACATTAAATACGAGTTTCTTTCACCACAAAAAATACAGCGGTCCTTGCAACAAAATGTAATTATTACGAAATGAAGGCAGACGGATGAAAAGAACAATATTCTGCTGAAAACAACGTGTGTAAACGGAACAGTTTCCTGATATTTAACAAGCGAACACTCTTTTTATACACTGTTTTTAATTGCTATCGTGCATTTATATAATGATAACACGTTTCTAGGAAGAAATTAAACATGATACCAGAAAACGAAAAACAGCAGAATTTTCGCCTGAAAAACGTACGAGAGTTAAATCAGAAACGATCAAAAGTACTAAACGTTGAATTCTCATCTTCTTTCTCTCTCGTTTCATTTTCCATCGAGCCTGACATCAGCCGGAGCCTCTCGATGCTCCGCTTTGATTAATTAAACAACCGAAACATCCGGTAATTAAACGGGGGAACGTCATGCAAATTGTTTTCTTTTTTCTCTCGGCAAACGGCGAGATTTTTTTATAGAAAGCCGTGAGATAAATTGCAATGATAAATGGAATATCGTAGGAACTTCTCAAAAGGCGAAATACCATATTTTAGTGGAGCGAAAAAAAAAAAAAAAAGGAAACCGTATATTCCCAGAGAAAATTTATCTCCGATACGTTCATTTTTCTTTTCTCGTCCATCGCCGTGACTTATTAATATCGTCGAACGTGACAGAAGAAAACGAACGATAAGAGACGAGAAGGAGAATCTCTAACAAATCTCCTGCGTAATTAATTTACGCAAACAGCGTTGTTGTTAACGACGTCGGTAACGTCGCAGTTTAGCAAACAATTCCCTGCGGTTGTCAAGCGTGACGACGATCGTTTCTGCTACTTTTTGTTTCGTCGCATCGACCACTTGTATGGGTCATTAGCGACTTGCATTTAAATCTCACAATTTCTCATTGTCATATTATTCGACAGTCTTCGAAAGTATATTAGTTTCAAGACCTTATTCTTTATTCTTTAGGTATATCACTGTTATTATACGTTGAGAGAAGTACTTATGTTCAGTTTGATGTATATTTTCTGTATATCTGTACTTTGCACAAATTGGGGGATTTTCTTTGTTGGAGAGAACAAACCGGCGAATGACGTGGATTTTTTTCTCTTGGAAAATTTGTGAAAACGAGCAGAAAAAGCTAATAAAAGGAGACGCATTAAAAGGCATGTTCCACGATTGTTCTTTTTTTCAAACCGTTTAATTAAAAGGCAAATTCGTTAAAAGAGAGAAAAATGTGTGAACACTTTCGTTGAAGCGAGATTATCCTCAGAAACAATTAGAGATATGGTTTTACGATAAAATTAATTGAAGCACGAACGTGCAAATATTTCGTTTCGACGAAATGTTATCATCACGCGATTCTCGCTTTCTTACGAGATCAGTTGCCAACTGATTCAATAAACATTTGTTTGTGTACATATTTGAACATGTTTAAATAATACAGAAAGAAATGTAGAGAATAATGCGACAGATGGAACTGATGTAAAATATGAAAGAAAGATAAATATAAATTAGCACAAAGCTTAAAGATAGTTAAAAATCATTGAAACTGAAAATTTACACATTCGATGTTACACTTCTATCTGGAATGTACAATTTATGCGATTTATGGAATTTCAAATAAACTGAAATACTTGCTGAGGTAGACATTCGTAATCATTTCATCGATAATTTAAGCTAATTCTGGTAGTAATAAATCAGAAAGTGCATACATCGACGAAAGTGGATGAAAATATTATTTTCGCATATCGAGAGGCATAACGACGACGTACGTGTTTTAACATTCTTTGAAATTAACTTTATATCTGTAATGGAGCTCCGAGGGGTAAAAATGTTGAAATACCTTCCTTTTTCCCCTTTCGTTGGCATTAGCGGGAACGAAGTTCGTTTTATGGAATTAAAAGCGGACAGTAAAATGGAAGGGAAAAGTCGAGGCAAATGATGTCTTGACTCAATTCCGCAAATTCAATTTGCAGAGAGAGAGAGAGAGAGAGAGAGAGAGAGAGAGGTGGGATGGCCGTGACGACACTTCCCGACGAAAAAATATACTTTTGATTTTCTGCTTAGGTCGACGAGAATTTTTTTCTCCCTCCCGAGGATTCTAAACAAATTGCGCGGATTGTCGCGTCGAAGCAAATTGAAAGAAACTCCTGAATTTTCCCAGTGTGTTGCCCTCTCCTCGAGGGCAAAGTCTCTAGCCAGGAGAAAGCGAAAACGAAAACGAAACAAATGATTTCATTCAGGAAAACTGCACTTTGTCTGTGATTGTTAACAAACGTGTTCGAACACTTGCAGAAACTTTTTGTAAATATATTTTGTAAATTCCTTCGAGTTTGAAAGAAATCCGAAGGTGTAGGAATTGTAAGATATACTTCGCGAAGATTATAAAACCATTTCCATATATAGCCATAAGCCAGTAGGACTATTTTTAATAGTTATTATTACGTCAAGATGTCTAAATGTATATTTGCAGTAAATATCTTGCAGATTGGTTCCAAATGAAGAAAATCAAGAAAATCGAGCAATTGACTACAGACTATTTCGAGCCAAATATCTTCCTTCGGGTTCTCCGAAAGCTTCTGCGTGAAGTACGACCCCCATTAAATATGAGTCAAGAGTTCTGCAATTTCATTTTCAATGAAAAGAATGCCCAAATGGAACAGTTGTACGCGACGTTAACAAAGAATTATTCAACGACAACAACGCTCGTGCATAAATCCCAGAGAAATGGAAACACCAAGTGTCCACAAACTTTCCGCCATCCACGTCCAATATTGGTCCAACGCGTCTAAATAAATTGCGCGGCTCCTCGCATCGAGGTAAATTGAATTTTCCCCGAGTGTAACTCCTCCGCGTTGCGGGGTCTGACCAAGAGAAAGATCCGAGGGAAAAGCGGAAGAGAAAGGAACGATTTCGTCAAGAAAGGATGCTTCGGAAGAAGAACACCGAGCGGCTGGGTCGTTTCTTTTCTCCACGCAGCTGGCTTGCATTCCAGGACGAAACGCGAACTCGGTGAAAAAAGAGAGAGAGAGAGACGAGAAGCTCGATTTTGTCGTTGTTGCCGTCAGAAAGACTCAATTTGTCACGGCAATTTCACGGGTATCGGGTGCCAAGAATGCCGGCATTGGCTGAAAGCTCGGCAATTGTTTCTCGATTCGTTCTAGTCTAGTTCCTTTATTAGACGTCCCGGGGCAAAAGGAGCCGGGGAACGCGTGGCGTCGATTCGCCACGAATGAACAATTTGTCGAACACCTTTTGAGCTTTTCCTAAAGACGCCCCGCCCGGTGCTTTTCTCTCTGCCTTTCCGCCTTCAGCCGTTCGAACCGCCGTCCTCTGTGTATACGTACGTACGGTACGTGTATTTGCGCGAAACATCGACACCCTCGGTGTGCTCGGTGCGCCGCGCTTTTCGCTTTTCAGCGCCGCTTTCCGCGTTTCCACGCTCGACGTGTGGCACGGCTACGTCTTTCGCCATTTCGTTTTTTTCCGCCGGGCCAGGCACAAAGCCGGCGAGCAACGTTCTCTTGAAACAACGCGAATCGTCCCGATGGAACAGCTCGAGTCGAGCGGCCCTCGCCGCTTTCTCGGCTGACCTACAATCGCCGAGATTCGATGTCGCTCGCTTCGCGGTGTGAATTTAATTCGCGAGAAGCCAAGTGCGTGAAAGTAAATAAAGAACAAACGCGGGACGAGCTTGAGACAACGAAGACGTGCTTTCAGAGCACGTGTTACTGTTGATCGCACTTAATAATTCAATCTACTTTGACTTAATGAACCTTCCCTACGTACATCCAAGCGAGGAAAATGAAAATCAATGAGCTGAGTGGAACGTGAGGAATTAATACTAATATTAAATTGCCCTGTAGACGACAAATAACCGAATTGAATTCCAAGTTGTTCCTGAATGATATAAGAGAGAGAGAAAGTTAATTAAACTTGCTCGTGTACTTGCAAATTGCCACTTACAAAGATGAATGAGTTCATTCTTTTGTAGCCGAACGCGTGTTTTCGCGAATGTTTGGTTGCATTTTTTAACGCAATCAAATCAATACAACTCGACGCGCAAAAGAGAAATTGTTCATTTTAACTTTAATTTCGCGTGACACGTCACATCGAAAACGTATCGTAACGTAAGCATTTCAACATCGCTTTCTGCCGTGTCCTCTTGTTTTTTGCACGATATTTCATACAAAATCCAAGCTGACGTATCTTACAAATTAATTACTTTTCGACGCGAGTTGATCCTTGTTTATAAATAACATCGACGCACGTTTAAAAACACGTTTCGTTAAAAAATCAAAGTTAATCATCATAAATTGTCGTCGCACGTCCGTCGGCGAAAAAAATTAACACATCGCTTCGAAACGTTCGTTTCTATGAACGATGATAATGACGTAAATCAAGCTGATGAAGTATCCTACAGCGATACTGGCTGACATTTTTATCGTTCGACTGGCGAAATATCTCCAACGAAAAAGCAAAAATTCAATCCATGATGAGTCGAGTTTGCTCAACGGAAAGATTTACAATCCCTCCCCTCCAAGATTATTTCCGCCGATTCGATTTCATGGGATTTCCTCGTGGTTGGGTTGGAATCGGAACCGCGACAGATCGGCGGACGCTTAAATTCCACCGTACACAGCCGGATCGGTAACGACGTATAATTTTCTCCTCTGGTTTCTGCCTGGCCACGGTTTGTTCCCGGATCGTCGCGGTATATCCGGTTTCGATCCCCGCCGGTCGGCGATCGATCAACGTCACTGGCCATTATCGGACCGTCGAAATCCAGCGGCCCCGAAAAGAAGAGAGAGAAGTGATCAAGTGATTCTTTCGAGAGTGTTGCGCAGACGGAGGACGACGAACACTTTCTGCCGGCGACGAGGAAGTAGCAGGATGACTCCTCTTTCGGATTGGTCTTCGACAGATAACGACCACGTCGAGGATCGAACCGAGTGTTTTGCGAAAGCGAGTCACGAACCGAGCCAATTATCGCCGAGGCTAATGAACCTATCCTCGATCGTGAGAAAGAAACGAAGGAAGAGAAATCACCGGAATCTTCTGCCGATATTCCTTCGGACCCTCTTCGTCCAACTGTGTCGCAATCCATCTAGGGCCGACCTTTCTCCTCCGCTTTTTACTCCTCCGCTTTCCGGCCCCTTTGCCTCCTTTGCGTTTCATTTGCTTCCACGAATGAGCGCGGCATGTTGTAATGACAAAAGCCCTTGATCGTAGCTATTATTGTTCGTGGAATGATTTATTATTTCTCGAGAGTTGGTTATTTTCAAAGTGTACACTTGTACGTGTGCACGAGTGCATTCTTGTATATTAAGTGAGAAGAGAGAATGGCTTTATCATTAGAATTCATTATCTCTTTGCGTTACATTTCCTATCCTAATCACACAGTAATAATCTCCACTACTGTTCCACTACAATTTTGTCGATAGAATTTCTAAGTTATCCAAATCAATGCATGTACTTCTTTCTTCAAACTTTTGTATCCAGTTCTGTACCTCGATTTAATATCTCGATTTTGCGTCTAATGATAAATACCGTCACCATCGTCAAACACAATATTTTAATATTTTAATATTTTGGAACGTAGTTCGCTTTTGCCGTGTGCGAGCTGGAGTACGAGCAGTGCATACGATTTTCTAACGAACATTACCGCGCTAATTTACAATTCTCAAATGCGCTTTCAGCATTTCCGTTCCTTCCCAAAATTTTAGTATATATTCTTCGCAGAAAGATGCTATCGTTGCGCGACAACTTGGATATTAATTCATTAAAGACCAATCGCGATTGCAAAGGCTGTACCGTAACTTTGTCACTGTTTTCTAAATCCTTCGAATGAAATAAAATTGATATTTATTGCTTTTTCAAGTATTGTCAAGTATTGTCAAGTATTTTCAAGTATTTATTTTCACGTGCACGTTTTGTATCGAAGGACTTTACATTTCGTCTCGTAGAATTGAAAAATTTTTAAACAAACACAGTATTTTTAGTAAAATTTGAGTAAGACCCGAGTACAATAATTTGAATAATTTTTACTAATTATTAAGGTGATTACACGCTGATGACAATATTAATTTTTCAATAATTAATAACTCGAGCTTGGAATTTTGCTTTTCCTAAATGCTGCATTCGCTTATTTACTGAAAATTCATTCATTCGCTCGTACAATAAACACTCGATAGCAAAAAGTAATGAAACATTACGTACAAATTATTTAACTAATTAGATCGAATTATTAATTATCAACACGTGGATACAAATTGAATTTGGTTCAAACTTTTAAAATTTACAAAAAAAAAAAATACACAAGACGTTAATACCGTGAATGCTCTGATCTCTTCGATAAAATCAAGCAACAAAATCGCATCGAATCGAATTGTGACAAATATTTCGTTCGAACGGAAGCACACGTCACGATCAACGGTGGAAAATTTCCTCCAAATTAATAGACGCTTTCATCGGATAACGTCAAAGCGGAAGATTATACCTCCGGAAGATTCCACACACACACACCCTCGCCCTTTCTCACTCTCTCCCTCCTCCCCCTTCGCCCCCACATGTCGCCCGACACGCGCTCATATTCAGCTCGTATAATTACGTTGTCAGAATAATAACGCGGCTTCCTTTCGCGTGAACGATTAAACCACCGATACGCACGTCACTGCCGCGATATCTGTTTGGCTACAAAGTCCCGGGCGATAAGTCTGCTCCTAAGCTACGATATCCGCGACATCTCGCACCGCTCGTTAAAAAACCTTACCGACTTTGAACTAAGGGTTAACCTTGGAACAACGAAGAGCGAAGAAGTTTAGAAGGTTAGAAGAAGAAAATACATATTACAAGTTTCATAAAATTATTCATTCTCGCTTGTGACTTAACATAGCGTTGAATGGGTAATTATTTATTATTATGCTATTTGTTTATAGCGGCGTAGCTGATAACAACCATCCGTGAATGTACAAACGATCCGAAAAATAATTACTTACATTTGTTGAAACGTTAGTTCCTCTCCAAAAAAATATTATTCATTCAAAATAGAAGTATATCGCGAATGATTACGACGAACAAAGATGAGAGAATCACGTCAAGCAGGATTGCTCCGTACAGAAAATTCCGAAAACTAGCTAACGACAGAAATACGTATCTAGGAGTAAAATACGTATCTCTCGAGCAAAGTTATACTCAACACTAGAGAACTATGAAAATTGTATCAGAGAAACTCGAGTGCAGCAAGGAATATGTAAAGACTGCACTTCTGTTCATATATATATTTACAAAAATCATTCAAACTAGCGTGGCAGCACTGAAAAATTACAAATCGGTCATTTTGACCAACACAATAGTGGCGTCGACGAGCAACACAGCTTTGATCAATTTGGATAAATTTAAGATTTAGCGTTTCCCAAAGTTGCTATTTCTATGGACCAGTGGCACGTACGTGACTTAGAAGACATTCGCGAGAGAACTTGTTCGATTTAAGCGAACCAGCGCCGGGGAAAATTGGCTCGAGTGACTCGCGATGGTAATTTAATTAGAGGAACGAACTTCTATCGAGGTTAGAGGATAGATGGATAACTCACCGACCACGTTCAGCTGAACGGAGTATCCGATCGGCGGAGTGGTGGATATTTGGCACTCGTAAATACCGGAATCCTTCTTCTGAGGATATCGTATCCTCAGCGTCCATTCCTCCGTGTGCGGCGTGTGCATCGCCACGAAACGCTGGTCGCTCGTGTAGGTGTATCGACCGATCGTCAGCAGGTGGATGTCTCGATGTCTCACCCACGAGACCTGAAAACCAACGGAACAATCATTCGCAAACGTTTTCTGCTGTCTTTATACTTTTCTTTTTTCTGTTTTCTAAATTCTCGAACTCGTCGTCAAAAGTTGTACGTGTTTCTTTATTATACAGAGCGAACGAGATCAAGGCAAGCAAAGAAATTGAAAAATTGAAAAGTGTCTCGAAAAGAAGACAGAATGCTCGTTGAAATGAGCATTATTTTAGTCAACAATGCAACCATTACGACATTCTAACTACTTTTATCTGAAGACTTGTGCAAATCATTTCACAAGCTTTTAGAAAACTCGAAAAGTCCGAGATCGATTAAACGACAATTTTCGTTGTATTAACCATCGAAGCAAATACATAATTTGACATTTAATTGTTCTTATCAAAAACGCGTAAGACGTCGACATGGTGACATTTTTTCAGGTTAAACAGAGTCTTATTTTACTCGACTCCTCGACTCAATAGTATTATTGTTAGTATTATTACAACAGTATCATTACATTAATTCACGAATAAACGTACGATCGGACGAACGAGCTTCGACAGGTTTCGACACGTTTCGACAACTCCAAACGAGCCTGAATGATACTGAACGCGATAAACATAACCTGAACCTAACCTTCGAATCGAGATGTTGACGGTGTCGCGAGCCGACGCGAACAAATTTCTACGCTCGTTGGTTGCCCTTCTGGCGTTACAATCGAAAGAAATTATAAACAAATCGTTCCACAGAGCGTTTCTCGGAATTGGTAATCCCGAGGAACGCTGACATTCCGTTCGTCAACCATCAGTCAGCGAAATGTCGACGACGACGTTTTGGCCGATTTCGTGCCGTTCTCAGGGGGAGGGGAGGGGGGACGCGCGCGTGTCACGCAAACAAATCAATTGACCCGACGGCACGCGATGTTTGACGTTCTCGTTTGTCGACTGGCCCCGGTCATACACGCCGATTTCGGGTGTTCCGGGTTCCCCTGTGCGTTTCAAACGCGTTGCGTTACTCGCGTCGTGTCAGCGTCACAAACCTTGCCGCCGCACCCTTCGACGTTAATGCCAACTTTTCGATAATGGGGAAGTTGGACGTTCGAACGGGGGAGGGGAGGGGAGCGGCGCAGAAAATAAACGCGAGGTTTATTTCCGAAAGCAGATCGATAACGGGAGATTTATGAGGTTTCCAAATGCGACGGGAGAAGCGCGCATTCTCGGCAAAATCGATTTCGACGGGACTTTCTATAACTACGTCTCTGGGAGTTGACAAGATGGCAATCGGCAGTCGCGATTGCTTCGAGTTTGGTAGAACATCGAACGGTAAAAGTATGTCGGTCACGGTTATTGTTCTACCCGCTGTTTTTTTTTTGGACGGATACTGTTAATTTTCTTGGAATTTCGTAGGATTATGAAAGAGATTGGTTGATAAATAATATTTATTTCAAAGTCCAAGTATCAAACTTTTATTCTTTTACGCGACATGATATATATTCGAATACTTGTCACAGACAAACGTTTACCTGCACGTTAAAAAAACATTTTGAAGTTTCATGAAATGACCATTATATTGGTAAAATTTGAAAGCAATTTGAAACTGTACGTAGAAGTTGTACGAATTATACAATTTACTTTTGAATGCTCGTCTTTGATTAATTGCCACAGTTGCCAAATAATTATTATCAAAATAAGCACGCTCGAATATTGCGAGCAACGAATTGTTTAAACAGTGCGACAATTTATCTCAAACTTTCGTCCGTTTCTCGTTCAGCAAATACTTTGACATTTTTACTCTCATCCTTCGCGTCTCATCCGTATGCGAAACACGTGCTCCTGCAGCTACAGCTCGACCAAGTGCGCGTATACTTTCGCTAATACCTGTGTAATTTCACACACGTATCGCTAACACGTGTAATTTCAGCGATAGCGGTACGTTTACGACCACGCGCAAAGAGTCGAAATTCCTCACGAAGAGAAACTGACTGAGGCTAAAAGACGATATTTTCGGTGAGAAAAGTTTGCTTGCCTCTTGGTACTCTCCGAGCGACTGTATTTGCCTTAAAAATTGGTCCCCTTTGCCGAACGGGCGGCGGCTCTCTCAAAAGCAGGTGCAAACACTTTTCCCGAAAACGTCGGAGTTAATCCGAAGTGAGAAATCCGTGGCAGATTCGACATCGGGACGTTCGTGCAAACACGAGTGTGTGCGTTAGAGAGAATGAATAGTTGATTTTATCCGAGTCTGAAACGTTGACGAAATAGACAAAATAAATTCCATTTATTTATAATCTCTTGGATCTCTTGGATCTCTTAGATCTCTTTGTCGTTTCAGACGAAATTAATAATTTCGTACGTGTTAAGAATTTAAAAATCACAAGTCTAAGTCAATCGTTCAAGTCTTCGACCACTTTACGATGGTAACGTCGCCAATAAAATATTTATCTGCTCCAAATTATTATTATAAGCATAGTTCAAATGCGTAGCGTATATGTACATTAATTTATAAATGCGTCGGGACGGGAAACAAGTTGAAAATATTTGAGCTGCAGAGCCGCGCCGCGTCTCTCTCAATTTCGTGCCTTAATGCACGTTAATTCGTAATTACAGGTCCGTACGATGAAATGATATTTCAAATGAAAATGAAGGAACGCGAAATTCCGAGAAACACGGAGAAATAATTTCCTCCTGCGAAATTATTTTCGTTCATTCGGATGTATGTACAGATATGCGATGAATTCACAAATTCGGCGGATTAACGTTGTCGTTTCAAAGTGTCGAAGATTGCAATTGATCGTATTTAGAATGGACGCTCGTAATTTGTAATAAATTCCTCGTTTTACTTTTGCATCTTCAAGAACAAGATTTAAACATAGCTGAAGTTTCGCGAGAATGCTGTTCAGATGGCCACTAGAAAATTCATGTATTTACATTATGGTAACTTTAAGTTTCCTAATAAAATATGTATGAGTTTAGGGTGCCTTTTGTGTCGGCCACTCGTGCTAACTTCCAGACGATTACCTATTCCGAAACTTGCGCGAATACTATTCTGCTCGCCTTCGACGAGCGTTCGTTCCAGTGTTCAACAACATATTTAAAAACAAGCGAACAATCTTGTTATCTCGTAAATTTTCCTTTCTACCTTTCCCCATTTCAGCTTTTTTTTTTTATAAACTTTTGGTGAAAATTCTGCCACACGCATACTTGTAATATTCAAATTTATTATAAACTAGACATGAAGAGATTTATAGGTCAGAATTATAATAATAATAAAAATCTCAATTCGCAATATTTTGTGAAATAGCTTCAAAAATAGAGCACCGTGTCAGAAACTTTCCAATCAATGGTATTTTAATTTAATTGACGAAAAATCCTTTCGTTTCATTTTCCATTGATTATTCGTATTATATCGTCATGTTACAACAACAAATAATAGGCAAGAATAATAATGATTTAAAAATAAAAATTCGTCACTCGTGCGAGAGTACACGACGTATAACGTATTGAAAGAGTCGAGTAAAAAAAAAAAAAAAAAAAAAAAAAAAAAAAAAAAAGAAGAGGAAGAAATTAGAATTGGAATATCCGATAGAACGAGGTGAAGGACGAGATACATCGCCAAGTTCCATTCATAAATCATAAACTGCTGAACGATCGGTATCGTTTGTACATCGGGTATTACGCGGAGATGGGAAGTAGGTCGGATATAACGACGATCCCGATTTTCGAGATCGCTCGGAGAGATTCGCGGACCAAACGACTGAGCATAATCTACGAAATCGCGCCGGTAAAAACCGTCGGCGCGCTGCCATTTAAATTATGGGTCGATTCGTCGCTCGAAAGAGTCGTAGACTCGCGTTCGAGCGTGTGACGACTTACAGGATTACAATGTACAGTAGATTTCGTTCTAATTAACGACTTCGCCTTATGTCGTTCTGCGAGTTTCTCGTTAGAACTTTGCTGATTTACTTATCCCGCATTCTGAATAGGGACCGTCTTCGAATCCATTTCCCGCGGGGTATAGTCGCGCAGTGCCAACCAACAGCACCGACTCGTATCCGCAGCGAGCATTTGTACGCTCGAAATGGAAAATTATCTACGTTTTAAAACTTGCGAGAGAAACTCGTAGAGAACGGGTGAAGCATCTACTTTCACAAAGTGTTGAGTTTGTTCTTTGCAAAGACATTTTTACATCGCTACGAAGAGCGGCGAGTGATTTGTATTAATTACGGTTAGTTGAAGTGAGATTTAGTCAAATCATCGTTACACACAATTATCGACAATCAAAGAAATAACAGCGTATAAATATTTAAACGGAACATACTACGCGGACAGAAAGGTACGCACTCGCAGCACCTTCACGTGGTGAAACCTGGGCAATCGGTATTACTTAATAACCAATTATTATATAACCAAACAATTAATTGTACAACTGATACAATTATTAATTACATGGAAATTTATACAAGCTGACTGTAGCAAACGTTAGATGTTTGCGTACAAGTAACTGGGTAACTAATTTGTAATTTGCATGGAAAGTATTTCGTCCGAATTTTTATATTCTTCGTACAAAAATATTTTGGAAAGTCCAGGATTCGTTGTTTCTTCTGTAAATTCCTCTTTTTAATTTTATAACTTTTAATAAAACTTTTGATAAAATTCATTTGAGTAGACAAAAACGCAATATCCGCATTATCGTTGAACTGCTTCTTCAATTTTTATACCAAATCAGTGTTGCATAATTCCTCTCTACAATTGTTACTTCAACTAATTATTCACATTGTCGCGTCAAGTTTTGCGCGTGCAACGCTAATCGAATTTTCACGCCGTTGTCTGCTATTTTATTCGGGATAAATCCAGACTAGAGGTGAAAACTTTCACGGTGTATTTAAAAAAAAAGAGAGAAAGGAAAAAGAAAGTTACTCCGATGTACAACTCCGTAAAAAAACGTAACAATGGTCATTACAGAGTGTCTCCGGGAAAAGTAAAATATCAGTAGAACTATACGAGACGTCGTTAATAAATTTTCATTTGGAAAAATAACTTTTACGGCATAACTTTTCGGCGGTAATGCAAACACAGTAGTGCCCTTTTGCTCTGGCCGTAATAAACTGGCGAAGCTTCATAAACGTGTAACGAATTCCACGAGATTAGGAGTAATTGTAAAATAAAATATTAAATCCCGAAACGTCACAACACCGGGATTTAAGAATTGGCCCGTGACACGGTAATTCCGCGAATGACATTCGTACGTCCGGTCAGAAGATGGAATTTTTTCTTTTCTTGGTCAAAGTGAATAATATTTTTTTCTTTTTCTTTTTCTAAATTTTTGTCTGTAAGAAGAGGGTGGCTGAGACGAGGATAGGCTGTTTCCATACGCGACAATCATTATTGTTTCTGACATAATTATTAATTGCGTCATTGTGTGATACAATTATAAATTACGTAACAAATAATACGAGCTAACTGGCTGCGTTTGAGATTTGCAATTACCCCTTTCAAGCGAGGGCTGCAACGTTAACTTGTGTCAAGACAGGATACAAATTGAAAACCAACCGGCCAACCTGGTGGACGATGCATGCGAATTAAGTTTAATTAATTATACCGTATGTTGTATGTTATTACACGCATATATCATTTTCAACTTTTCTGACTTTAAACATTCCAAGTCACGTTGATCCAAAAGTTCCAAATTTCATCCCAATTACATGCAAAACATGTGACAAATTCTATTAAAAATACCGAAAGTTTGTGTAATTATTATTCCGAAACTGTTTGCAATTTCTAGTCAAAGTACACATCGTTGGAAGCGTTGAACCTTCCCCTTTAAAATGCTTTCCGCTTCGTCTCGACGCGACTTCCGGTTCCTGAGATATCGTCGTCTAAAGACAGAGGTGATTTTCGCCCGGTCTCTGTCTCTATCCTCGTCGCACGCTTGCCCCCTCTCTCTCGCGTAGCTTGCCGCTGACCTACCGCACACCGCGTCACGTGAGGGTGGTCAGTGACAGACAGATTTCCAGGAAAAAATGTGGGTCACGGCGTCTGGCCTCAGTTCAAGATGGCGGACCGTCTGGCGCGAGTTTCAACTCACGTACGTAAACTTCGAAGCGCTATATCTTCCGAACGGGTCGAGATATCGACGCGAAACAAAGCGCGTTTTAAAAGGCACACTTCCTACTATTTTCTCAAGATATTCCGCTTTCTTCGTTGCCTCTCGAAAGTGTATTTTCAATTTGTTTTTTATAAATTTACAATTTGCGTATATAACGTAAATAAACAAGCAAATTAGTTAAAAATTGTTTCTAAGAACGTTTCGTGAAATATAGATCGTTTGTATTAACAAACCATCTGTCAATATGCTTCGGAATTACGTGCACTTTCAATTGAAATTAAGCACACGCAAGAAGCTTATCGTCAGTATCGAATTTCCAAAGTTCTGACTTCTTTCTTTCTTCTCGGTCTTTTGTCCCGTTTTTCGCGAGTAATTGTCGAGCCACTGTTCGTGGCTCGTCGTTGCGACACAGACAGAAAACGTTCGTTCGAAAGTGTCACGAGAACGCCGAGAATTACTTAACTCGCACGCGAAACAATCTGCCCGATGTAAATGCACTGAACGAGGGGAAACACGGGGAAACGATTAAACGGGCGTAGAGGCACGCGTGTGGAAACACGTACTCGTATTCGCGGAAAGATTAATTGGTAAGTCACGCGAGATGAAACGAATCGCGAACGTAGCCTGCCGCTGATGGAAAATAAAACGATTTAGCAAACGATTTAGCAGCGGATCGTATCTGCAAAGAACGAACGGCGTGTTAGCTTAACGGGTGCTGGACTGGAAAACAACGTGAACGGGTATCGGAAGACGAAAAAAAGGTGGAAAAAGGAAAGGAAAGAAAAGAAAGGGAGGAGTAAAAGTTGTACGATCTGATGTTATAGAGAAAGGAGTGCCGCGGGTAATAAGCTGACGGTGAAGGATGTCAAGCGAAACACAGCGCAACGTGCCTCCCAGAGCGCGCATTATCTTCGGATACGACTTTTTAACGCCAACGATGTAAAGCGATGTCTAGCTCGTAAAGCCGTCGGAAAATGCCTTTTTCCAAACAAATTCGCGCGAGGCGCGTGCTATTAAATAGCTTTCTTTCAATCGAGATAATGTTTTTTTTTCTCTTTTGGGACCGTAGAATCGTAAAAATCGAAAGGATTAATTACCAATGCATCTGTCGCTCGACAACTTGTCACACTATAAAATTTAAATCCCTCGTCTTTTTTTATTATCTGTAGTTTTTTGTAGAAAAATAATTATAACAGATCGAGAACAACTGATGACAACGTTAGAGAAAAGCAGATAACGATTCGAGTGTGAAATTAATTTACAGATGATTTTTGTAAATCTTCAATTTAGCCTGTTTTTTTCGTCGACGAAAGAATTTGCAAATTTAACCATTTATTTCTCCACTATTTTTACAAGGCATAGATAAGAATTGAGATTCTTATAGCGCGTGCTTTTACATATCACACGTGCTATAGTCGAGTAGATGATCAGGGCGGCACTTACGGTTCCGCCGCCATAAGATATGGTGACGTTGGACCGTGGATAGCACTTACAATTAGCGCGTCACACATTTGTGACGCCTGGTAACGAACGGGTTAAATTATACAGGTAACCTGGGGGACAGACGGAGCAAACTAAGTGCTAGCTCTTGTCACTGTAAAGTCTCGACAGCCAACTTCTCAGCTCCCTGATTATGCCACGTCCACACAATTCGCGAACCATCTTCGCGTCGGCAATGTGAACAGTTTTGCCAACTACGAACAAATTACAGCGAACACTCAGTTCGACCAGGGATCAACCGATCTGTTCGCGAGTTTATAATGCGTGTTCTCGATTCAGCGCGTTTGACGATCACTTCGAACGAGAGCCGGGCAGGAAAAATTGAATATTTTTCGTCTATTCTCTAAAGATATATTTCTTTGCGGTCATGTGAATTGAAACAGTTGAAAATTATATATTAATACCAGCTTATACCACTCTCACATTGTTGGTAATAGTCTAAACACGGTATATTTGAAAATTCCTTCCGAAACTTAAGCTCAAACTCAAATTGTTTAACAATGCAAGAGAGGTTAAATTCGGTGATTAAACGTTAGAATTCGTTTGAGGATCAGTAAGAAAGGTACTTACAGTTCTGTTGCCGAGGTTTTTCACTTTGCAGTTGAGCTCGATGGTTTTCCCAACGAGGCCCGTCACGTTCGACGGAACCGACGTATCAATGTAAGGGCTCGAATTTTGCTGCGTCGGCCATTCTTGAAAAGTGTCGGTTTCGACCAACCGGGTGCTGTGCACAGCTTCTTCTGAAATCAGAAACGCGAAATCCTGAAACGAAAACTGCGTATTTCATAAGCTAATTTCTAGCACGAGATAAATTTATTCAAGTATTAACGCTAGTACTTAAGCATGGTACGATCGGACAGTAAAAACTTTCATCACTGATCCTTTTTTTCTTTATCGGAAAGAAAAATTAAACGTCGTAAACTTTTTTGTAGCGTAACGCAAATTCCAATGAGGAATTGGTTCGTCACATTTTTGAACTAAAACTTGCGACACGTCGTCTCGTCGTTACGTTATTCACGAATATCGATTTGAGAAAAAAAAAAAAAAAAAAAAAAAAGCAGCAAGTATCGCGGAAACAGATCTCGCGAATAACTCTCGGCGACGTGTCATCCTTTTTCCTGCTTTTTTCATCTGCATATTCCGCGCCAGATGTAACGTTCCTCTTTTTATCGCAAGCGTGAATTGTATTACTCTTTCTTCATCCCCCCCCCCACCCCTCTATCACCCGTTCTTTTTACTTTGTTGTGGTTTGTAATTACGCAGGGTAACCCGGTGGCGCGCGACCCGCGAAAAATAATTTTCCTGCTCGGTCGCATTTGTTAAAATCAGACTGCGCCAAAGGGAAGTGGCGAGCGATAATGTACTTACCTACGGTACACGTGCATGCTACACTTTAATAACACCGTCAGCGATTCCATCGCGCCGGCGAATATTCGCGAGTATCGCCGCGAATCGATGCGTCGTCGTTTTCAAAAAATTGAAGTCCACATTCCGCGGCGTTGTCGCCGAGTTTCCAAGTCGAAAAATGTTCCGGTGTCACACAAAGGGAAAGCATTTCGGTGTTGTACGGGTAGTTTAAAAAAACGCTGTGAAATACACAGTCGATATCCCCCCCTTTTTTTAGTAACTCACACACGCGCACGCGCGTATATATAGATATATCAAAAACTTCTTTTCATTTTTCCTTATTCATGGGCGAAAACTCTTTTTAACGTATTAACGTTAGGTTTGTAACGAAAATGAAAATGAACAGAGATGCGATTAAATGGAGAGATGGAATTAAAAATCGTGCGAAATGATATTTGTCAAAGCTCGAAAATCGATTTGAAGCTCGAAAATAACCGAACGTAACGTGATCAATGTTTGTTAAAAAAAAAAAAAAAGAAGGTAAATTTGTGATGAAAACGAAACATGACCGAACTTCGAACGCATCGGATGCATTTTTTTCGAAAACGTGAAATTTCAATGCAGTTTCGATGTTGCTCGTATTACGAATACAGGTTTTGGAAAATAATAGCGTCTGTATTATTAACTATTACAATAACAGGGAAGATTTCTGATTTCTCGATCAAACTTTGATCAAGATCAAACAAAATCTCGAAGTAAGAGATATCGTAACAGCGAAAGAAAGTGCAAGACTGAAATGTAAAAATTTAAATCATAGTGAGGATTCAGACACTTTCGAGTATCGCGCGGAGGATGATCCAATATGCTTAAAATAATTAATTTATACTCGTTAAATGTTCAAACTCATGTTGGACAAAACGTGTCCAATATATCACGATAAGGCATATATTTACGTACAACGTAATATTGAAATATTATACGAACAAGACAAGCGCACACATTTTCAGAGTAGAACGCAGAGTCTCCGCCTCATTCAGCGACAAACTTGCAGAACTCTGATCGTTTTAACGAGCACTGTTAACGATGAGTTAAGTCGAGCAATTGCAGAAAGTTGAGAAGAACGTGACTCTTATCAGCTTCCTCTGTCTTTCAACAATTTTACGCGTCGGATGCGACAGTATCCTCTGGGCGGGATGTACGGATGTAGAATGCACGAGGAAATTTGGGCAACTGCGTGCTCGACGACTGTCGTACGAGGAGTGAAAGACGGAACAACAGCGTAGCGTCGGAAGAAACAAAAGATCGCAGCACAGAGCAGAGAAAAGAGCATAGCGTCGAGTAAAGAGTAGTCGTGAAAAATAAATGCTACTTTTGCGATTAAGTCATATCCTTTCTGTTGCCTACCAAAACCAAACAATCCCTACGATATTGAGGAGCGAACGTTTCTCCCGCCGATCGAAGAGCGTTCCGTTCGGCGAGCCGCGACACGAAAAACTCGAACGGACAAACGAAAACGAGGGAAAAGGGAACAACAAGCGTATGATTACAAGTGTAATCGGAGTATTCGTTTGCACGGCTGAGAAGCCGCGAGCAATTTATACGCGTAACTCGAACGAAGCAACGGGTACGCGCTGCCGATCGCATGCTGCGGAACGCATGAATAACCGAATGGTCCTCGCGCGGAGCCGAGTGGCTCGAAAGTACACCGTGAAACGGCTGCCGCATAACTATCCCGTTCCCCGGTGTTTCTGCACTGCGGCAAACACGATCTCGTTCGCACGAGCGCGGGTAACTGCGTGTACGGACGCGTGCAAATCCGTCGTATAAAATCGGTCGAATGATCGGGGATGGTCGTGTCGAAAGATTCCTTTTCCAAAGTTGGACCTTTGACTAACTGTTGGCGTCTAAAGGCGCTTTCTAAAGGAAAATTTGCGCAGGCGCCTTAAAAGAAAATTACTCTCGCGACACCGAAGGCGCCTGTAACCTGACTTTGATTCGCTGACACGAGCATGATGTTAATGTACGAACAGTTCAATACAGAATACGTAGGTCGCGACAGAATTAATAGATATCTACCGATGTAGTTGCACGTGAATAAGTAGCTCAAGTGGTTCGAACGCTTATGACGACTACGGAGGAATCGCGTTTGTACGTGTAGTGCAGAGTATGTTAAGAAACAACGATCTGCTAGTTTTGTGCTATGAAAATTATTTTCTACTTTATTTATAATTAACGTCATATTTATCGCCAATCATGTAACTGACATTAACGTTGTAACACATTAACAAATATAACTAACTGTTTCAATTGCATGGTCTTTAGTTTGAAAAAGTTTTGTTACTTGTAGCAGTAAAACATTCATGACATATCGTCGTTTCTCGGAATTTTTTTAACAGAATATCACGCGATGAAATTTCTACCGACGTCACTAATAAATACACTACATAAATAAAATCTGTTTCAGGCGTCTGGTCTCGTTGCAGTGTTTCTACATGAAAAAAAGAATTCCTGGAACAATGGAATTTATTTCAGAAGAAAACGTTATTGAAAATATATAGTTATCTCTCAATACATAGCTCTCGTAAATGCACAAAATATGTACACGCACATACCTGTAACTAAAAACTCAGCTTAACGTAATTGGAAGTATCGATCAGCGTTTTAATTACCGTTTCTTCTTTCTTCGCCGAATCATAATGCTTGTAATTAAAATTTCGATTCATCGCGAGCGATAATTTCGCTGTGCCTTGCGTTGCAATCGTACGAACAGAAAATCATAAAAACAGAAAGAGAGAGAGAGAGAGAGAGAGAAATACGTTGCACACAACGATACGAGTAATTCCTATTTTCAAAGTCGCAGACCGAAAAGAGAGTGTTCCATTAATAAAATCGATCCGTCGGAACGGGTACAGGGACTCTCAATTTCATTCATCCGGACAACAAAACAGCGAGGGAAATCTTTTCAAAACGCTTTTCCCAGCTTACGGGGTTCTACGTGTATATATATATATATATATATATACCGGAGTATATACGTATTTTGGATTTCATCCGTACGGTTCTTGCGCGAAATCGGCCGACCGAAACTCACGCGGAAATATTTCCCTGCGTCGTGCTCGAGACAGCTTCGTGGATTAACCGTTTCGGAATGCCTATAAACTATCCCTCGTTTCTGATGGCCGTGTCACACAGTGTACGGCGCACGGATTTAAAAGAGAAAAAGCCTCGCTCGGCCAGAGGAATTAATCAATCACGAAACGACAAAAATTACGACCGAAACGCGTGGAAACGCGTTGTAAAATCCTCGCGCGCGCTACATCTTTCGATCCGAATGTCTCTCTGTTCGATCGTCGCTAATAGAATCGGTGGGCCGAAGAACAACAATCGAGATATAATACACTTTGAAATGTTGAAGAATGCCAAATGCCATTGTGCCAAGGAAGAGATTTATGTTTGTTTATCGGTAATTAAATTAAAAAGAACAGGATACAAAATGAGATCAGGAGAGTTACATTAAACACACGTACTCGTGGTTGAGCTTTAATAAATCTTTCATAATAATAAAAAAAAGAAAAAAAGAAAAATCACTGAATTTGAATTATCCTTCACTTTTTAATAATAATAAATATAGTTGTGAAATCTGACTGGCAGTGTATGAAATGAAAACAATTTGCACAACTTGAATATCTTTTTATATTGCGTAAATACTGTCCGAGTTATGGCACATTCATATCGTAAACTTTTTTAATAAATTTCGATGGCCGTCGATAGAAAACTGGAAAAACAGATAAAATCTTCTTCGACACGTCGATTCTGTTAGATCCGTCGCGTTGCATTATCCCTTGGAAAAAGTAACAATTACGCTGTTTCAATTATTCGTTCTTCGCCGACTGCTGTACAGAACGATTGCGCTTGTTTTGGTCGGAGCACGACGTTGGAGGACTTTATCAATTAACGCGTCAATTTACCGTGGCGCGTTTCATCGAGACCCCGAGCGACAGTTTTGCAAATCCGCTTCAATCTCGCCACGAGGACGCCCCCACCCACTCCCGCAAAGACGACAAAAGTTAAACGCGTTAATGGCGATGCTTTTAATCGTCGAAAGAACGAGCTGCTCGTTTAACACGATACGCGCATCGTCATTGAAGTTAATTAACTGGCTGCCCCCTCGAAAGGAACATCCGAGTTTCTCCACTTCGTCACTCGCCGTAATTTACGTGCTTTGATATCGAGCTCGCAACTACGTCTTTCCCTACTACGCTCGTCATATTTCTCATTTTCGTTTTTACACGACGTAACAGCGAATACCTATCTATGAATCATACACTTGTAATTGCCACTTTGAATATTTACGTAAGAAAAAGAGAATTTTCTTCTTAGCGGTAGAATCGAGTCGAACACTTTCAGTCTTAAAGCAACCAATAGACGCTTTTATTAATTTATTCTTATATTTCTTGTAATAATTTTTACCTAAAATTGCTCAAAATGTTGTAGCAGATCAGGAGCGATTCTTTGGTTTATTGTTATAGTTGGATAGAGAAGAAAATATCGTATTATTTATTGAGAATAAACGTGAACATTTATACCGATTCTATCTATTTTCTTACGTTCGTAGAAGCAACGAAGTTCCACAACGAAACCACATTTCTTTAATTTTGTTTTGAAAATCGATATGATCGGTGAACGTGTTTCATTTGTTCCATTGCAGCTTGTTGCTTCTTCATTTACCCTCTGTCATTCCCAACTTTATTTTCTCTTTCTCAACTGCAACTGTTACTTGATAAATAAATAAATAAATAAAATAAATTGCCTGCCACTGATAACACTTGATTAATAATCACTTGACTCTCGCAGGGATACAACGCGTTAAATCATCGCGTTAAAGGGGCCAGGAAACGTGGGAGAAAGGGAAAGGCGCCACGACAGATACAATCTCTCAAGATATTTACCGTGATAAACTCAGCTAGGCCCTCCGCCAGATCGGACAAAGACACGAAAATTAACCCCTTTCGTTTCTCGAGAGAGTCCACGGTTCTACGACCACTTGGTAAATTATTTGCGCGAGTTCTCAGCTCGTAAGAGTCATCGAAGAAGCGGTCTCGGCTTCGTCCCTTCGTTTCTCAGAGAGAAAAGGGAAATTTCAGGAAAATTTCTTGCTTCTCGATGATTCCTCGAGACGGAGTGGAACGACGGACAGAAAGCAATTCGTTTTGAAAAACAATTGCAAACAGTTGGATACAAGAGGCCCTTAAGATGTAAAGTGTTTGACTGTAAAGTGTTCCACGATTCTTTGATTCTTTGATTTTGTATGTACTTAAACATTTATGTTAATTTAATTTATATTTGAATTAAATCAACGTGGATACATATAATAAAATGTTCAACAGTCGAGTGAGTCAACGAAAGAAGAAATTAATTTTTTAAACGTTAAAATTTTTCTCGAACGAATAAGAAACAATATGAAAGTCATCTTTCGTCATTTCAGGTCTGTGATATTAAAATTCATTTCGTCAAACATAGTAAAATAAACACAATTTCGTTTGTAAATTAAAAATCCAGGAACTGACAATTGTTACGAATGAATCATTATCCAAAACAGAATAGCGAAGCGGCAAAATGAAACAATTTCAAGTTACGAGTCATGTTACAAAGGGCCGAAGAAACTGTTAATTGGAAATCTCCAACAATTCTTGACAAGAAGTATTTCACCTTCGATCCTTCGAAAACCTTCAGCACCAACTTCTTCGGCATCCAATGTACAATTTTGCAATGGACGTTTTCCACAACGACAAACAAACACGTACTTGTTTTGTTGGCACGATCGAACCACCGACTCGATAAACTCGTGTCTTTAATCATTTCACCAATGGACCGACGAAATTCGGTGCAATATTCACCGAATGTCAATTATCGAAACATCTATTAACCAAGCTCTCGATTATTCGAATTGTCCTCCGATAGATCGAATGATTGATCAGCGTTGCCTATCGCCTCTAAACCGATCGATCTCGACGTCGTTCTTCCTTTATTTTTTCAACGAGCTCTTCTCGATTGGATAGTTGGTTCGATGCTTGATGCTCCCGTGGAGAATACAATTCCTCCGAAATACAAATGCGATTGGTTCAACCTGTCAACTGTGACGAGCACGCTCGTGACAAATGCGTTTTGTCATTTGAATTGAAAAACAGTTGGAACAGAGTACTGGGAAACAAATTCGCGTAAGAAGATACTGTAGAATATATCGAAATCACGAGGAGATGAAGAAATGACAAAGAAGCGAACTCTAGCCTAATAATATGGCCAAGTGTAACGTAGCAACGTTTTCTAAATAAATAAAATAAAATATCGATTTATCATATTTGTTTCAATATTTCGTCTGAATACTTGTGACGTATTTATTTTAATACGTTGTAACATATTATTTAGTATTATTTAGTTGTATATTGGTGTTCATTATTTACAAATTTACTTCAAAATGAAATATTCAGTAATTTCGTAACAGGTTAGCAGTACTTTTTGGCAACTGTTCCCCCGTTTCAAAACGAAAACAAACACGGATTAATTTATCATTTTTCGCCATGCGTTTCATTTCGTCTCGTTTCTTTTTTTCCCTTAATAAACAAAATATGAACGTTTCAGGTTCGTCGATAATATCAACGAATTGATTTTTCCAGAAAAAAAAGAAAAACAAGCTTTTGCTGTTCATAATTGAATTTAATTTTACATCGGCTGAATTTATCCTGGTTTGACAAATGGACGTGTCACTGCTAAATTTAACCTACGCGATTAACAGATATACACTGAAATCCAATTTCGAGTGTAAATATTTTCGTCGCATTACACCGTTGACTCACTGCTGAAGGGAATGTGATTTTTCTCTCAAGTTTTGTGTCAATCACAATTATTTCTTTTACAGTGAAGCTTAATTTTGTTACGATATTGTTACACGAGCGTTCAATTTTTTACATTCGTCGATTCGTTAAAACGTTTCAATAACGCGACAGTGTTACAGCATTCCAACAAAAAAATAGCCAGTTTCTTTAAATTATTAATTTAAATCACATTCTTAGTACAACTCACGTTTAGTTAGCCGACTCTCCGACAAGAAGTCTCGCTGTGAGAAATAATTCAAGACGACAAAATTGGGCGACTCGTTCTAGTGGATTAAAGTTTCAACGACAAATGTACGAAAATTCGAAATCCAGTTACAACGCGACATTGAAAAACTGCACGACTTGTAGCCCAATACGATTCGTCTCACTGAAGCAACTGCTCTGAAAATAAAGACTACTTTTTTGCCATAAAATTTCATTGATACGTAAACACTTGAATCGACACGAAACAAATTACAGGCGCGATCGCTCGGATCAATGCCACTCCTACTCGAGGTTTACCCCACGCCCCCTCGTGAGTCACGTGACCCAAATCAACCAATCGCTAAGTTTCGTTACGTTCGTTAATGAAATTTCTGAGTTGCGCTAAAATCACTTTTAGTGATAAAATGTTGGCAGAAAGAGAGAGAGAAGACAACGGTTAAATCCTATTACATCGTTGATCGTTCAACGGTGTTTCGCGTTTTCGCAGTTTCATTCAACAAAGTGCAAAACAACAACAACGAAGAAGCACAGCCCGGCATACAACGAACGAAGCGAAACGAAACGAAACGAAACGAAAAGAAAAAAAGCGAGAAAGCACGGCACGTTAATCACGCGGACGTCACGATCTGATCGAGGAACGATTTCAATCTTCGGAGGTTACGCGGCAAATTTCGGCAAGAGAAATCTGTGTTGCACGGAGGCGATCCGGAGTATCGATGACTTCCGCGGAGTGAACAAGAAACAACGGGAGCGTGATAAATTATTAGCAGAATGGCGGTGCGAAAATCTCCCGCCGCAATAAAAGCGAAAGAGCCGACGAAGGGGAAGAAGCCGGAAAAGAGGTCCAGCCCGGACGAGCTCGCTTCCGCGCCAGTCAGTCTCGTAAAAAAAAGAAAAAAAGGAGAAAAAAAAGCACGCGACAAAGAAATAAAAGGAAGCGCGAGTACCAAGCTTAATCAAGGGACTAACGTTTGCCTGGTCATTTCTACCATCGAGAACGTTCGAATTTTGAATGGAAAAAGAAGAAAAAGAAAAAAAAAAAAGAAGGAACCAGTTACCCAACTTTTTGCGGTTTCGCGTTCAACGCTGGACTGGACAACGATTTTATTTCGGGGAATTGTATGTTTATACTGCGGAATTCTGTGTATTTTCCCGGGTAGGTAGAGAGGTGCAAAAATTTGCCGAGTGAGCGTGGTACATCAAAGTGTGTGAAATATTCAAAGTGATATACGTGTATCGCAATATTCAATGGATGAAACAAATGTTTGCCCAAGTTCTATTTCATCGAACGAACATCCACGGTCTACTTACGCTCTGGGACTCTCTGTCTATTCCGTCACGGTTTCGTTCTTTGTTTCTATTTTTCTTCGATTCCTTTGACTGGGACAGACTATGAAAAAGTAATTACGTATTTGTGTTTGTGGGGATTTCGTTTACTTGGGAGGAAAAAAGATACGAAAGCTAATATTCTCATAAATGATTCGTTTCGTAACTTTTTGATACCGCACTGATGAAATACAATAACGTTACTGCTCAAAGAACGTAAAACGTTCGTAAATCTTCCTTCAAATGGTTAAAAAGTTACTGCTTTTATACATCTATGCCCCGAACACGACCACTTGAAACTTTTCCTTTCGCTCAAAATTTTAACCTGTTTGAAAGTACATTGTTATATTTCTTATTTTAACAAGAGCAGACTCACGTTTCATTTAGAAGAACAACCTGGCGAAGCAACGTATTCGAATAAATTACTGATTTCTTTGAATATTCCGCACGAATTTTTCCAAAAACTTTCACCCATTTAATCGCTAAACATCGCGAGTGTCGAAACCGTACGAGGAAATGGTCTCGATCGACGATTCCTTTGATGTGCTGCACTAGTGTATCAAGGATGTGTTATTCGGGTTTCGTAGCAGAGCCCTGAAAATCTCTCTACTTTGGCTGTACTTTACGACGGCTGACCCTTTCGAAACGAATGGACCCGCGTCTTCTTACCTTGTACACCCCTTATCGTATACAAGTCGCGTATACAGTTTTCGAACAACGAAAACTCGGCATAAAAATAATAATCCGGCTGATGCGACTCGTTTGGCGTTCGAAGCAGGAAAAGACCAGCGGTATAAAAAATTCTTTAATCCATCTCACGGTGTGTGTCGCATTTCCGTCACGAGGTAACATGCAACAGGCAGGCACCGTACTTTGAATATTTCACACGTTTTCGTGTATTTTAGCACGGTAGAGACACTCTCTTATCGGATGCCCCCATTGTCGAAATATCCGAACCACGATTGTTCGAACGTTCTATTACACGGACATTCTATTACCTGTAATATTGTATTATCCGGTAATGATACGTTCTTCCATTTCAAACACGTATCTACACACATGTACCTTATAATTAGCGGAACACGTACGCCGTGCTTCATTCAAATGAGCGAATTTCAGTCCTAATTTGTTACGTGGTACGAAAGTAATAGCGTTCGACGAACGTAGTAACAATGGCAACTTGGCGGAAAATATAGGTATATAATCGAAACGCTGGAATGTGTTGCAAGCGCGAAAATCTAGTATTACAGACACGATATTGAAAATTACATAATCGTACGATTGTCAAGATGAATTTCTCAGATGTTGGCTGAAATAAATAGAAAAACTTTGAAGAAGAAGAAAATAATAAAAGTGTAGACTCTTCAATGGTTTCTGCGATGAAGAAACAGAGGCTAAACGGAGGTTGGGTACGAAATTAAATTTAAAGAATCACGCGACTAGCCAAAACGATATGGAAAGATGGTCATCACACAATCTCTGTTCAAATGAATGAAACTTCGCAGAAGAAGAAGCGATCGTTCCATTATCCGGAAATGGAACTTTTGTCTCTCTGTTAGTTTGAAAGAAGGAGAGTCCTCTTTTCCAGACTTTCCAAAAACGTACAAAAATCCGCAGTCTAGTTACGTTTACGTTCGAAACTCGTGGTTCGTCGTTCCTCGATCGTAACCGTAACAACGTCGAACCGCCGATGAATACAACGCGCGTTCGACCTTAGAATCGGTGCCATTTCGCGCCATGTGCAAAGACCGAGTAACGACGGCCATTCTCCCCCAACGAACGTTCTTTTCGTTCGGATTACCATACGTGTTCCCTCGTTCCGTACGTTGCACTAAGGCGTACAATTTCCAGAAACATTTTCCAAAACCACGACTCGCGCGAGTACCTACGGCACACGGGGGCCAATTCCACGAAACAAATGAACAAACCGGGTGGCGAAAATTACAAGAAAATTGACGATGTTTGAGATCGTTTAACCCGATCGGTGAAATTGGATCGTGAGCGTGTTCGTTTAGGGAAAGAAGGCGACGCGTTGGCCATCTCGCGTCGCGTCTTCTTCGTCGTAAAGCTGAAGCGTGTATCGCCGTTGTAACCGGGAAAATATGGGAAAATACAGGCTGAATGAGGGGGGGATGTCTCGGCTTTTAGCGTGTGAACGATATCGCGTGCCGTTGCATCCGGGAAACTGTCGGCTTCGTTCCAAAGTTTTTGTCATTTTTCCTTATTTCGTAAAACTTTTCAACGCTGCGCTGGCTTGTCTCGTCGTTTATTAACATCGCGACGAGATGCTTGATACTTTGTCGCACCGCTCCGAACTGCGACGTTGTCGAATTTTAATGCATTTCGTCTGACGTCAATAATGATTAAATGATATTACAAAGTTGGTTACTGAAATCAGCTACCTCGCAGAGAGATGCGGTTGAATAGAATGGTTTTGAATTTCGCCAACTGAGATTTAATTCGGTTCAACTTTTATTTATTTACAAACAGGGATAAAATTTCTTTGAAAGATGCGCAACGTGCATGGAACAAAAATGATTGAATTACGAAATTAACGAAAGAAATAAACACGAGGCAATTGAAAATGAAGAGATATTAATATAAAAAAATTTATATTCTAGAAGTTAATGTGAAATTATAGAAGATATGTTCTTGAAAGAAGTGAGAAAAAAACAGAAGAAAGAAGTCCAAGGGTGTATTCAAAACTGGACAAATTCTGAACAAAAGAATATATACAGCAAAAACTATTGAATCAATACTCGGTTGTAGGAAAGTTAAAAGACGGTAAATTTAACGATTTTATAAAGGAATATCAATGTTGGAAATTGAAACGTTGTGTAATAATAATAGGTTCGAGTAGGATAAGTAGATAAAAAAATCTATTATAGTGATCGAATGAGGAAGCAAAATGGCACGGCTTTAAAAACGTAGAACGCATCTTTGTAGATTGTCCATAGATCACTTCGACTTATAGATCGTCCTTTCTCCACGAGTGCCCAACACTATCGAAGAGCATCAAATATTCAAAGAAAGAATACGAACGAATCGATAGCTGCAAGACAGGATTTTGATTTACCGCCGTTTTCAGAACGATTCGTTCTACTAAATCGTGTTGCTATTTCAAGCTACTTGAAATTGAAATTTCCAACTTATAAAGTGGCAATAATTACATTGGAACGATCGGCGATTATTTGTTAATCGAAAGAAATGTTTGCCGTTTAACAGTGTCAAGTCCAATTATTAAAGAAATTTATTTTAAATATAAAAAAATTAAACGTCGATCGAGCGTTTTGATATCGACGTTTAAAAAAGTTCAAAAAGTGGAGTTGATCGCTTTCACCTGTGAAAACCGCTTAAATACTACTTCATTTATTTATTTGTTGCTTGATCATTAATATTGCTTTATTAATATCGTATTTAGCAATGTAAATATTCGGCTTTCTTTACGTAAATTTAAACAAGTGGTATTTTTAATACTTGTCGATTCCAATTTTGTTTCCTTGTTAAGGGGTTAATTGGTCAAACTTTTGCTAAATTTCATTCATCAATGACAACTCCCTGAGTTATTACACGTCGCTTGATAATTTTACTTCGTTACACGCGCTGAAATATAACGTGCATCTTCTCTGAGATACCATAAAAATGGCAAGTAATATCGCGGAGTACATTACGAAAGCAGAAAGGGGATCGAATAATAATTCTGAAGGAAGGGAGGCTGGCTACTCTCCTCTTGTCGAGTTGTAGCCATTTTGCTTTGCGACAGGCTTTTACAGAACCACTTAGGTAGTTCATCAATTACTCAAAGACGTTTCGCAAAGGATAGATCTTACAACTCGAGTTTCTTGGACATTTCTCATACTATTTGCTCGTTACCGCCATTAATGCGACGTCTTCGATATATCGCGATATTGCAGACGCATATCTAGCAGGGAGTTTTCGACCTAATAACGAAAGGAGGTGATTTTGCGCTAGAGGACGAGTCTGAAAAATGGAAAATTTCTAAAACTTTTTCGCTTGATGCTCCATTTTCGCAAAAAATCGAGCATTTGAAAACATTTATCAAACATGCTTGAATTTAGATGATACGACCCCGCTGGGCTGGGCGCAAATAAACATGTACCAACAGGAGATTTTTGCTCTACGTGTAGAGCAAAAATCAGTCAAAAAATGTGAAACGACATTTCTCAATTTAAAGCTTCGTTTAAAACAAGGGAAAAAATAGATTTTGAACGTGTTTCGTCGGAAATTTCCTCGTTAAGCGAGAAATTAAACGAAATTTCGTTAAAAAATATTTAATAACTTTTCAAACTCGATTTTCCTCGGAAACGAAGCTCTAAATGAAAACATTTCACTCTTCATTTTCGATTGAATTTTTCACGTGGAATTGTTCTTCTTCCGGCTGTATCGACAGATTAGAAATGACACGCTGCATGAACTTTAATCGTTGAACGTTAAAAAATTTACGTTCTAAACGTTTTCCGTCGCTCAATTTTAGATTTTTTCATTCGGTTTAATCTCTATGAAAGGAAATATATGGAGCACGGAATGAAATTAAACGAGTTAAATCTTTGCAACGTAATACCACTCGAGGATTAAATTCTTCTTGAATGTATAAATACCAGTCGCTGTGTCTTTGAAATGCACGCTCTCTCTTGCGGAGATTAAAAAATAACGGCACGCGGTTGCCACACAGAATTTTCAAGTTCCAAAGAATTTCAATAAAACATCGTCTGCTGGCCCGTAAGATCAAAATCGAACTACAAAAAAGGGGGGTAAAGATCGAAAACTATCGCCATTTTCTCGTTTCTTCGCTCGTCGGCGAGTCATTTGCGACTCAGAAAACTCGAGGAAACGAAACACACATCCGATCCATGTACGTAACGTTGCGACAAAAGTGCTTCTGTTTATAATACGAGTACGATTTTGACAAAATTCTCGTGTCCATTTAGTTTGAACTATAATCGAGATACGTGTGCACACGTGTTGGCGTAGTTATTAACCAAATGCATAAGAAAATACCAGGCACAGTCAATTTCGTGTCAATGTTCAGTTCACGCTTAACGTCAGAAAAAAATCTTTTTATGAAATTTCGAAACAAAAACACTGTGATTTTCAAAAAGTTGCAAAAAGATTCGGAGATGCAAACGCGTTACACGTGTCATTGTATTACCCTTACGTGGGTCGTCAGCGTAAGCAGGCCGACGCCCGTAACCGCGATTCGCCACATAGGCGTTTATTTCCGCAGGGTTTCAGCCGCACTTCCGCCACTTGCAGGATCCTCGACGACACACGTCATCGATTCAGTTCATCCGAACCATTCAGTCGCGTTTCCGTCACGTGTCTTTCGAAACTTCCTACATTTCTTTCTCTCCCGTCGGCGTCCGCCTCTGACAAGCCAATTTATCCATGGTTGCTGAATTTTTCAACGAGTCGGCAAGTCGACAACTCTCCCACGCGAACATAAATTTGGCGAAAGTATAATTTTTGTAAATTGTCGAGCTGAGTTATCAGCTTGATAAAATTGCACTTGCATCGAGTTTGGGCTATTTTCGATCGAGCAAGTGGAAATCTCCCGAACTTTGGTCGACACTGTGACTTTGGGTTCTACAATTTAATCCAAGAACGTGCAGAAAATAAAATACCGAAAGCTAAATGTAACGTGCAAACGAGGCGAAACCAAATCCATCGCGTAAAAGATATTTTTGAATGTCATCGCGCGATTATATCATTACCACGTCGAAGTAAAACTATGGTAAATTTCTTTCAGTTTCTCGAACAAGGGGTTCATTTCATCGCAAATGTTCAAGAGAGTTCAACATAGTTCTTGTATAATTCTTGCCACTTGCAAAAGAAAAGGGAAATTTACCAAAACTATAGACGAATAGATAGATTCGAATTCTTCGCTCGTGTTCCTCCTCCTCTCTGTATATCACTCAGACAAGACAATAGTTCCACGTAGAAGAGCAGAGTAATACCAAGAGTCACAAAGAAGACTGGCGAAGATACTCAGTTCAAAGTTGAAACCAGCGATCTCTGTTCCTCAGAGCCATTATCGTTTTATTAAATGGAAACAGTTCTCGCGCGTTCACATATCCTGGCGACCGTCGCAGCATCCGCGAGACATTGCTGTTAACGAGCAACTGCGACTTTCATTTGTTACGTACCAAGCGCGATGAAGTTTGCACAGAAATGCAGTAACAACACCGTTTTAACAAAAGGAAGCCCGCGAGTTAACACGCCATTAATAACGATTTGAATCGACGTAGCCGGTGTGCGCGGTGTTTGACGAATCGAAATGGATTTGCCTTGAGACTTTGGCCGAAAAAGAGTCGCGAGCGACAACCACTGGAATAAATAATTTTAAAGCGAAAGAATCAAGGCTGCGCGATCCACTTGACGACGCAGTTTCTGGCTACTTTTCCTGCTTTATGGAAACGAGCCGAACTCGTTTGGATTTAACCCAGTTTCGTGAGGAACACGCTGATGGAATCTCTTTCCCTTCGTTTCCCTAGTTCTAAAAAAACTATTCGACGAATTCCTTTATCCCCCGTTTTGACACCAAATTGTAAATTTTGCTGCCATGTTTGTTAATATGCAGGTTAAAGCAACTAAACGACTATTAAAGACGAGTAACACGCTCGAGTATTCTTATCACTGAAAGTGATTTTAGCGGGGATAACTCAGAAAATCGGGCCTCTTCGGCGATTGGTTGATTTACGTCACGTGGTTCGTGAGGGGGCGTGGCGTAGACTTGGAGTAGGAGTGGCGTTCTCTAATACTGAGCGATCGTGCCTGTAATTTGTTTTCTGTCGATTCAAATGTTTGCGTATCAACGAAATTTTATGGCAAAATTTTACGTCTTCATTTCCTAATCAGAGCAGGGTCTTTCGGTGCGACGAATCGTACTGGGGTACAAATCGTGCAGTTTTTTTGTAACTTCTGGTGCAGAACTACTTATCACGTACAATAATTCAATAAATATATTACTTACTGACAATATACCATAGTGGTATCCTATTTAATCAAAAACATGTAAAATGTTGAAAATTCGACGGTAGTCAGAAATTCTCAAAATAATCAAACCACTGACCAACGTCAACGAAACATTCCATTTCGTTGTTCTTTCTTATAATTCTTTTCGATCAATTCCTATTTCTTAATACAATATCTGAGATTAGAGAAAGAGAATTCGTTCGATACAATCGAACCTCTCACCTGGACTTGACAATTTTCTAAAATTTCAAGAAACTGTCACCTGAATCCTAACATCACTGCTTTACAGGGGATCGGTAGATTGCATTGAGAATGCACCGGGTGTTAAAGAGATCTGATTCCACAGCTCGTCCTCCGTGGGTGCTATATCTTTTCGCTCGGTAATAACAGCGAAAGTCAGTTTATTGGCGCGTTGCCATATCGCGCGCGGCAAAAACTATGACAGATGAAGTGCACGCTCCCACTAACACTGCAAAATTCATTTCATCGCTGCGGCTGCGGCGGCTCGTTCCCCGCCAACAACCGCCACCGTGTAAAACATTATTCCACGTTGCACTTCACGAGCCGGAGAATGCCAGATGAATTATTTTCTCCGTTTCTTCGCGCCGCGTACGCGATTCCTCCCATTTGCGGTCTCGTTGCCCGTCGTTGCTGACACACCGACCTACGCCGAAAAGTGACGCCCTGATAACCAAACTTCGGACGCGTATGAATCACGGTGACAGAGTCGAACACTCCACCTTCCGCGAGGCACGTTACGTGATTTCGATGTACTTCGCTGAGATTTTCAGCTATTATAGCTGTCAGATGTACAAATGTTATTTTAGTTTATTTTGGGATCGTTCTAACAGGAAATTGTTTTTTTTCTATCATTCCGTGTTCTTTCTTTCGTTCAAATTCCTCGACTTTCCAATTTTCAAATTTTCCACTCTCGACGTCAATAATTCTGCAACTCATGTTTTATAAGTGGGATTTGTGGTTTAGAATTAATTTAATTTGACGAACTGTACTGCTAGATGCTACGATTAATCAGACTCTGTTATACATTCTTTCCTATAAATTTCATTGCTGCATTTGCAAAGTTTCGACAGACAACTTCCAAAGACAAAGCCAAGCATTGATTGATTGAACATCGTACGATTTACACAGATATACAAAATAAATTATCAATATTTATTGTTCAATTGTTCGTATCATTATTAGACTTAATTGTCAGTAAAAATTTGCATTTCTAAATTAAATTTATATCCTTGCCAGTGAAAGATTGTTTGTCAAATATTACGTAAACGTTGAAGCGTAAAATAACGTTAAAAACAATACTGTTCTCTGCGTGCCTCCCGTTTCACGAAATAAAGATATATCAGAGAGCCACAATTAAAATTCGATTCGTCCGTTCGTTCATTAGTATATAACGCAAAATTGTAAAACAAGAAAACAATTAAAATTTTTAACAATCCTTCAAATTTAATAATAATCGAACGGTTAATTAATTTCAAAAAATTGCCACGACAAATAACAAACGATACGAAACTTACGAAATCACAGGCGCTCTTGTTGCTCGTTTGTTCTTTCCTACGCAAATCCGAACGCGCACCTTGACCGGAGATTGAATTAGATTCGAATTACTGACCCGTGGTTCGGTCGGATATTACACAATATCCGAGTGAATCGGTAAAAAACGAACCGCTCGACCGGACAACGGATATTCCGAGTTATTCGGGAAATTTAGAGGATTGTCGACTACTCCTACCTCGCAGGACTTTTCGCTTAGCTTTCCGGAAATACACCAGCGTATGCCAATGAGTTTATTCCGAAACAGGGCCGAGACGTCAAATCTCTCGTTATCGAAAAGATTGTTGGACGAGTAAACAGGATAAATTCAGAAGAAACGTCATAACTGTAATATCTTGTATATATCTTCTGATATTGCAGAAAGAAAATTGCAACGTCAGAGATGTATATTTCCGAATACAAGGAAAACACGAATAACGCTTGTTCGTCTTGACAAACAAGTCGTCTATGACTGTCTATATCGTGCATAATAACCGCGACATCGGAAATATCCGAGAGAAAAGACTGCTCATTCGTCTCGGAAAACAAGATAACTCGTTCACAGTTGTACGATGTCGTTTCTGTGAAACGATCAGAGTTTCAAACAACAACTCCAAAATAATAAAACCTTTTCAATTGGTACGAAATCGAACTTGTTGTGAAACTCGGCATCTCTCCTGAATTGCATTGCTTAGTTTCAAGATTTCCTAATTTAACCTACAAGTTACACGGTTCTACTTTGAATTAGAAAAAGAAACAAAGGAAATCAGAGAGCGTTCACAGCGAGAAAGAAAATGCGTCCTGAGATTTTTGAGGGGGAGTATACACAGCGATTAGATCGATGGAATTCCGACTTTTTGCCACGCCCGATCAACGGAGACGAGGGATCGAGCGAGGAGGAAAGGTTGGATGAAAAAGCACTTGTCGAGGAGCATTCGCTCGCTCTGCGTGATTGTTTCGCGTGATCGCATCCGCAGCTGGAGTGACGCGTCTTTTCTTACGACGGGATACGAGGGGAGTACGATCGACGTGCAATTGAAGACGTTGACACAAAAAAATAAAAAAAAAAATGGATAATGTAAATTTTGAAAATTGAGAAATATCAGATGACTTGGAAAAATGACGAAAGGAGACACACTCTACACACTGTAGAAAAGTAATTCAATGTAATCGGTTAGAATGTAAATTTGATCAGTCGATCCGAACATCCCAATTTTGCAAAATTTGTCGCGTGAGAAGTAACATAATTGTTAATACGTCATTTCAGATTCTTTATTGCATAAAGTAGATATTGATACTCAAATTTCGTTTTGTCCGATTCTCATACCAGTGACTCGAGAATGTACAAAAATACACCAAATTTCGACAAGTACAATTTTATTAAAACTTGAAACTGTGAGCTCAAAATATTTAATTTAATTTAATCACGTCACTTACAGTGTCACTTTGTAGCTAAAAACAAGTGAAACGCGAGATATTTTCGTACAAAATTCCGTTTCCAACACCTACGTAAAAAGAATAACTTGTGCTATTAAATCAATCGTGACACGTACAGATACATCTTGGTAGCTATCGATCTTGGTCGACGATCGCGCCAAATAGGCTAGGATGATGGAAACTGGTAATCCAATTGAACGAAAGCGACGAAGGCGAACATTGAATCTAGCAGGGAAGCTAAAAGACAGAGGGTCTGTCAATATTAATACGAAACTGGTGTTGGCTCGTCAACTATCTTGGGACTGCGTAGCCCGGTGAATTGGCTGGAGTTATGGCGGCAATCAGACGTTTTCCAACCGTCTTCCTTGAAAAGCTGCCGAACGGAGAGAAAGAGAGAGAAAGCAGCCGAATCCTCCGGCGAGCAAAGAGGAGTTTCACGAATCTGCCGTAAATAACCACTCACTTAACCCTCCTTAAATCTAACCGGTTCCACGGCACAAGTTCGCGGCAGCGGATCTGAAATATCCCCTTTTGAATAACGCGTGTGCCACTCGCCGTTTCGCGTGAGAAACTTCATTAAGCGAAGCTTTGAGATTTTAATGAAAAGTCTGCTCGGTAGAAATTAAAACTCCCCCCTCCGATATCGTTATCGCCGGTTATCCTTCGATCTTGACCGATCGCCGGAAAACAATTAATAAATGTACAACGGAACGAGTCATCTTGTTCGTCGAATGCATTTTGTCAATAAAATCTTTTCGTTTAGTCTGTCACAGATTCTTGTTTGAATCCTTTCATTGGTATCTTTAATTCTCGATGTTTTTTGATCGTTCGTGAGTGTCGATTATATTAATAGTTGATAACAATTAGCTTTATTTTTGTCGTGATAGCAACTGATTCGACGTTGATTTCGTTCAATACCGATACACAATGTCAGACTGTTGCAGATAAATTGTCAAATTTTTATCGAGTTTTGTAATTTTCTTGAAAATGATATTAATAAATTTCCACTCAACGAGCTCAATATATTCAATATAATTGTTATATAAAGTAATCGTTAAAATTAGAATCTTTAGGCGATAATTGACCATTTTCGGAAATCTTTCTTTTTTTTCGGCAATTTTAAGAACTTAAGGCATCGATCGACTGTACGAATATGTTCTGGAGCAATTATACATCGATTTTTCAATTCTACTGTTCCGAGCTAAATTTACACACAGCCATTGGTTTCTGCCATGCTGTTCCCTCTACGTAATCACCGATAATCGATAAACGGTTAACCACCATTCGTCAATCATTCACTCTGTTAAATTGAAACTCGTCTTTAAGAATAACTTCTGCAGTTTTAAAAGTTAATCGCTATTATCGAACCCACGAATAACCGCACTGATCGCAGCGATATAATAATTTTCTCTTCTTTCGTTTTTTGATTTTCTACTTCAATTGTTTGCAATATGAAAAAATTGCACGGCTTGTACCTCAGTGCGATTCGTCTCATTGAAAGGCCCAGAAGCAACTGTTCCGACTTTTTTTGCCATAAAATTTTATCGATATGCAAACATTCGAATCGATAGAAAACAAATGACAGGCGCGATCGCCCAGTAGCAGACAACGCCACTCCTACTCGAATCACGTGATACACGTAATAACCAATCGCTAATTTTCGTTGCATTAGCGTTGCCCCCGCTAAAATCACTTCCAGTGATAAAATTCACGTCTCTAAATCGTGCGCTAAATCAGATCCAAGCGCTAAAGAAATGGAACATTTCTTTACAAGCATCAAAGAGTCAAAGTCTTGGAATCTTTATCTTACAAAGTTGCTCGATATAATCACGTCTCGATGCGCGATGTTGATTTCAAAATGTTTTATAAAAAGTATTGTGGAACATCGCGAGCAGTGCATACAGTTATTGTTACTCGTCAATCACTCGCTCTGTGAAACTGAACGTCGCCTGTAAGAATAACTTGCGCAATTTCGCAAAGTTAATCGCCATTAGCACGCGCGCGCTCGCGGAAGACACAAACGGCCGCACGGCGTTGACGCGATATTCCAGTTTTTATCGGGAAAAAACAGCCACTCTCCGGTTAATGAAATATTTCCGGCGAGATGACAAACGAGATTCCGGGCAAACGGGACTCGTAATTCGTGAAATCGACTCGACTCGGACGTCCGTGCGCCGTTTCAAAATGCAATTCACGTGTCACGTGTCGTCCTGCACCGATTTTATCCGCCGCATCAAACTCGACTTGTTTCGCAAATATCGTTGGTCGCTCGTTGCGCCGCGCCTGCCAACTAAACAACGATTCTTCCAACGAGCAACGAGTTGTAACTCATCCTGATAATTACACTACGCCCCGCGAAGATAAGCCAACGCGGCACCGTTAACTGTAGGTGTGTGCAACAGTTGCCATTAATTTCTACGAAATCGTAATAGGCAGCGCGGAATTGGCGTTATCCTGGACTCGCATTATCTATCCATTTGCTTCGCTGCGATCGCGATCGCGATCTGCGCCTTAAATACGCGAAATCGATAGTTCTACGCTCGATTCCGGCGTAGCTTTATTCGTTGTCGCTTTACATCGAGTGAAAGCAAATTTCGAATACAGCAAATTTTACACGTTACGTCGTTCTTACTGGGCTGCTGAACGTGAAATAAATTTTAGGCAACGTTTTATAAATTTTCAGGATCAGTTCAAAATTTATTAGTTGGATGCGATAGTACTTCTATGTTCTATGATAACTCGACACTTTCGTGACACCCGCCGTTGTCGATGTACACGAAGCACATACGTGACACTTTAGTTATCCAAATATTAATACAAGGCACGTTCAAAAAATTCGGAGGCATCACGTATAAAACGTGACAGATTATGTAATATTTTAGGATCCCGAGCTCGAGGAAGGGATCATGGCCTTTTAGTTCAGTTGAGTTATTGCTTATACACGAGAACGAAATTCTGTGTCTTGGGCGATTTTTAGTACCATCTCCGCGTGAATAACATTTCTCATACACGATGACAACTAGATTTATGAAACATTGCTCATAATTTTGCGCGACGTAGTAAATATTTTGCCAATTGTCTCATCGTAGAAAGAACAAATTTCACGATTTGCTGTCCATCTTTGTATCGAAGAGAGTCGTGCAACGTGGCTTGCATTATACTTTTTGTCACTGAAAAAAATATCACTCAGTCTTCGATACTTATCTACAGTGATTCATAAGAATATCTGAGTACATAATCGATTTTACACGTGAGTTTTAAACGAGAAGTAAAAGTGCAAGATATCGATCATTCGCAATATTTAGCATTGATTGTGTATTTTCGATCAGTATTTATGCTAATCTGCAATAATAAATAAGAATTTCTTCTACCATTACAAATTAAACTTTATTTGATAATTTTATGCAGCCTACACATATTACGACCTATATATAAAATATATCGGTATATTATTAAATTTTCAATGGCACAACTCTCAACAACGTTGTTACAAACATTGAATGTTACAAAAATGATCGCGCGACGCGACGATCATTTAATTTTGCATTTGTCTGAGAATGTTTGAGAATGTTTGAGAAGGTGAAAGTTCAATCAAAGGATCAAAGATTCAGTTATTTCATCTTCGCGTTTCATCTCGCGAGTTTCTGCCTCGTCTTCGTCGTTTCGTACTCGTTTGCGAGCGAACGGCGACGAAGAATTTAGCAAAAAGAGCTGGAAGGTTCAAAGCGCGCGAGGGAATAACGATCGGGGAAGTTTTTTCTGTGGGAAGAGCGAAGGAAATTGCGGCGGACCGGCTGGCCGGATTTGTTTATGCAGATCAAAAATCAGTCCGCGGCGTGCAGTTAATCGGAAACGCATTACCTTTCCATTTTCTATTTCACCTGCCGGTAATTAAGCTGTCATTTGCAGCCGAGTTTTTTCGCCTTCTCGTTTTTACGCCTGGTACGCTTGGTCCGTGTCAAAGAGTAACAGCCGGTTTGATTCTTTAAACTTTGAGCCGTCAAATGATTCTCCGCCATGGCAAGAAATTGGAACTTTGAGTTTTCTTTCATCTTCTCAAACATTCTCAAACAAATGCAAATCGCGTCGCGTCGCGCGATAATTTTCGTTCAACTGTTGAGAATTCCGTTTTCCATCGCGAAACGCTGACAACTTGCGAAGGGTTGCAAGTCTGATTCGCATTCTGGAAGCTCATTGACGTACGATATCGACTATTTATTGCTCGGAAGGAAGGAGCAGCTGTTCTTTCTCATGCTAATGTTTGTACTTGAGGAGAGTATCGAATAAATTTATTGAAATGTCCAACTTCAAAGTACCGATGCGGAATAATCAAATGCGTAACATGGCAAGTTTGTATTAAAATGATCGAACGAAGCGACTTTTGCCAAGGGAAAGAAATTCCTCCCGACATCGACTGCGATACTACGAGAGAGAGAGAGAGAGAGAGAAAATACAGTGCAATCTAAAAAAGGTTTAAGTCACTCTGACTTAAACCTTCCAAAATTGTAATTTATTGTTCACTGTCGACCAACTTTTGTTCCAAACATTTTTTTATCAAGTTATAATCAGGCCGTAAATTGATGCGAAGAATCGGAAAAGTACAAACGTCAATTATTTTATCCAGCGATATTTACATTTCTTCCAATAACTCTGGTGAATCAAATTTCACGAAACTGAACGTGCAATCTAGAAAATGTAGAAACAAATATTACTTTGCGTACGTGTTCAAAACCACCCAAAAACATTGAGTGATTTGTCATTTTACGCACTGTAGTGTTTGGTCAAAATAATTCGTACTTTGTACATTTTAGAATGAGATAATGTTGAAAGATTCAAATGATTTTTCGTGAAATCTTCCGATTAAAAGAAAAGGAAGAAAGAAAACTCTTAATAGGCACAGCACAGCCTTTCTCGATATTAAATGTGGTATTTATGATGAGATCAGCGTCCGCGGCATTGACGGGGAAGAAAAATTAAATTTCCTCGGCGAGATGAAAGAAGTGGCAAAGAAACGTCTCTGGAGTCGCACTGGCAACGTCACTGGCAACGTCATGTTAAGAACGATGTAAAAATGTTACTCCCTTATCTCATATTCTCCTTACGAGGAAAGACGTGTTCTTAATGGTACACGTACCGCGTAAAATGCCGTTATTCCTTTTCATCTTTTTGGGACTTGCTACGAGAATCTTTGAGAATTGAACAGTATCTAAGAGTCTACACGATATCTCTTTATTTTTAACTAAAAAACAGTATGGATATGTAGCACCTAATGTCTTCTAACATAATGCATAATCTTAGATCCGAGTGATTCATATTGAAAATGTCGAACTTGTATCGTTTCATCGATGATAAGTATATAGAATTGCTTATAAAATATTTGTACGAGAAGGAAAGAAGATTTTTATGCAACTGAAGAAATTTCAAGACAAGAAAAAGTGCACGCGATACGAAGAAATATTTATAAAATATTCAAAGTGTAGTGTTCTATGATATTCGATATGGGAAACCACATTTATACTTAAATTTCCTTTTTCGTTTTCGATCGTACTCTAAAAAAAAAACATGAATTTTTCATAAAAATCTGCAATCCGGTAATTACAAAAACAGAAGATTTGAAATTCAGAATTTCAGACAGATTTACTATGAAACGTTCACGGTGCAAAATATCCGATATGTAAAATAATTTTCTATCGTTCCATTTTTTTTTTTTTTTTTTTTTTTTTGTCTTTTTCAATCGTATCCCCGAAAAATACAAAATTTTTCATAAAAATCCGTAATCCAGACGGCAGTCGCGAAAACGGAAACGCTCGAAATTCGTAATTTCGATCCCAAATTAATCGCTCTATTTGCGCCGTGTACTACCAACGTGTAATAACCAATTTCAGGATTCAAACAAATGACAGGTTAACGAAAAGTCAACCGAAACTGCGCGCAACTTTTTCAGCTAGACTCGGTTTTGAAGCAACGGGGGCGCGCGCGATGATACGAATGGACTAACGGATCGCGAAGAATTAACTTCAAAGGGAAACTTTTGACAGGCAGGCGCAAAATTCGGAACCGCGCTGTCAGAAATAAAGAATCGAACGTCGTGTTGGCCCCGTTTCTGCAAATGGCACGTCCACGGCTGTCGGCGGAGGAATCGCGACGAATTGTGGATCTAATATTTCCGGTGAAACGCCGGTTGACAAAATGGATTTTCGGGTGCGGAGCGGCTACTCTGCTTGTTTTGGCTTGTGAAAGCCAAGTACCCACGTAGTTTATCGGTTTAATAAGTTCGCTTAATGGAAGCGTTAGAGCATACTTTTTGAAACAGGTTTTGCAAGGAAAAAACGGTTTCGCCCCTTCGGCACAAAGAACTCATCAATGCCAACGCTCTTCGCGAACGTAATAACGGAATTACCGTCTCCCATTCCGCGTTGAAATCGTTTCTCTTTTCGTTGAAGACGCGGCTTGAACGGATCGTGACGTTAAAAGAAAGAAATTGTACACAGCTGAAAGTTTGGCTGTATCATTGGATCAAATTTTAATAAACGACCAAACGTGATAAAATCAAATAGCAGAGATAGTCGTAAAAATATTCTTAATTTAAGTTTATCTGACATATTTTTTTACGTTGCATCGATTTCTGTGCAATTGCCTGCCTTTTTCGTTTGGTTCCCATGGAAACTAAATGAAATGTCGATTTTTTCGGATGATATTTTCGGTGCACGTGTAAATATCGATTTTCTTTTTTTAGCAAAACGCAGTTTTTTCGTTTATCAAAATATTTAACTCTTAAAATGTTGCTATGTTAACGCGTGAATTTAATCCCGCGTCAATCTTTAATGCGAGAAAAAATTTTCAAATTCCTGCAAATTCCTAAAAATTAGCTAGTGACAATATAAATTAGAAACATGATTGTTACATTTATCAACTGTCTACGTATTCGGCTAAAATCAGAAGAGACTCGTTCGAATCGTACTTCATAATGCAGTATATAATTCCGAAATATCGTAGTTCGAACGCTTGCGCGCGTACAGACGTTAAAACGTGCAAGTCGCGCAAGAAGGATGCACGTCCTGCAAAGGGGATATTTCAACGGGGAGATATTTCCTCGCGAGCGGAGAGGAAAACGCGACGTAACAATATTAACTCGCAGACGTTTCAGATTTATACACACAAAGGGGACGCGAAACCTCTTGCTACCTCTCGTTACAAAGGCATTCCAACGAAGGAATCTGCGTCTATTTTCTTACGTCGATCACGGTTTGTTTTCCTCCTGTTTTCCTCCTGTTTGTTTCCCTTCTTTTTTTCCTCTCCTCCTTTTACGACGTCCATTCAGTTACAAAGAAACGCGCACTCGCGAAAGGAATTCTCGAGAGGAGCCGTTAGCCACGTCGACCGGAGTATAATCGAACCGGGGAAAGGAAAGAATTCCGGAGGAAACAGATGGCATAAGCGTCTTTTCATCCGGCTCCGTCAATCGGAGGCTCCATTTTAATAAAAAACCGGGAATGCGAAAGAATCCCTCTTCGAGTCTCGCAGCGAGGAGCCATCGGAGCAGCCATCACTTTAGGAAAACGTGAAACGGACACGCGGAAACTTTCTTCACGGCGAGCCGGCACTTCTCAACTGGGTCTGTTTGGATTTATAAGAAGAAACTGCAGCGTCGTTATCGCCAGACTGCGGATGTTCGCGTTTTTTTTTTTTTTTTTTTTACGAAAGCAATTGAAAGAAAGGAAACTAAGTAGAAAATTGTGTCACGTGTTACACAGCGAGCAGCATTGCACTTTGAATATTTCATAGATACTTTTGTGTATTACGAGCATTATATTTCGTTTAAATGTTAAAATATAAAAATTCGCAGTCTGATTTTTAAATATATATTTCGAAATTATGTGTAATTTTTTGAAACCGTATGTTTCGACATTCTCTATATATATATAAAAAAAATATATATATATTAAACCACGTATGTCAAAAATTATTCGTATCTCTCTCTCTCTCTCTCTCTTAATATAAAATAATTTTTCGACATACAAGGATTAGTAAAAAAAAGATAAAAGCGAAGAATACAGAGTCAAATTGATGCAGCTAACATTATTTATTACAAAGAAAAGTATGAAAGTTCTGCAAGAAATGACAACGACAAAATTCGAAAAGAAACAAAGAAAGAATAAATTAACGGAGCGAAAATAAAGGTTTGATACAGGTTTTTCTTTTATCGAGAATATCGAACTCGATCGAGATACAAGCAAGTCTGAATGGAGCCATTGTCAGCAGAGGCGAAGATTAAACTCTGTTGCCAACTGAACTTTCGTGTTCAAACTAACGCGCGCAAATGTTTGTTTCCCGTTAAGAAAATCCCCGGGCCCGACGAAATCTGGCAACACTCGCAACTTTTGACTCAGCGTTCCCCCGTTCGTGCAGGCTAATACGCTTTTAGCATGGTCGATAAATCGTGGCCCCGTAAGTTTCCTCGAACGCTCGTTTCCGCACCCGATGACGAATTATACGGTTCGAAAGTTGCGAACGATAATAGCGACTCGCCGCTCGCGGAAGCAAGGTGCGGAGAGTAGTTTGCAGCATTAATTTGAAGTCCATGGCCGCGGTTTGCTCGTCCGAAGCCGATTTCGCTCGCTCATGCATTTTCATAACCAATTTATCCGCGGTCCTTAAATTGAAACGCGCGGTCCCGTTGTCGTTTAACTCTGTGCGCTGTCGTACGTTTGCTCTTATTCGATGTACGAAGAGCTTAGAAGCCAATCAGTCAGTTTGTCATCTCTTATTAGAAATAATTTATACGATGCTGATACTTTTTTTTGCTGTTAAAATTGTCGATCGACAACAGGATTTAGTCATTGTAAAATAATCGTTCTGATATTGTAATCAAACTGTTCCGTGAACTGATGATTTTGACAGGAAAAGTAAAAGAGTAAAAGCTTGTAAGCCATTTTTAATGGAATATGAATTACACTGATTGGCTTTTGAGATTTCCGCACGTAATGGAAATGCAGTGTCGTGAGAAAGAAATTGTCTGCAACCGTTCGCGAAAATATTTGGACACGTAGGAACATTTTACAAACTGTACGTGAGTATTGCATAAAACATCTTGAAAGATCATTAATAAATTATCGCGATCAACGATACTAGTCAACTACAAATCAAAATTGCAAATATATATTATCAATAAAAGTGATTTTAGCGGGGGTGACGAACGTTAATGCAACGAAAATCAGCGATTGGTTGATTTGGATCACGTGATTCGCAAAGGGGCGTGGGGTAAACCTCGAGTAGGAGTGGCGTTGTTTGGTACTGAGCGATCGCGCCTGTAATTTGTTTATTTCATAGATAATATTTAGTAGGATCGTGTTTAATACTTATCGTATATTTAAGATGGCTATTCACGATACGTGCTAATTTTTCTTACCAAATATACATCTTGACAATCATGACAATCTTTCGTCAGAATGCTATAATAATAAAATTTCAACATCTACTCGATTAGTGTATATTCACAAAGAAAAAAAACTGCAATAAATACTTTCATATTTAGCAACTGTACCGAACGACCTCGGTTCCGGAAATTGGCGTAACGAGCAACGGTTCGACGAACGATCCGTCCGAAAGAGAGAGAGGCGGGAAGCTTGGAAAAAAAAGCTCGCTCGCTCGAGAGGGATGCGCGAGTCTCTGCAGCTTTCAAGGACGAGTGGCTCTTGCGACAAGCAACGCTAAATAATCGTTATCGTTGAAACGTCTCGAGGAGACACGATCAAAAGAAAGAAGAAGAAGAAGAAGAAGAAGAAGAAAAACAGCGTCGCCCGGTGTCGTCTCCGGCGCAGAGCGGGGGAACGACACGTTTATTCAAAGAAACGCGCCGCATTATATAACGGAACGGCAAATTACTCGAGAGATAGACCTGGAAACGCCACGCTTAAAATCCTCAAAGGGGCGCTCCGATTTAATTAGACGAAATAGCGCCGGCTGAACGTTCGAGGATTCCGCTATTCTCGAGTGAATGGAGTGCTCGCTCTCCTCTCTGGTCTCGCTGAAAATCTGTATACTTGGTTTCTCTCCCCCCCTCACTCTCTTTTTGACTTCCGAACATGCTAAACTGCCAACTCTCCCGTCTAGATTTCTATCTGCTTCTTAATTGCGCTATCGTGTTCATTATGCATTAGTTTAGAAAAAAAAAAAAAAGAACTGCACGACTTGTACCGGATACAACTGTTCTGAGTCTTACTCGAGGTCTACGCCACGCCCCCTCACGAATCACGCGACCCAAATCAATCAATCGCTAATTTTCGTTGCATCAGCGTTGCACCTGAAGAGGCCCGATTTTCTGGGTTACCCCCGCTGAAATCACTTTCAGTGATAAAAAAAAAAAAAAATTGGAAGGCGCGGAATACTGCAATGAAATTTAAAAAACAGAAACTGCTTGCTACCTTGCATTGTTATTGCCACTTTGACGAAACCAAGTTCGCCGATCGAGTGGGAAATTAAACCGCGATATTTTTGCGATATTGAAAGGGCGCGCGGTGCAGTCGTGTCGCCTGCATGTTTATTCATAACGCGGCGGGTTCATTTGCCACGATTACAGATGCACGTGACAAAGGAATTACTTTCAATCTCCGGACCAATTACATCAAACAAATGATTTAATAATACCGGCATAATGTACCTATCGAGTAATACTCGGAGAAACAGATGCGGCGCTTTCGTCCGAAAATGCTCTCGATAATTCCATGACGGATCGGGTTTGGTTGCGCGCGCGGAGTAATTTGGAAAAAGCCAACTGCAAACTCGAGCGACGCGACGCGATTTCTATTCCATTAAACAAATGGTATCCTTTTCAACGCGAAAAGCTTAATAAATTGCTGCGTCGCGTAAACATTTCAACGACTTCCCCCGGCAGAGGCAGGAAAGCTGCAATCAGTATTAATTAATCGACAACTCGTCGCTTCCTTTTTGTCGCCCGACGAGAAATGTGCCAGGTATTTGCAAACGGCTGCGAAATATTAGCTCTACCGCTCGTCGCGAACATTTCGAAGGAAATGTCAGGTCTGCTACTAGAAGAACAGTCTTATTCGTCTGATTGTGATTCGAAAGTAACTGCTTTCAGCTTCTTCGAACCAACTTCCAATGGTTCGATATTAGAAACACCATCGTTAATTTTTCAAACGCGACGACCAGTTTAATTTTTTCAACGATCCTGCTTCTAATATTTATATCTCAATATATCTGCTTTTGAAAATAATTTTTCGAGTCCAATTTTTTCCCAAATTCCATTATGATCTATCGTCTAAGGTAGTAAGACAGAGGTAACAATCATAATTCTAGTGACACGCGTTGCTCTATGTAAGATGTGCTTCTACTCACAAATTGCGAATAATATATATTTTCATTTTAGATACACTCTTTCTTTCTCTGTTTATAATTTGTCACATTCGCGTCGTGCCAACAAGCGTTTTCGGCGCTTCGGCGTGAAATTACGTGACCAAGGAAAATCTCCGACCGATTGCCAGCTTCTTAATATAATATATATATATATATATATTTGCAAGACAAAGGAGGAGCTTGCTCGACAAGGGCAAGTTTCGCGTCATTGTTGCGACGCATAATAACCGGGACGAGACTTTTTAAACCGCCAACAAAAATGACGCGATATTCGGGATGACAATGCCGGGGAGAAAATAGAGAGAAGCGTTCTCGGTTATTCGGAATAAAAGTTAATTGGTCACGTGGCTAACTGGATCCTCCAAAGACGGAGGAACGACGCATCGCCTTTGCTGAATCGAGTCGAGAGAGAGAGAGAACGTTTCACGGATCCGCGAATCTCGAAAGAAATAGCTTTGTCCGGCGAGCCTTTAGCCTTTAGATTCTACGGCCGAGCTCTTCCTTAATAAAAGTCTTCCGGACGTCTTTTCGCGTGGAACGAATAAATCATCGCTTCGACGACCCATTAAAAAGTCGAAAAAAAAAGGGGGTCTTATTACTCGGAGATGAGAAGAAAAGAGAAGAGGAGAGGAGGAGAGAGAAGCGAAGAAGAACGCAGGCGGGTGAAGGGGACGCTACGGGAGAAAATTGCTGACAACTGCAGACGTGTCTTAACGATAAGACTCCGCGCAATCTAAGCGCATAATCTTCTTAAGATTACGGCTTTGCCGTTTAATTAAGAAAATTATACAGCGATATAAACAGCCCCTTTTCTGGTTACGTTGTATACAGGGCGATTCTTGAACCGTCGGATTCAACCACCGTTTTCGTTCCCGACAATGAGAGACAAAAAGGAAAAAAAAATAGGTAAAAGGAGGAATTACTACGTTTCAATGAGATCCAACGTCAAATTTATCCGACTTGATCGATCCTTCCTTCGCTTTAAATTTGAAAAATTTACACCGAAGTTTTTGTAAAAGTTCGTTCTTTCTCGAATTATTCTTGGCCTCTTTTGCCTCTCGCATTTTTCACGGTTACTTGAAAGGCATTTTAATTTGTCCCGCTCGGGGAAAAAAATATCTATCCATTCTTCATGCTTGGAAGATTATAAAAATATTTACCTGTTACCTCGTTTCATGTACAACTTCCTCGGTCTCCTTTTCGAAACGCGAGAGACAAAATTATTGCAACTGAATTTTTGGTAATGGTAATGACAAACCACAGATTTTAGGAAATCATTTACAGGAAATTCTAAAGCGCGGAATTTCACAGAAAATACATTCTGTCCGAAAGATGTATAAAATATCCAACATAGTACATTCATCGTTGCAGTTTTGTTATGCACTATGTTTTATTTCCTTGTTCCTACTAATTTATATTACGAGTTCAGTATATCATTTGGTATAAAAAAAAGTATATTGATATAAAACCTTAAAGTATCAGTGCTTGGAACAACAGTGAAAAATTGAGACGCAAAATCGATCCGTCGATCAACAAGCTACAAAACGTTTTTGGAGGTATCTTTCACATTTCTTTAATATATCTTAAAAAATGACATTTACCTGTTAGTGTCAGAGACAGAGGAGAATTTTACAATTTCCGCCGGATATTCCGGTCGTTGAAGGTATAGAGGAATCGTCGAATCGCTTGCTCGATCGCGATTTTGACGCTGACGAATCGGAATGATAGATGCACTGAGAATTCATCGCGAAATCGCGGCAGGCGATCGACGTTATCGCGCAATTATCGAGGAGAGGAAAAAACACGCTTGACTCTCGAGCCCCTCGGAGATTATTTTATTTTACAGTTGTAAAAAATTACTCCAGTGAATAAATCAAATTAAAAATGTAGTCCTTTCCTAAGTGTGATTACATTTACGCAATTTTTAATTTTCCGATACAGTGCGTTACGTGTATATACTTTTGTTTATTTTTACTTTTTAAAAAAAGTTTCATATCCGCGAGTAAATTGAATTCGAGAACACACAGTTTCATTCGTCGTGTGCAACGCTGATGCAACGAAAATTAGCGATTGGTTGATTTGGGTCGCGTGATTCGCGAGGGGGCGTGGGGTAGACCTCGGGTAGGAATGGCGTTGTCTGATACTGAGCGATCGCGCCTGTAATTTGTTTTGTATCATAAAATTTTATGGCAAAAATGTCGTCATTTCCTAGTCAGAACAGTTGTTTCCGAGCCTTTCAGTGAGACGAAACTGTTGCTGTATCTTTTATTTTGCCCTTGCAATCTCTACATTTTCTCCGAGTCTTTTCGTCGTTATCGCGTATATGTAAACGAACAAATAACTGAAACAACATTCAACCTATATAAAAAGTCCGATATTTTCAACCGAAAAATTACGACCAAACGAAACAACACACAAGAATACGTATTATTCTTACTAAAAAATAAAGCGCTCATTCGTCGAAAAAACAATTACTCGTGCAAATAAAATTCTCCGAGTTTCGGTAAACAAACCAACTATCCGACCGTGCGGATAGCATAGATTCGCATCGCATAGAATCATCACAATGCATCGAACGAACACGTCGACACGACTCCCTGATCGCAATTATCATGTTCGATGAATCGAGCTCACACTGTATACTTTTAATCTCGCTATCGATTGTTTATAAATACGTTTGTCTTTTACCTGTCGGTTTCCATGCAAATGGAAATTGCGTTTTGCCCGCGATACGCGATGGAACATTATACCGCGAAATCAAAACGTTCCTCCTAACGGATATCTCGCCGTGTGCTAATTCCTTTTTTTTTTTTTTTTTCGCAATGCGTCGAACAGTGAAGTTACGAATGATAAACGATACGTGGAATGGAAATCGAAACGATTCGAAACGGCTCCGCTCTTTATCTTGGGTAACGGACGAGCGGCTTATTCTTTGGTGATTTGCTCAAGTCATTTTTCGATGCATTTTGCTGCTATTGGCTATTTCCAAGTCACGCAAGAAACGTAGAAAACTTGGAATTTTTAACATTTTGTTATCGCGAACATTTTTCATCCGAGTATTTGGACAATTACTTAATCGCGTTCATTCTTTATCGTGTCAATTTAACAGGGACAAATTAAAATGAAAAAAGTTTACCAGTACAAGAAATTTAGAAAATAAAGTAGATCTCATCGTCGTCGACGACGAGTGAAATTCGATTTTAATCGACTGCTGGAAAGGAAGTGTTTAATAAAACCTTATCCGAGTCGCACAGGCGACGGTAAAAGTCTCTTGTCTCTCGTCTATATCGGATCTAATATCCATATTCCGTATTTCTCGCGTTTGAAAATGTTATTCGGTCCGGAGGATATCGCATCGAGGGCCGTTGTTCGACTCTCTTGCTCAAGAAGGGAAAGCAAAGACGTTGTTGGCAGCGTCGCGCAAACTGCGCCAGGCTTCCCCGTAAACGTCGTATCTCGCATAAATATGGAAATTTTGAAAGCGCGATTCAGCCATTCGGCTCTCGTCTTTTCACGCAACACCTTCGCGTTCGCGTCGGCGTTACATCTCGTTCGCTCTCGCCACACGTCCGGACGATATGCAGTTCGGGAATATTCTGAAAATCTCGGCTGCACGCATCGCGTAAAGCGCCGTGCCTCGAATATTAATGATCGGAACGTTCTTTCATTCGACACGGTTTTCGAGAACGCGTAGTATCCGGAGGATTTCTTCCTTCGTACGTACGATTACGATCGGCCGTATTTGTAGGAACAGTTCCTCTGCTCTCACAGCCTCGCCGTGCAGTTTCATGGTTTCGGTGAAGATCGAATCGCGAAATTGAAAATGATCGAGCGCAGTAGGAATTTCTTACGCGCGAGATATGAAATATTTAGAAATTTCATTTATTTCGAAGACCAATTGCACGTTAAAGAAGAGTTTATTTGTTTATTTCTCTTAATACTCAGTGAGACAATTTTTAATATTTACTTCTCGTACGAAGTCGTTGACGAAGGTACTCAAACGTTTCTCGTTACTTCCAATTCTATTAATTAAACTCTCTTGCAACTCTTGTTAATAAAATTTCAAGCAGTTTTATCCGCTTTCGTCGGATAAAATGCTACTACAGATGCTACCAAGGAAACATCATTGACAAAGTTCTCAAGATACTTACACAACCCTTTCCTTGAAAGATCACCGTGCAAGACAAAGTGTCCGATTCCACACTTCTGATCCCATTGTTCCTGTTCAACTGCTGTCGAGAGAAATGTCCGACTGTACACTTCCTCTTCTACCGAGAGAAATATTATACAATACGTCCAATCTTATATCACATTTTATTTTACTGCTTGCCCGTTGTTACAACAAGTTTTTTCTCGGTATACCGATTTCAATGTATTTTACATCCGTGGTTGTACAGATCACTTTCTCTTTCATTTGAATCAGTTCCTTTCCACGACTCGAATTCTTTTCCAAATTGTGACAACAACACGCGACGTTTCTTCTTATGCGCGTATAAAGAAATTCTTCTGTAGCGAGTATCTGAATACTTTCATGAGCCACTATACGGCCCGTGCCTCGCTCTTTGGCAGACTCCCAAAGGGGTCGGCCGCAACTTTTCAAATTCCAACTTAAACCAGTTCCCAGCGCAAAGTCCTCCCCCCACCCCGAGTGCCATCCGAAATTATTGTTTCCCCCGTTGGAAGGTCAACTCGCGTTCGATTTACGCATTCGCCGGATTCAAAGCGAATTCGCCGCGCTGCCGTGGAAAATTCGCAAAGATCCGACCGATTCTCCCGCCCGATAGATCGCAACGCGAGATTCTCCCTTTGCGCGAGAAGAGAACAAAGGCTTGCTCACCCTCCTGCGGAAAACGAAGGTACGGTGGTACGTGTCGTTCGACAGACAGCGTCTTTTGTCGCTCGTAACAAACTGCATCGACACGAAGAGAATGGAAAAGTCCGCGCAAACAAATTGCAATCTCTCGGACTCGACGCGGTCTCGAGAAATTTTTCGTCGGTGGATAATAATAAGCATCGACTCGTGAAATCGGTCCCGTTTTTTTTCTTTCTTTTTGTTTCTTTTCGTTCGCGTGCAACTGCGAGTGCATTTGGATCTCGACGCCACGTTGTCGCCTGTATCGCGATCGAGAACGCGGAAGCTACGAAATGGAACGCTTCCTCCCATCGTTTCCATTCTTCGCCGTCGTCGAAGGCAAGTGTCGCGATCCGTTCGAGAAATAAGAAAGCACTGCGCGAGAATGTTTCCTTGCCCCTTCCTTGATTTTCGTCGCCACTTTTGCAAGTTTTCCTTTCTACACCAGGCGATGACAATAAATTAAAAGTGGCATTTGGTTCGTTTGTTGTATTTCGGATTTTGCGAATCGCATCCCTAGTCAATAATTATATCGAACGGTAATTATATTATAATTAATTTTCTTGGATACGAAACGTTTTGGATACGAAAAACGTTTCCAACTTCCGTCTTTCGTCCTTTGATACGCGCCAACATTACGGAAGAAACCAACGATGAAATTATCAGTTTTTATGAAACAATTCTTCGATCTAAATATTTAAAGACGTTTTTCTCGGAATTGACTTTTGTCGCTGAGATCATTCTTGCACGCATCCAGCTGCAAGAAATTCTTGTGCAATTGTTTTCATCATTTATCACTACGTCACATTGTGACATCGTACTCTGCTCGCGTGTCCCTTGCAAAGACTCGACACGCAGTTAAACACAGCTGCTGATATCAAATATCGCTGATAGCGGAATAATGAAAAATTCCTCTGACAAATGCGCTTCGAAACTGTTGAATATTTCATGCGTTTTTTATCCACTAGACTGTCATAGACATGGCGAATCCTTCGAATATTCCACTAGTTCCGTACTGTGTCATCTGTCTTCGACGTGCAATGAATCAGCGCTAAGTAAAAACCTCTCGATTCCACGTGATCTTTCGTGATATTCCATCTTCCAGTCATTTCGAAATCGGCCCGTATCTCTCGTACACAGTTTCGCAACGATCTCTCTCTCTCTCTCGTGGCCGATACGAATAAATTCAACGTCGTGGAAATTTATTAACGACTTGGCGAATCTATGCTCGTTCGTTTTCTTTCATTGACAGCTCGCGATATCTTTGCAAGTACAGATAGAATTTATTCGTAACATTTTTCGGTAAATTTCGAAAGAGGAGATTTTTTTGGGGGGACAGAAATTTTTTGGAAATAGCAACAGTGGAAAATTTTTTAAGATCGGAAAAAGAAAAAAAAAATGTATCTCTATTACAGTGGTCTTGCCAGAAATTTAAACTTGGAGATCTAAAGGTATGGAACACATTCGACGCAGCAAATTTATCGAAGAGGGTGTGATCGACTCAAGAAAAAATTAACATAAACCCGCGTAATTATTTCATTAATTTCTCCAAATTTCATCCAGTTCCTAATTAACCAAAAAACTGTGATTAACTGTGACTACAAATTGAAGAGATAAAACTTCGTACACCGGTGATTTGTTCGTGGCAATTGGCAATTATGGAGTAAAATTGGGCAGCCAGTGTGGGCAGGGACGAGTGTACGATAGATCAGGTGTATGAGAGGAAAATCGGAAAATCGGAAAATGGGGAAAATAGAGGTAGTTTGGCGCATGGAGATGCAACGTATCCAGAGGGGAATGTCATCGACTTAAACGGCTGATCCCGTTATAAATTTCAGATTTGTTACCCGATTGCTCCATATTTTCCCCGGCGATCGGACGGGGCGAGAAAGGGGCTGTCTCGTATCGGTGACGTAACAACATCGTAAATTGCGCATTGATATATCACCCGGTTTGGATATTGCGGTGACTGGCGTTATTTGTCGCCTTGATCTATGAGAATCTTCCCGCATCGCGGTGAAAAACACTCGCGGGGCCTGCGCCCCGTTGGTGAATATATTCCGCGCCAACGTTTTTATCAACGATCGCGAATATTCCATCAAACGCACCCCGTCCAACTCGGCGACTTTTGTTTTCCACTTTGAATTTCATCGATATTAGCAACTCTGACTCTTACTTGTTCGTAAACGCAAATTGTAACATCTCGTTGATATCGTCTGTATAATTCAATATTATTACATCGATCAATTAGTTGTTTATACATTACATACAGTTCTTATTAAGAATAAATTTTCAAATAACGCGACAAAAATTGGAAAACCTCTCTCTCTCTCTCATTCTCGCGCGCAGCTCGGACTTAATCGAATCGAAAGAAATCTTGAAACCCGATTTTCTTAGAAACGAATGAAATCGAATGAAAAAATTTCATCCCTTCCTTTCGATTTACCTTTCAAAAATAAAAGAAACAAGTGACAAAGCAAATGAACGCGTATACTGCACTTTGTCAAAGTGTGGTATAGATAATTTGAGACGCTTGAAATACAATTAGCTCGTTCGTCAGAGCTTCAAAGAGATATATGAAAAAAAAGTATCACGTTCAAACACGAACGAGTTCCTCGATGAGAATTAAATCTTTCGTAAATTTCTTTCAGATTGCGTCCAAATTAGCTCGCAGAAAGCGTCACTGCCGCGTCGTCGCCAGTAACGAGCCATCGATAACGGCTTTTCAATTAGCTCTTGAAAAAGTTCATCGTCGAGTCGGTTCTTGAGAGCGGAGGGGGCGCCAGCGATCGGTCAATTGTTGACCGAAGGGACGCTGGAAAATATTGTCGGACGGCACTCTAACCGTGGCCACTCGGCTGGAAATTTACAGATAATCTCGAGTATTACAATCGGGACAGTGACGTCCTCCCCCTCGAACCGTAACAAACTGCCCGAGCGCAAGAAAAATGCGGAGACGTGAGCGGACGACTTTCCATTACACCGACCAAAGCCTCCTTTCGTGACTCAAATTCATCACCGTGTTTCAACGCGACTTTCAATGTAAAAGACGAAAATAAAAATAGAGGAGGAGCTCGCCAATGAAGGAGCGAATAATTTTCTTTCCTTTTTTTTTTTTTTTCAAAAAGAAGAAACCAATCCCTCGAAAATATTAGTTAGTTGCCGATTTCTTGAACGAGACAAGTCTTAAATAATCAAGTAACAAAATGATTGTACTGTGTGCATCGTTGTATGCTTTGATACACGATATAATTAATTTAACTGTCTATATCAATATATGAATATTGTATATTATAATATAGTATGTAAACATGTAAAAATATTTGTACAATCTAATTGTACAATTCCCACGTTTATATCATCATGAAAATTACACAATTGCAAAAATCTGCATTGTGCAATGATTATCATTACAATATAAATCACTGCAACGTGGCAATTTCTCGAACGAGATAATTCGTTTTCGTTGACAAAGTCGATCGATTCTGGAGCGTCAACGTAATTTGGGACGCTTGGTTTATCAGCCTCGCCTGTTCTCTTTCAATCGGACAGCCTAATTATTTCGCTGTTGGAGGAACCTAACTTCGGAGATGATTGATCTTGCCTCGACGACACTCCTTTTGTACTGAATTCTCCTGGGTTAGTCGGCTGTTCGCGATGTAACCAACTTACTGCATTAAATTAGACCGCGACTTTAATTAATTAGTCGCCATAAAGGATAATCCATCTTTATACGCATTGAAGCGACCATGTCGCTGTGGTTTCTCTCCCTATGTAGACGCGTATGTACGTGCACGTATGTACGTACATGCATGTATTCAACTGCTTTGAACATTAGGAAGATGTAAATTCCAGCAGGAAGCTGTTCTCTCGATGAAGCCGGCCAGTCTAGCACGAAGTCTGATATATAAACAAATATATACCTCTGTCCATTACTCTTCGTAAATTAGTCTTTCGTAAATTGCAAATGCATTAAGATTTCTCTGATTATTCTTTCTTAGACGTGAAGACATTGATCATTTTTCAAGCTACGCGTAACCGTTTCTTTCATCCTCGTTCTGGTTTGTTTCTGCCGTTTCGATGAAATCTGATCTTTCGATTCGGAACAAAATTCATAATCCGGATAAAAAAAGTTTGAAAAATAAAAATATACCGTGAAATTCGCGGGTACTACAAATCCCCGCGTATGCTACAATTGCTCGCAAAAGTATTCCAACATTTATAGAAACATTTTACAAATGTATCATTTGTCACGTAAAATTTGTTGAAATTTTATTAATGCCGATGTTATGCAAATTAGAAAATATATTTATACAAGTGTATATTTTGCGGACAAACCATTTAAATAGTCGATCACGTTGCAATAGCTTGCAAACTTGTACAAACATTGTCAAATTAATTCAAATTCCACCAACATATATAATCGTGACGATCACGTTTTATATATCACAACGTTAATAAAATTTCAAAATATTTTGTATAAAACAAACTACATACGTACAAATTCTATAGCAAATGATTTAATACTCTCGTAAACTATATAGACCCAGTACACGATGCGATCGTGTTTGAATATAATTTACGTAATGAATCGACAAAAATATTAATTAGATTATAAATCATTACGAAACGTTATGAATGGCAATGGTTATCTGCTTTAAACGCGCAACGAAACGTGACTTGTGATCAAACTCGATCAAACTCGATCGAACCAATCGATATTTCTTTGAATATCGTCCGATGCGAGATAGATAGCGTTTCCTACCGATACAACAAACGTAAAAGAACGAAGAACGACGAACAAAGAAACTTTCGTGCTCTTTCTTCTCCTCTTTTTCCTCTTGGCATTTTCGCTGCCACGTCTCCACCACGGAGCACTTACTCGCAAGTGTTTCAGCAGAGCTGTTATTCCGGAATGAACTTCCAGTCCGTTAAAGATCCGTGAGAGGGGAAAAAAGTTAACTGTGCCGACCGAATCAGCCACTCCGAGAGAATTTGATCCTTTTACAGAGCAGAAGAACGGCGACCGATAATCCGTTCAAGTAACGATCCTCTCCTCTCGCACGGTCAAAGTACGGATGATGGATCGATCGTCAGCTTTTCTAAATTAACGCGATCAAATTTACACCAGCGCGAGCTTTTTTCCCGTTAGTCAAAGATTTCGAACGATCTAAAATGCAACGGACGAGTAAATGTGATCGTTTGGAGAGGTTTCCAAATAATAGTTGACGAGCGACAGAGTGACAATCCCTAAGTGATATCGTGGGACGGGTGACGGGCGATTGATAATTTACGTTAGATTACTAAAATTTTGAGTATTTTAATCTCTTTGTCTCCTAACAAACTCATTATTTAATCCTTTACAGATTGCTGACATATCTATATTATGTGCATATTTTGAATTGCACATACGATACATGAATATCACACGAACATAGTCAGTTATTGGTTGTAGGAAAGTAACGTTTGATGTACTGCATATACACGTACACGTACGCTTCTATTCGTGTGTAGCCCTTTAGGCTACGACTCACGTACGTATTTGATTCGTTCGTGCGTATATGCAAGTCGGTTTGATTCTTCCTCGTTAGCTCAGATTAGTTCGTCGCATTTGTTGTTAGTGTGAACTAACTTCAGTTTTACAATGAACAAATTTACGACTTGAAAGTATTCAGAAAGCTACAACTAATCAAGAACGTATTGCGATTTGTCAGTCGATCGAACATTTTCAATCGGTCACACAGTGACTCGAAGCTGCTCGCTGCAATTTTACCTCTCGCACGATATCAGACGCCTTTTATCGCGCGATCGACCGTGAATCACGATCGTTTCGCAGCGAGATCCTGCGCCTTTAAACGGGACGCACGTGCGTCTTTGAAAGCAGGTCTATCCCCAGGTATTTGTACAGCAAGGTTCGCACGGTATTTGCGGTATTGCAACGCGGGTCAAAGAGAAATTGAAACGCCAAGCGTAAACCACATTAGTCGTGTATGACTCGTCAGCGCAGCTGTAACACCGCGTTGTTAAATAAACCTAATTCAAGCCATCAAATATTGAACGCTGCACGCGAACTTCCGCGATTCGATGGCTGGCTGGCTGGCTGGCTGGTACGCGAAATCTTTGAATTAGAAATGAGCGCAACGCACGGAGGGTATTCCTCGCGCGCTATTGACCTTTCTACGACGGGTTTTCATTATTCCGGCTATCTCCGCGTTGCGTGCTTATTTCCGCCGGTCCCCACTGTCGAAATCCGCGTGTATTTGCCGAGCTTTTGAATCACAAAAGCTCGCGAGAATTACGTTCAACTTACTTGCCGGGCGAGTTTAGTTTACGTTGCGGCAGTTTCCGATCGAGTGTTATCGGAGAGCTTCAAAGCAGCCGGAATTTCATCGGTCTGTTGTTTTCCTTCTATTCGGTTCCCGACTCGTTTCTTACGAAATAGGAAACGAGCGAAAAATATCACGGGGCCCACGCGCTTTTGACCCCTTGATTTTTCAATTGAATCCGACGTCAAACGACAGTTTAGGAAAAGTCTAATTGCAAGTGGGTCGAAGAAGTTCGTGTCCATTAACCCAGATGCTGCGTTTCGTTCAAGATCCACGAGAAGAAGTTGCAATTTATGTTAATGGGACTGAATTATTTCCGTGGAACGTGCGGATTTTCGCGTTGGTCGGATAATTTTGAAAAGTGAACTGCCAACAACGACGTTTGAACTTGGATTTTTCGAAATTCACAGTGATAATTTAAATTAGAATTTGTCAATTGCTTTAGAGATACGCGTTTCCGACTTATTAACTATGAACTTTAAAAGTTTGAGTTAGAATTTCGCACAGCAGCCAGGATATGTTAATTTCTCGAAGGCTTCCCGAGCTTTTGGAAACTTTGAAATATCTTTATTCGCTTTGTTATTTTACTATGTAAATGCTCATCGATTTTTGTTAATTAATTTCGCTATTTCTATGTTAAGTTCTTCGTGTGAAAATTTTAGTACATTAATTTGTATGTATATTATCTTTATACAAGCATAAGAAACTTGATATTACAAAAGAAAATTTTCCATCATCGCGAGCTATCAGCTGATACTAAATTCAGTTCCAAAAATCGAGGGGCCAGACGATTTTTTTTTTTTTTTGATTCATTCTATCTACAGGTTGTGTGAAAATACCATTCCACGATACAAGCTCCGAGAGGTCTTTTGCCTTTACAAGGCAACAGTTTTCGAAAGAGCGAGTTCTACATTCAACGGACATGCTTCCTTACTTTCCGGCGGATTAAGTCCACTTTTGCTAGACGCGCGCGCACACACGTCGAAGAGCTCTACAAAAGTACAATCACCTCCTCCTTCGCTACTACTAGATTACGCTTCTTCCATAAAAAGCGAATCGTTGTATCTCTGTAACGAAACATTCCAGTAATCGAAAATTCTCAGTCCGCTGGATTTCATTGGCGGCCATTATAAAACGCGCGCAAACGTAAATTTGGAGTTGCAGGCAATGGATTCATTGTCGAACAAACAAATGTGTTTTGCGGGGAACGTAAATATCGTTTTGATGGAATTCATAGATTTAGCTTTTCTCAACTCAACGCAGAATGGGAGAAACGTACGATGAATCTTAATTTAATCGAATACTCTACGTAAATTACTCAATTTCAACAACTTGCAATCGTAACTAAAATTCGCAATTTCGGAGCTATGATCAGTAAACGTGTGCTAATGTTCGATGCTCGTTGTCATAAATAAAATGTTGTAATTATCTCATTTAAAATGCTCTAGTTTTAGAATTTTTTAGTTTAGAACTGTAATAAAACTGTATTTTTAAAATTACTTTTATAAGTCAGAGCCATCATTAGTTATTAATTATCAGGTTCAACTTTCACCTGATAATTATAAACTTCCATGTAACAGTCACACACTCTGTCATATTCAGCTACATCTTCTGTAGATTTATTTTGTTTCAATATCTCAACTGTGTCAACTATTAAATAAAATTAGTTATTAACAAGTGACAAGTTGGACTTGAGAGCATTCGTCCCGTTTCTGCAGATTAACTTTTATCGTTGTTTCATCATTTGTGCGGAAAGAGGTTCTCCGTACATTTGAATAAATTAAATCAAATTAAATCAAATCAAATCGAATCAAATTAAATTAAATTGACGGCCGACGCTGCATTGTAAATAACACCGTGTATAACCAGCGAAATTTCATTATAACATATTACACCCGATAACTTTTATTACACTATATTACGTCACTACAGATATCGCAACTTACTGCTGTAAATGATCTCGCAGACTACTAATATTTATTAATATTACCAACGTGTGTAAAGTTGTGACGTACAACAAGAGCATCCGTCCGTCTCTCCCAAAATTATTGCCAACGATAACATCTCCGCGAATTAATTCCCGCCATTCTCCCGTCGTTTACTTTTCCCTGTTTGTTCGAACAACAAATTAAATCAAAATTGCAATATCCATGTAAACAATGGATCGGCCGCACAATGGCGTTCCTCGTTGAAAATTTCGCGAATAATCCCACGTGTCTGGTAGTTTCGGATCTCGCCTCTCGTACGTACGTACGTACGTACGTAATTGCGTTCGTATGCACGTACTCGCAAACGAGCTTACTTCCGCGGGCATTCGGGCATTTTAGGACGGTGCAGTACGGTTTCTTGCGCGTCGCGAGAACGAGTCTTTTTCTCTCTTTTTTTTTTTTTTTTTTTATTTTCAGCGAGCGGACAAATCCGGGACGCGGCACAAACTACGAAGAAGTTGCGATAGCAAAACGCGGCAAATTATTAACGCTGGTGATTTCGCGCGAATCCCCGTGAAATGAAATAACCGCCGATCTCTAAACTATGGTTCCATTTGCCAGAGACGCAGGCGAGGCTAACGCAGTTAGAAGCGTCACGTGTGTAGCCCAGCAAGAAAGAGAGAGAGAGAGAGAGAACAGACACTGGCGCGCGGCAGATAGCGCTGGATATTACGATCGTGACACGCGATACCCGGGCCGATACCCGGGCGAACACGCGCCGAATGTAACTACAACTTTCGGATAAACGTGTTTACCGCTGGCAAATGTCGAGTTTGCGTTGAAAATCAGGAACCGAGGAACTCTCCCTCCCATCCCCGACGCCGTCCTAAGCCAATTTCGCTCGGCTTACCGCGCTTTCTCCGCGAGCGAGCGAGCGAGCGAGCGAGCGAGAGAGAGAGAGAGAGAGAGAGCCACCAAACGTTCTTTCCTGCCGTGGAATTTCAATATCTCTTTTTCGAAGCGTTGCTTACAAAGGAAATCGACAAACGATCGATAATCCAGAGGGACGTCGGAGCGAAAATATATTTACGAGGGAAAATCCGTTCGTTTTCGAGGTTTCGAACACGGGGGAAAACTAGCTCTACTCCGGTATTTCGATGTTTTATTTATCGACTCGCAGTTTAATGGGGCTCTCTCTGATAGTAGCCAGGGCTGTCGAGATTTCGAGAATTTATTCAGGCAACAACCTCCGCGAGCGGAGGGGTCCCTTGCGGTCGCCGAGGGAAATTGTTTCGAAAAGAGCCCGGCGAAACGTGTACAATTTGGCGAGCGCTGCTAGTTTCAATATTTATGAGTTAAGAGTTTATCCTCTTTAGAGGCGAGGACCTCTTTGAATGTTGTAGCAACACCGACGGCGAGTGGAAACAGAGAGAAGGCAAACAGAAAGAAGTTCGCCCGCCGCGTTTTGTTAGCGGCGCATACACGCGCGAAGTAAGACTATTTTTCACTGGGAAATGGGGACCGATGTTACGTTATCGAGTACGCGTAACTTCGACTTTGCGCTCGGCTTTCTTGCTCGCGAAATTTTGCACAATCCGAAACACGACAGACAGAAGCTTACCGACGATTTCCAAAACTTGCTCTTGTTTGTTCACGTATAAGATAAGAGCCGATGTTTGTTTGAATAATAAAATTTATAATGATCCCCGAGAGAGGTGAAGAGTGAAATACAGTTAAACGAAAAGACAGATGTTACGACAAGTGAAGAAGATCAATTTTGTGTTGAACGTTTGTGGTTGTGTTTGAGATAATCTGGTGATCTGCAGATCATTCGACAGTTTGAGAATTTTAAGGCTAATTATTACCCAAACAGGATATCGGTATTAATCGTTATTAAAGTATTCAGTTTACAGAGACGATTCGTGTGTCTAGCGAGACTCATTTGATATCCACTCATAAATATCTCTTGCACGAATTCTCTAGCGATGAACGTGCAATAATTTAACATCGTCGACGCTGTTACGTTGGAAGGAAACGTTTAGATACTCTGTTAACAATCTATACGCAGTCGTTCGCAAGCTCGGTTATATACACGTGTATGTACGCGCGGTAAAAATTTTCCAGCCAAAAGATCGGGCTGCATTCGCGCGGTATTTATTAAACGGGAGATATTAAGCGGGAATTAATAAAACGGTGGACAGGGAGGAGGATCGAGCGGAGAGCATTGTAAAAAGTCGGACGAGCGGAATATTCGCGGTTCGGCGAGCTTTCGCTCGTCGCGCGGATAGTGGTACACGTGTAGCCGCGAGGGTACACAGGTGCTTTTTAAAACGGCCACGTTGTTAGCTGGCCGCAACAACATTTGCAAATTCGCCAGGGATCATTGTTTCCCGCGATACGTTTTTATCTGTCCACGGACGAGCCACGGACGAGCCACGCCCGCGCGAGTCAACGTTAGTTTCCACTTTTTGATTTCTCCCCGGCTCGCCGCCGCGTTTCCAGATTTACCAACTTTAACGAAAAAAATTTTATGACACGCGAGCCACTGGCGCGAGAACAAAATGTTTCGTGCATGCGAGCAACTTGGCTACCTCAAAAAAGAACTGCTCCTGGATTTTTTAATTACGTTTGCCGCTGGCTGGCTGGCTGGCTGGCTGGCTGGCTGGCCAGGCAACGTGACTTTTTTTGAAATTACCGCGCTCCCTTCTCGAGTGGAAAAAGTGTTCACACCGGTGCACGTAATCCTCTTTTAAAGCTATTGCTATTGAATCTACGGATCTGCGAGCATTGTTTGAATTTGTTAGACAAAAATTCTAAATTCAAATTAGAAAGAATAACGTACACTGTCGTCACTTACGTTGAACCACTTGAAAAAAGTTGAACTGACATTGAAATTTTCCCGAACGTGCCGAAGATCGCACCAAGCAACTTTTGTTAAAACTTTGCTCCCGTAAAAGATATTCCAGCGTATTCAGCGGATGAAACAGACGTTGCAATCTTTCCGCGGTGAGAATAGGTAGCGAGCAGTCGCGCGTAGTCGACCAAACAGGGAAATTCTATAATGAACGCGAGCATTTCATTCTCGATAAATCGCACGAGCGCGCGCCCACGCACTCGACAAATCGAATGAACAGACCCCCACGCACTACAAAGAATCAATGACAAAAAGTAATTAAACGGCGGAACAAGCAAATAACAGCAAGGTACGTCGCTACGAGCTGTTTTATTTTTCCGGCGCTGGGCAATGAATTAACGACGACGGGTTAATTTCCTCGTCTATTTGCAATTGGTCGATTTTTTTTTAACGCGCGTTGAGCTCCAGCGCGAATCGATTGAATCTCGAATAAAAGGATTTGCGCCGGCGAGCACGCTGCCCGTGGAAATTCGAAGAACAGCTCGACCACTTGAGGACTTCCATTGTGTGCAAACTGTCTCTTATCTCGAGTCAACTTGGACCTCCTGTTGTACGGATTCGATTCATATCAAATCGCGTAATCGAATATTTCCTTTCTGTTTTCCCGGCAACAGATCGGTTTGTGTTTCGGTTTATTTTTTAGACGCAAAACTCTGCGATTCTAATCGTATTACTCGGAATTTGAACGAAATCCGTTCAACAGATATTAATGGGTTGGAAATCTGTGTTTCTAACGATACAAGTAAAACTATGCATTCATTTTCCGTGCGCGTGAAAGTTTGGAGCAGCCTTTACTATTCAAGATACGAGCAATTTCTATAACATTTACTTTAAAATAGTAAAATGTTACAGAATATTTAAGAAAATCGTTATTCCTTTTGAAATTCCAACATGCTTCAAAATGCTCCGAGCTAGAACGTGCAGATACCCACGGATTTGTTAGCTATTGGCAAACAGTGTAATAGGATTTATTCTCGTTTACGAGCGTTTAACGCAAATTAAATTGCACGTTACACACGTCTTACTTTGTTCGATGCATTTTTCCCTTCGTTCACTTCACTTTGAATAACCTACTCTTATTGCCATTACTGCTTCTTATCCTACTGTAATTTTCTTACTTGGTTGCTCTTTTTACTTTCGCAGCGTTTTTAACCATTAATTTACTCTTCCGAGTACTCTTTCTTTTATCTTCTCTATCGAACTAATTGACGATGAAAGAAAAAAAAAAAAGGAAAGAAAGAAGATTTTCTCCGAGATTTTTTAAAGGGTATTTATACGAAGCCGAGTTGCCTTCTTTTACAAGGACAGCTCCTGTTTGATCGCGACGAGCTCAACGGACGAGAAGAGAAACGCCGTCTTATCGCGGCGCGTCTAAGCGTTTCAGAGTATATATATATATATATATATATATATATATATATAAATTGTGCATCGACTTACCGTGCAACAGCATCGAGAAGAAGAAAATGCAGATCATCTTGGCCAGAGCAGGCGCGCACCAAGCGCTCCCATTGCCACCATACCGTGAATCCACTCGTAGCGCCTTCACGGTCCATCGTTTCCGGCACATTTCGCGATACCAGCCTCAAAGTCGTGCCAGCTCGAGCGCAGCGATATATCTTCCTGCCAACAATAAACAGAAATTCACTCGCAGCTCGGGATCGTTGCTGTCCGCGAATCCCCGCTTTTTATTATCCTTCTCACCCTCCCCCCGTTTCTCTTCACCAAGCAGAATCACTCGCATCCTCTACTTCTACTTGGATCTGTTTTATTAGGGCATTGGGTCGTTGCGCATAAAATAACCGATTCCAAAAGACGAAGGCCAACAAAGATCGACCTATTCCGAGCTGTATCGATTCATTTTCTTTGCAATTCTCTTTTCGGAGTTTGGAGAGGAAATGTAATCTGCCATTGAAGAAGTTAGAGAGATATCGATAATGTTCAAATTAAAAAATAATTGCAAAGTGTATTAAACCTAATGACACGTATTTAATTTAATTTAATTAATATTTTCAAAACGTTATTCGTAATACCCTCCATGTTATTTATCATTTCTACATTACATTCTGTATTATTTATCATTTGAGAGTAACACTCTCAGATAAGAAAGATACAAACCGACTAAAAGGCTAAAGATTTTATAAAAAATCCGATTATCTCTCATTCGCCACATATCGTTCTCTCCTACTTCTTGCCGATTTTAATTTACACGAACGCGACCTCTTTCCCGACACTGATCAACTACGACCAATTTGTTCATTTGCGAATCCTAGATAGCGTTACGCGCGTTCGTCAGTCTATTAAATTTATCCAGTATTAATCGAAAATAAATGCTCCGCAATCGGATGTAGTAATGGGCGTTCATTTGCGAACCGTGTAGATTACAGCAATATGTACAATAATAATATTTGTTATACAATTTGCAGCCTGGCCAGAGGAGATGGAAGGGCTGCCGATGCGTAAAGCGGCGCGACAAACAATTTCGCAATGTTTACAATTTCGATTATCTATTCGCGGATTTATCATCGGCCGGTTATTACGCGGCAATAATCAGCTCGTTGTATGATCAGGCTGATAACCGCTGACGTGTCTGCGAGATCGGCCTGCACGCGTAAATTGAACTCTGAATTGAATATATATATATATATATAAAACTCCGCCGTGTCGGCCGGATATAATCGCTTAAAAGAGCGGTCGCTTTAAACGTACGCGAAAACTGTTTTTAGCCTCGTTTCCACGTATTATAGCGATACGCATTTAACCGAAACGCTCTTTTCACCACTTTTCCGCTTGTCGTCGAAAATTTATCTCTTCCGATGTGGGAAAATTGGTAAACGCGCAGCCGACCGAATTTCTGATGGACAGAAAAGAGCCTGCTTTCTCTTTGTTCCTAATAATCCGATCAATTACTCGATCAAGCTCGAATCGAGATCAAGTGGAATCGGTGTCGCCGATCTTCAAACGATTTGTTGAACGACACACCTACTGTTACATATCCAAATTGTTATATGCATCTTGAAAGTCCTGAAAATTGTAACAAAGTTTGACGACGCGATGAGTATATTCGGTACCTCGCAAACTAATGTAAAATTATGAAACACAGGTATTCGTGAAAATTGAGAAAGTTCGAGTCATTAAATACTCGTCTTTCACGATGATTAAATTTTTAAAGATTCATTTCATCAAGATATCGCTGATACGTCCAATGCTCTTTTCATCTGTTTTCCGCTTTCGTCGTCGAAAAATTTATCTCTTCCAATAGGAAAATTGGTAAACGCGTAACAGACAAGTGAAAAAGAAAAAGTAGACAATTTGTCTTCTCCCGACTGATTATTCGATCGAAATCGAAATTCTACGCGGCGTAGAGCGCTCTGACGTCGCTACAACTTCGAGACGTCTGTCGAGATCACCTGATCGCATAATTGGCAGGACTAATCGCGTGCGCGTGTTGTACGAGGCTTGACGTATTAATTTTGCACCCCGACCGTGGTATTGTGTAAATTTCGCTCAAAATTTCCGGCCGCAGAAGGACGGCCGGAACTTGAAATCGAATTTGTTCATCAACATCGAATAAACAGCTACCGCTTCGAATTTACTACGGCCTGTTGATTCGATCGGCCTCCTCTTGCTACGCGGACGTCAATAGCTATCGTTGCACGCGTCTCCTTTCCATTTTGATCGATGAATGCGCCCGCTTCGTACCGCTCGACGAGCAAACAGTCGAAATAAATCGGCCTCGACAAAACAAAAACTGATTTTATTCGAATCGCGAATCTAGACTCGAAGAGCTATGTATTTTCTTTTCTACTGTCGGTAGAATTTTATTCACGGTCTACGCCGTGTAGACCGCCATTTCCTTTTTTGTACATCGTAAACGGGAAGAACGTAGTAAATGAAAAGCAGAGCGGCCCACAGGGGCGAAATTTCGAGGTTATAGTCGCGTTAAAAAATTTTAGGACGTCCATTTTAGAAAATGAAATTTTTACGACGACCTCAAAGCTGCTTCATTGCCCGATAAAAATAAAAAAACAGAAATGTTCCCTGTATCAAATATTACTACAGAAAGCGGCTTTTACTCTAGCGGATTCAATAATAAGTTCGTGGTGACGATAACATATTTATATATAATTGTAGCATAACGTAGCAATTAATATAATTAATATCTTTAAGAAAGAAAGTGTATATGTTATGAAAAATTATTGTCAATTCAAAATATTGTAATTGACGATGTATGATCAATTATATAATGGATACTTTTCCAACGTTTTTTACAATTCTCGAGAGAAAAGTATCCTTACTTTCCCACCCGTTACACGATATAAAATCATTTTTTAAAGAAATCTCAAAACGTCAAAGTTAAGATAAAACCAAGCGGATTTTTTAACGAGGTTATAGCAGTTGCAATTTTTCATCACTGTCGGTTCAGTTACGCTCTTACATGCCACGTTTGAAAAGATACTCGCTACCAGCCTGTTTGAAAGGTTAAGTAATCGAATCAATACGTACCAATCGCCTTTTTTTCATCAATCGTAACTGCACTTTCGTTAAACTAGAAATTTCACAAAAGAACGCCGTCTGAAATTTTCCCAGCTAATCAAGATGGCGCTTTAATTATCCGGCGAGTGACTACTACAGTCAAGTATAATTTCGAAATATAATTTTCGTGAAAATTGTATTCACACGCAGATGGAAATTGCAACGCGTGTCACTGTCTGGGCAGAGGGTACTGAAGAAAAGAGAAACTGACCAAACTGTTTTATAATATACGTATGTACCGCGCTCCACGCGTTTCAATGATGAGAAAAACATACCCCCCCCCGTAGTTGTCAAAGCGATCCGCGTCAACAGTTCACTCGCAGCCAATGAAACGCGTCTATTGGACCCGCGTCGAGATCACGTGACCTTTCCTTCTCCGTTGCACACCATCTGATCTCTTCCGAATCGTCTCGACGTGAAAACATTCATTCTCGCACTTTGCGTCGGATGTCCGTCGTTTCGCGTCACCTTGAATTTTCAGTTACCATCACTATCTATGTTTACTCGACGAAACACTCCACGAACGAGTTACTTGCACAGTGTTTATCGCTACAACGCGTGTTCCGTAGCCACGCAGTGGAACAGATCGGTTAAAAAGCAGCCGCAAGTACGAGAGTGGATAAACGCCACTGGAATAATAATTTGCCACGAAATAGTGGCGATTTATTAGTCAAACCGACTACGCAAAACACTGTCACTTTGTTGACAAAACAGCGTTTAAGCGATAGGTTACGCCGTAGTTTTTTCTCTCTCTTTTACAAATCTGTTCAGTTTTATTTACGAAAAAATGTTTGATCAATCACTGCACTGCCCGTTAATGAACCACGGATTTGCTAGGTTACGTGCATTAGAAAAAAATTAGCTTACGTAATCACGGAGCGTAATCATGGTTTCCATATCCGTGCAAACCTAACCTTTTCGCTCGGATCTTGTCGACGAAGCGTTTTTCTTCCGAAAGAACTTGCCCCGATCGCAAAACGTCCGTTTCGTCTGGCTCGTTCACAACGAGCAGGATGTCGGAATCGAGTCGAATTTCCACGTGACCAACCGACGCATCGTGCACGACGACGTACTAAAACTAACGGAGCATCGAACTCGCGGCGACTGGCGTAGTCGACGATCACCGGCGGTGCTTCCGTTTTTCTTAAGTGCCACTCATTCGTCATTCGGCACGCACACTCCGTCCTTCGTGATGCACGTTTCGTCGCGTGTGTATACGCATGGCCGATACCGCGAACAGCGCCGGCACAACGACTGAAACGGAATCGCCGCGCCACACGCCGGAGCAACAGAGAGACAGAGAAAGAGTGAGCCAAATATAGAGCGCGAGCGTTGGATGGAGGGAGGGAGGAAGGGAGGGAGAGAGAGCGAGACAGACACTGTTGGAAGGGAGAAAGGATGGGAGGGGTGTGAGTCAGCCAAAGTTTGGGTAGAAGGAGAAAGGAGTTGGTAAGATGGATAGATAGATAAGTAGACGACCACCGAGGAGCAGGTGGGAGTGAGTAAGCGGTGTTCAAAAGAGAAAAGAGTTAAGACAAAAAAAAAAAATGTGGAGAAAGAGAGAGAAAGAGAGAAAGAGAACGACCGAGATAGTTGCGTAAAGAGATCGGTGAGCGAAGTGCTGCCGTGCTGAAGACCGCGATCCAACTGCGCCCGCGCTTAGCCAGATATCAACCCCCAACCACCGACGGCGGCGACTCTTACCACCTCCGCCTCCGCCACCGCCTCCGCGTTTCGCTCGCTCCACTCCGCTTCACTCTGCTCTACTCCGCTCCACGCCGCTCTACAATGTTTCGCGCGCTCTCTCCTACCACCATTGCTAGCGATGCTAACGCCAGCCCCAGTCGATATCGCTTCTATTATTATTGCAATGATCGACGCCTCGGCCATTATGACCGACGTCGTCGTGTTCGTCGCCTGTTAAATTCGATAGCGCGATTCCCCTGCTCGCCCCGCGACTCGATATATCGGCAGCAACGTGACTCCATCGACCAGCAGTCTCGATCGCGATATACTTTCTGCCAACGTTTGCCCCGGAACAATAATGGCAATATCCAGAGCCTTCTTACTTACTGTCGCGAACGTTATATCGTTCGCTTTTGATTAATCATTCGTCGGTCGAGATTTCTCAGTTCGAGAATCGAGCGAGGCGACTTTTGAAAGATGTTTGTACAACGTATTAATTATGAAGCGCGGGATGACATCTCAAAAATACGGATTAACGTCGCGAGTTATAAACGAGTTGCATTTCTATATATGCTTGTCATACGAAACTGCCAGCTGAAATCTGAAACGTTTTTACCGTTAATAGGCATCGTTAGACTGCGGATTTTCGTGCATTTATGCAAGATTTAAAGGTGGAAAAGTCCACCGGGTGCGCACGATATATAAAACTGTCCAAAGTAGGAAAGCGAATCTTTGCTGAAATTCTATATATTTCAAAATACGCCCATGAAAATACAAAGCGTGAAAATGCTGCAGACATTGTCGAGGAACTGTCCAAAAAGCAAAGTTTTGCGAATGTTTTTCATTGATGATAAAAATCAAGTAAGAAGTTTCGATATTTTTGAGGTATATAAATCTGATCGATGTTCGAAATAACTCGAATTTCCTGGCGTTTCCAATTTAAAAAAAAAAAAAAATTAAATCGTAACATTGAAAGTCGTATTTGTGCATCTCGAAAAATTGCAACTCTTTGTTTAATAATACTTAACCTATGGAAGAAGTTTGCAAACTTTGCCGATTCAGAGTAGTCTATCTCTTTAACCGTAGATCATTAACCCGTCGCGTCGTCTGACAAATGTATAGCAAACAGATAAATAGTTAAATTTGTAAACTCTTTTGTTAGCAACAAATAGATAAAAATTCCTATTCAATTGTGTGTAAAATTTGTAAACAAAGTGTTCAATTTTATATAATCGTAACCTTCTCTAGTTTGACTTTTACTTGCTAAAAATGAAAAATTAACGTATAACGCGTACTTTTGCGTAACATTTTATAAGAAAAATGTGTCAAATCAACGATTCGTAGTTTGGTAAGTGAAAAATGAACGATCACTTGCTCAAACGTTGGTAATCTAAAGTCAACGGGAACCAACTACTCCGTGTTCAAGGATAAGCACATTGTTTCGGAATTTAATCCGTATTAGCACGATTAGGGTGATTATAGAGGCTCGCAAGACGATTGTCAGCTTGTTACCCATTGTTATCGTTCACCGCATTTTCACCGCGTTTCCCGCGCACATCCACCGCGTAACACCACTGTGATAACACGCTTCTGATATCGCTTTGATCGGAACATAGACTTTCATATTTGTCGAATTTATGCGCGTTCTTTCCCGCGGCTCTGAACGAAAAATTGAATTTCGAGCGAAAGCAGCCAGATAATATAGGTGGTTGCTCCAACCATGGTATTATATCCGCTATATATATTTCAGGCCATTAAAATTTTCCTTTAATATCCACATTCCCCGAGTCTTCCGTTTGCCCTTACTTTTATACATTTATTCCGGTTGAAATTCTTCAATTTAAATTTTCATTGACGAACGCTTCGTGCCCCGGTTTCAATTCTGCGGTACAGTTCGCCGGCCGGGCTGCTGCTGTTTATCAACGTACTCTATTTGTCCCGATCGATACGTTTTACTAATTCGAAGAAAATTAAACGCGACTCGAATCGATATTTGCGGAATATCGAATCGGCCCCTCCTTTCGTTAGCAATGAAATTTACGAACGGGCGAATCACCGGCCGAAAGGTTACGCGGGAGGAACTTTCCTTTCAGCGAGTCGAGTTGAAAGGCTTCGCAACAATTTCGCCGTACGACGGAATAATTAGAGCCGGGTAACGTAACGAGTTTATCAAAGTTAATTTATGTCAACGATATACCGGCCTTTTTTCTACCCTTTGAATTTATTTGCGCGCCGCTTTTGTTAACGATATATTTTAATTAACAAACATCCCTTTTTCGGGCGGACCCTTTGTGCTTTGGCGGAAGGAGATCGATATCGAGCGTTAAATTTTCGTTAGAAGTTCGACCCTTGACAACAGCGCGATCGTTCAAATTAAACGGACTCGCGTTTATATCGCAATTTCGTTGTCTATCGCGAAAAATCGGTGGCTACGTCGAAAATATCTTTGTCAGAAAGGCAGCTTCGAAATACCGTTCTTTTTGTTTGTTCCGCGCGAACGTGTCATATTCGACGTAACTCGTACAAATGCGCGAACAGATATACGTGTACATAGGTGGTTCGAAGGATTTGGCGATTCGATTGAACGTTGACCCGAACAATGCAGGATGCATGCGCGAAGTAAAGGAAAAACGAATTCCGGTTGCGCGGTGATATTTGAATTATCGATCGGACGACTTTCTGCTTTTTGTGGATAACTTGCGGTAAGTTTTATGCTTGGTTTAAAATTCCTCCACCGAATCGTGTCAACAGACATTTCTCAAAGATCGTGGCACGTGAAAACGCAGTTTTTTCTCTTTTTTCGAACGGTCCGAAGAATATTCGGTCGGCCTCGATACTTATTTACCATCAAACGCGTCGATTCCCAATAGAACTTTGGTAGAAAATTATTTTATCCGGCAGCACTGTGCTTTGGATATTTTACAAGTACACTGTTTCACATTACATGCTTTCGCATTACTGCACTTTTACGCAAAACGCTGTCTAGGTGCGATTTAATCCCCAAGTACTGTGAACAATGAAACTTACTTAACTGCAATAGAAGGCTGAATAAAGATGAAATGCCGAAACTCCCGACTGTGTGCGCGCAACTACTCTCCGAACTGAAATCATATACTACACCGCTGACAATAGTTTTTTTTTTAAATACAGGAGAATAAAATTAGCGATTTTAAATCGTCCGATCGGCAACGTTTTGTCGATAAAGCCGATACGAGGATTTGCACGTACACGAGTCGCAAATAGAGAGAATAACGCCTAATCATATCGAGACGAATATATATTTGGAAACGAAAAAGCCAAAAATCTCAAGCAAAATAACGAACGAAGGATAACTAGGAGGTAATAAAATTTAAGGATTCTATAGTATCAATTTTTTAACGGTTACTGTAAATTCGTCGTGAAACGGATCTTGAAAAATCTTGCAATTTCACTTTTCTTTGGTTTCACATCTAGCGTACAATTACATCTACTGTGTTTTCTACCATGGAATGGCGTTCAGGGCAATCCTTTATAACGTCTTCGAAATGAAATTTTGAAACGCGGGAAACGGCGTTTGAACGTCGCCTAAATTCTTTATATCGGACGCGTGAAAGTGTATTTTTATTAGCAAGATTGAGGATGCTCGAATATTTACAACAGCATAGTTTTTTCGTAGTCGGACGTCAGAACAATTCTCATCAGTGGTGCGTTTCGTTGCGCGTGTACGAAAAGTAGGCTATCTCTTTAATAATTCCTTAAAACGGTGCTCATTACTTTGCGATGACCTCGTTTAACCATAAAGGATATTTCATAGTTTCCTTCCTCGAGTTCTTGTTCGCATACATTTTCAGAGAGCGTAGCTCTCTCTCAGCGAACGAACATATATTCCGCTGCAAACTCCACCACTCCCGTGGAAGTTAACTTTTTTCCTTCGCGTTATTAACAACTTTATTTACGCGAAACACTCTGCACGTCGTTTCAACCGACGTTTGTGACAATCGCGACAACCATTCGAGACGACGTACGAATTAAACATTTTGCGACGAGAATATTGGAAAAGTTAATTATCTGACCATAATTGCACAACCCGTCTTTACACTTACCCAAATTATTTTTCGCTTTTTAGACTTTCATAAGTTTATTTCTATCGAATACGACAGTGTGATAAAACGCACTCGATATTATTTCGTAGTGAAAATAAAATAGCTAGCAACGAAGCTTATAAAAAAATGTACAAATCAAAATATACGTTATGCTCTCTCAAGTCTTGTTTCAAATATTAAACTGCCTTCTTCGTTTCTCCATTCTGACGACTGTTGTCGAGATATTCTTTTATCGTATCCTATTAATCGCAAGTTTCTGCTTTCCGTGGAAGATAATCCACCAGATATTTACCAGAATATATTCATTTCGTTCTGACACACGACACTGTTTGCTTAATCTCGCTGTACTGGCTACTCTACTGCTCTATGATAAAATAATTTTTCAGACCTTTCTAATTCGTCCTTTGAGTATTTACGAGTCAAAGTAGTCTCCTCTGTCAATTCCTGTTTCTCGCGATCTTCGTTACACAAATCGAAATCTCGTCGATGCTCGAATTGAAAACCGCGAGACCGCGAACAATCCCAATTTTCGGTAATTTCTCAAAGAATTCGGCAGGACGTTCGGTCAGGGTAGTTTGCGAACAGCGTGCGACAACAATTAAGAGCATTAGCGCCCAGGGCAGAATGGCAGAAGGAAAGTTTCGCGGCCGTGCCGGCCGCTGACGAGGAATTAGCAGACAGTCTTCGTGAGACTAACTACTGTTGGCTTAGGCGACGAGCCTGCAACTCGCCAAGATCGGGGATCACAACTCGGCAGCCTGTTAGCAACGCTCTTATCTAAGAAAGGGATACGCCATCCAGCGTCCGTGACTCGACTATACGGGACGAGAACTTTCGTCGTTCGTATTAGCCTAGGTCATAAAATTTTCCCAGCCGTTTCGAGGCTGAAGTGCCGCCGCCGACCTCTACGGAAAAATTCTCCCGTCTCCGCGGAGTGTACGTCCAGCGTCCTCACCACCATCGTCGATTTCATAGCTAGAATTTATAGGGCCCGATAAATTCAGCTTAAAAAAAAAATTTGGAAAAATTCTACGAACCGTCGAATTTTGTGTCAGCGCAAGAGGGGGGAGGGGGATATTTGCTTTTATTTGCGCCGAAGGATTTATCGGACCGATTTAGAGAAGTGGATGCATTGTACGCTCATTCGTGCTCGGCCGCTTTTATACGGTTCAGAATGAAAAGTTTGACGCTGGGAACGGCTCTGTTATTACCGCCATTTTCTAGTTTCTACGGGCGGAACTGATTTTAAGGAAGTAATTTCGACTCGACTTTGACGGAGAGAGTGGATTAGCGTGTTTGGTATTCCACGTGCGCCTCTTCGTAGCTGTCTTGGCACGCGGAGCATAAAGATTCATTAACGTCGGATTCTTATTTACAAATGACTGTCTTTTTTATTGCGGAAGAATTTATTTAAATAAAATCTAGACATCCGTAAAACTTCGAGTCTCCATTGGATTGATTAGATTAATTATTTACTTTTTACAATATTTAGCAAATGAAACAAATTTCTTTATTTCGAGTCCGAGCATTTAAGTAAATTTAAGTAAATGTACTACCTAGGAAGTTCCTTAACAAACGTTATCAACCAACTTTTTACTTTCAATCATTTTGCACAATGTTTAACAATCGAAATAATACCATTTATAAAGTAAAATTTCTACGCAATCCCCAGACACGTTTCACCGCAAAAGGTTGAGTAATCTGTGAACATGTAAACGAAAAGGATGCATCCACCGTTACACGTTGCAAGTTAAAAACGACTCTTGTTATTGAAAAGCGAGATTTTCCGTGGGAATCCGTTGCCAATTCAATATTTTTACCCATTGCCACCGAACAATCGTCCCTCGAATCGTCATCTCTCTGTAACCGCTGCCGCGAGTTGCCACGTTTCGCTCGATCACGGTGGGACAATGCTCGGGAGGGAGGTCCGACAGAACCTGGAAACTCGCAGAAAGTCGTAAATATCGGCGAACAGATTGGGCAACCAGCGAATATCGTTATTGTTTATGCTAAGCCGTTCGTCCGGCTAAACCGTTCCATCGAGATAGGGAGGATCGATCGGCTCCCCTCGGCGGTAAATTGCGACCGCGCAAATACTCTTGTAAACCGGAAGTATTGCCCGACCGGTCGGGGTCAGAGACGAACGGGCAGAACAATCGGGACGAAGTTGCTGGCTCGTTAAGTGTTCGATTTCGATGGACTCGATGATACTGACGCGGCTTAATAAGCTTAACGTTGTTATGCAAATGTTACGTTACACAAGTTCCCAAACAATTTAGTATATTGCGCAACACGTGAATGGCCCCGATGTCTACGTACTTGCCGGCTACGTTGCATCGTAATAAGTTTAACATAGTTCCTGGGCGCCCGGCGTCCAGACAAATAGGAAGTTTCGCCCGTTCCCCCCCTCCCGTAACGACCCCTGCAGTTTAACCACCAATTTCCGTCCGTCAGTTTCGAGCATTTTTCACTCGAGATGGCGAGTGAAACCTATTGCGTCTCGACGGATTGCTTCTAAACGGAAATCGTGTCCACTTTCAACTATGCTATATTGTTCCGACAATACATAATCCTGTTGCATAATTTTCATCTTGCGAATTTTTAGCGCAATTCAGAAGATTCTAACGACAATTTGATAATTATTTGACGATACACTTCTGAATGTTTCTGAATGTTTCTTTTTGCGCATAAAATCAATAATTAGTTAATAATTGCATTTTTAAAGATTCGAATATGCAACTCTTGCGCAACTGGTATTTTAGCACGTGTGCATATTCACTCGGCAGTAATAAAGTGCCATGTATGGCAATATATAAATTATTAATGCACAGTGTGCTATTAACTCCACGTTAATAGTTGATAAAACTTGTAATTGAACGTCGTTAAAGTATTTCAGCGCACGTTCACTCAGCAGTGATAAATAATAAAATATCATATATGGTGATATATAAATAGCACCACGTTAATAGTTAATGAAACTTGTAATGAAACATGGCTCAAATTGCTCAATTTTATTGGAAACATGTACAAAATTGAAAATTCAGAGTCTAATTCAATGGCCAAGGATTGTACCGTGTAACCAAATGGAGAAGCAATTCTCCTTTAATATTCGTGGATTTCCATGGCCATATAATATAATATAATAACCGATACGTAAATGTATTTAGAAGACTAACGCGTGGAAATAACTTATAATGTATTTTCAGAATAAAATCTGTCAAGTTATTTTAACTTTAGAACTATCTAAATTCTGGGACCTTATGATTACACACATTAAATGTATTGTATGTATGTTTCTATATCTTAATCTGTGTCGTAGCTTTTAAACCGAGAGGAAAAGATAGATTTTTATGTGTTTCATGTTTTCATCATATTTTCAAGATGATAAAAGCGCTTTCCGAATTATCTTAATGATGAGTTATTTCGAAAAATTTGCGAGGTTCGATATAATTTCATCCAGTGAAAATTACTTGTGACAGTTTTGAGGTTGAAAAATGAGAATTTTCAAAAAAACTAATTTCTATAGTTTGTCCGGTATAGTACTGACTTTTCTGTTAGTCAAATTTGTTAGTTTTAGATATACAATTCATTCAAAGTTGTTGGAAATAAAGGAAATTTCCATCGAGCTTGGACAAAAACTGCAAAAAAAAAAAAAAAAAAACGCATGGAATTGTTTTGAGTAAAAAGAAAAAATACACATATTCCTTTCGATATGTAATCCATTGTTTAACCAACAGTAGAAAGGAAGTTAATTTAAATCACTTTTCTTCCCTATTCTCTCCATTCGGTTATCCAACAGTATCGAAAAGATAGTTATAGAAAAGATAACACCTGTCACGCGCCGCAAGTGCCAATAAATTCATCCTCGAACAGAAGTTGGCGAACAGCGGACGCTCGGGGTGATCAGTTTCTTAGAAGTTGCAATCGAACGGAACGGAATCGCGCGTGCATGTGTAGACGACTACAGATCCTTCAAGCGGCGTCAATGTACGTTAATGTACGTCGGAGGGAACAGTTACCGACGACAATCTGTTTTGAGGGAAAGCTGTTACTTCTCGCGCGCGATGAAACACGAAGGAGGGGGGGAGGGGGGCAGAGGAGGGCACGAAGCCGGGTCTGGCGACAGATGGCGTTTACCAAGAATGCCTGGATTTCCGCGAGCTGTGATATAATCGGCCGACTATCTCGCCGACGAGGCCAGGCCGCAAATACAAAGCAGCTGCGTTTACACGCTTAACTTGCAATGCAACGCTCGAGCCGACGCGGACGCGACCCAATGCGAAATGACGCGACGCGAAGCGCTAATGCGGATGTCGTTGCAGTAGCTCGCTTAAGCAGCCTCGCGTTGCTCCACCTACCCCCACCACCGAGAGGGACGAACTTTCACCTCGACGATTTCACGGTCCCTCCGTCCCTAACGATCGAATAACCCGAGATAATGCGGAAGAATGAAAAAATACTTGACGTGCCGAGACTCTTTATGAACCTGGCGGGCACGCGAAGGGCTGATATAATAACGCTATACCCGGCGTGCGGGAATTTCTTTCGGCGTCGTAAAGTCGAGCTCAATCGGACAGATGTGCCAGCTTCTCGATTATTCGTACGTTTGTTCAAATTCACGGTGGTGAATATTCGAAGGAAATTCCAAGAACAATTAATTAGGAGAAGTTTCGGAAATTGATAATGTGATATTTGTTGCATGATCGTGTAGGTACGTCGGAAAATATTAAAACATCACAGATCGATTAGTATCGGCATTTTCTATGAAAAAAGAAGAAGAAAAATTAATATGTGCATCGTTGATATTACTAGTTTGGCAAATACTTGAATATTTTAATCTTAATATTTAAGCAAATATCGTAGGAAAATTAAGGAAAGACGCAAAAAAAATAATACCGTGTAAGAAATGATATTCTGTTAGGTTGTAAATAGGTTATCATATGTTTATGGAGAATACCGAGTTAATACCAAATCGTATAATTCCATTTAAAAAACATGAAATTGATCTTCTACGCGTTTATCTAACTCTACAATTACTTTCTTCCTACAATAGAACGTGAAAAAACATTTTTTTACATTTTTCACACAATTAACAGTTTCGGAAATATTTTTACTTCCAATTTTACATCACTAGATAGTTAATAACCAAACAAATAGTTAATTCATCGAAATGTATGAAATGAAATCAATGAAAGAGGAATGCAGATGAATAAAAATCAACAGAAATTAATTTTACGGAAATGGAATCATACAAAGGAACAAAAGTTAAATATCGGGTGCTAACGGAGCAGCGATATTTTTTCTATTTTTTCCCTTTTCTTTTTTCTTTCTCGTATCTTCTCATTACACCGTTGCAAGGTATTACATAAAAGCAAAGACAAAAGATTCAAGATAAAAGACCAGTGCATCGCATTTAGTAAAAGAGAGAAACGAAGTGCCGAGGAACGGTGCTGGATGAAAAGGAGAAGTGGCTCGTTTTCTTTGTAAATGGATTAGGTTGCTATTGTCCAGGTGCTCGAAGATAATCCTATGCATACCGTGTCGCGATCCAGCAGTCACAGCCGGAGAATAAATCCCTCGCCACTCTAAATGCTAATGAAACTCGCGTGAGCGATACTTTTACATCGTTTTGGGGTAAACCGATGAAACGGATAGTAATCGCAACCTATTAGATTCGTCTTTGTACAGTTTCTTTTCGCTTCCTTGGCTCGCGTTTTCTCGTCAATCTGATTCGTCGAGCGAGCCGCTCGATCGATAAACTGCACCCCTTTCGTTTCGCTGTCCACGTTGCATCAAATATAAAAACGCCAATCTAACCTAAAGCTGACCCAAACCTCGTCAAACCTTAGATACACAGTCAAGAAACGTACATCTGTAAAATTTTTAATTTTCAGGGACGGAAATACTTTATGGGTCTCGATTAATATCGACCCTACCAGAGGGGGGCGGTTGCTTCAACTCCTGGTACTATGATTTCATCGTAAATTAAATTTTTGCACAACAAGTTTTCAGACGGGTGACTTTGATCGTCGTGAAAAAAGTTTTTCAACTGTTACAATTTTCGAAAATAAAAGAATCTTTACTTTCTCACCTGCGAACCGCTTTTCTGGAGATTAGGAAAGCTCAATATACCGATAATTCTTCATTATTACTCATCCTCTCGTCTAGAATATGTAATAATACGCGTAATGTGATGTTCTATAGTACGTTGCAACTTTTCTCCCGATTGACTGTACGCGGAATGTTTGATTAAAAAGGGAGAAGCAAATAAAGGCCCCGGTTCGATTTTGAATTGCGAATCGGGCGTTGAACGTCCGCGAGCGGTATCCGCCGGGAAGACGGCGGAAGCGTGAATTATGATTTCGCTCGGTCTGACGAGGACGAGATCATTTGCAAGCGTCGTCGAAAATTGCACGAAGGAACACGCGATCAGTCGCGGCGTTCTCGCTTGCCTCTACGATATTTTTTTGAATGCAATTCCATCTATATCCATCGACGTATCGGAACGCGTGTCGGAGCGTGCAAGCGGCAGCGACGAGGAAAAAAGAAAAGAAAAGAAAAGATCGAACGCGTTTGGTACTACGTTGTCGCAGTCGACAATCGAGGACACGAGAAATGCAAAACGACGAAAGCCGGGAAGGAAGGGTTTTTAGCAAGCGCATCGCCGAGCGAGGGAAAACAAGAAAGAAATGAGAAAGCCCACCCGCTCCACGATGCAACGGGCGGGGGGAAAGAAAAAGGGCAAAACGGCGAGATCTAAGCTGGTATTTGGTTGATAGAATCGTCGCAGTTTTTCCTCGCGATCCTCTATGTCGTCCCGGTTTTTTTTTTTTTTTTTTTACTGAAATATGCGCCGCGCGAGAAAGCTCGATTGATTTCCGTTCCGTCACGGATATATCGCGCTTCCAACGAGTCCACGTGAAATTGAGAAATACGCCGTTTGTCTAATGCACGTTACTATTCAACTTACGCTCTTCCTCGCAAGTGTGAGACCGGGGCTGATTGATAATCGATTTCTTTCGCGATAATCATTTCTGTTAATCGATCACTTATTGCGAGTGAGTGTAATTGTAATCACTGCAATTACTTTCGTAGGTTTTAACAGTTACGTGATTAATTTACATTATTTATATTAAGATCTGTCGTTCAGTGTTTATGAATTGTGGGCAAAAAGTGTATAATTGTAGAATTATAATATGTTACATATATAATTAATTATAATTACAGTAGAATGTAACAATTACATTGTACGTTTAATTGTATAAAATGGAATTAATCGCAATCGTGACTGATGGCCCAAATTCACCTCAATTATAAAAATATTCCATACGTATTACACTATAAAGATACGATATGGAATCATGGAATTTATAATATATTATAAGGAATTCCATAAAGCAGGAAACCGGGCTTGATTAAAAAAAATACCAATCATCTTACTTTACATTAATATCAATTACTTTTACTGTACAATACTTGTAAATGTTCCGTCGTAACAATCGAACGGATTTTTATTAGCATCGCTGATCATTTACACTCGGAAATCCATTAATTTTTCATTTCTTACATCTGCTGAGAACTTGTGCGAGTCTCGTTGGAAAATTCCATAAAAATAATTATCCGTGACAGTGCGAACAAGTTTTCACGTTTATCGACCGAAATTGCAACGAAATGGAGACTGGTATCGCGCGACTCTCCCCTACGTTAGGGTGGAAGAGGAAATTTTTAATTTCTCCGAGTTACCACCGTCTGCGAGTTTGAATATCTGATCCACCGTACGATTATCTTTGGCTACGAATTTCCTGCGGCAGATGAGAGAAAATTTGGTTGATCGTGTCGAAGTAATCGAAGAGGGGGGCTTGGAAAATTGCTTCCGCGAAGGAAGCGCCGATATACCATCACGCAGCGTTCTAACTACTTCCTGCTGTTCAAGGTGCATCACAGACAGGGGCTAGAGAATCGTGAAAAGCTGGCCCATTTATGCTACCGCTAGCAACAGCACGATGAAAAACGAGCGCCGTCTGTATAACGAGTAAGAATTATTTTCAGAGAACGCTAGAGGCGAGATATAATGGATTATCCTTTGTCCGCTACTTTAGCTAACTATTTGGGTGTAACTCAGCCGGTTGAATAACGTTTCACTTGAAACATTTCGCATGCAAATTAATGCCAGGGCGTGCAAGAGGATTTATAATTACGAGAATACCTTTTTTTAAATTATGCGATGCCTCTTTTATGGCGGAAAGTGAGACGCGAGATGAAAAGTTTCATTAGGAGGAATCATTTCGAAAATGAGCAAAGAGAGCGAGGGGGCTCGGTAAATATTACACTGTGCGTCAACATAAATATACGCTCTGTACAGTTCACTTAAAATCTACGGCTTTGAAATAATTGTATCCAATATGTCTCGGTACGATCATTCGCGCGCTTTTCTCATTATGAAAGAGAAACCTAAACATTTACCTAGAGACGTGTTTTATTGGAAAAGGTCGAGTTTGATTAATCAATATCCAAAATTTCATTTCTCTTCTTGTCTTCGATATCTGAAATTTGACAGATGTACGTATAGACTTTTCTGACAGGAACAACAAATATTTATCGCTTTTCTTTATTACAAATGACAGTTGTGACATTTATCGCAAGAACGATAGAAATATCGTGAGTAATTATAAATTATGGAATAGCAAAGACACAAAGAATTGAAAGATTGCTCCTTTCGCTCCATTGACTATAAAATTGAAAATAAAATTAAATCAGTTTGTCACTGTTCTCAAAAGTTTGAAAAGATCTCGTTTACAGATCTGATATTTTTGATGCACAAGAAAGGTGAAAATTGTAACGAAAGCAACTACACTATAAATATACGTGCGATACTGTATATCGTGAATCTACTTCAACGGTAGTTGACGAAATTATCGAACGAGAGCAACAACCGTGAACTGACGTTAGTAAATGCAATTTGATATTACGCTCTCGCGAGCATGAAAAAAAAAAAAAGAACGAAATTTACGCTGTACGAGCTAGCGTCGGGCAAACGGGAGACCAGAATCATCAAGCTGATCCTTCTCCATCGTCCCTCTTCCGCGGAGTAACTAAAGTGGCGGAAAAAACGTATCGATATCGGGCAACGGCGGGAAGAGAAAGGGAGAGGGGAGAAGTGGCACGACGAGAAGAAGCGGAGAGGAAAGCTTTTCCTGACGTTTATCTTCGTATCTCAGCCGAGAAGTAGAAAATCGACAAAGGCGGAGAGATAGGGAGAAGTGGCGAGGGCGGGAGAAAGAGGAGCGGAGCGAGGGGGCCATTGTACAGCTTTGATGCAATTTGAAAGACTCATAACTGACGTTCAAAAGGGCAGCAAACATCTGTGTGATACCGCGCTTGGCCATCGTCCAATAGCCGAGTCCGGTTAAACGAAGCGAATTGTCCGTGGCCGGGGCGGCTACCAGGAGATGGGTTTCCAGCTCTCTCTCCTCTCGATCCGCTGGAAACCCTCCTCTGGCGCTATCTTGAAGGCTCGCACGGCCAAATACGACTCCCTCTTGCTTTTCTCTCGTTTCACCTCGTCGAGCAGCTCGACTCGTCTTACCGGCAGACGTGGACACTCCATTGGCCGAGACTGGCTGAAAGCAAATTCCCTAACAACCTGGCAAATGTTGCGTTCGTCCTTTTCTCCCGTTGTCACCGTCGCCTCGCTTTCCTTCCTCTTCCCTCTCTCTCTCTCTCTCTCTCTCTCTCTCTCTCTTTTTCTCTCGGGTTCGCCGCTCTGTTTTTGCGAAATTGTTATTTGCTTGCTTTGCTGGTACCTGGCTACGCTTCACCTTTCAGCTTCGCTGCAGCAGCGCGGATTCTTTTCGTCTCGTCTTAGCCTCGAGAACGAAAGTCAATGCGAACGAGCGTTTAATCGCCAGATTGTCATCGGTTCTCGAGCAGCGACGAATTAAATTTCGATTTCGTCACAATCTCGTCGATCTCGATCTATTTTTCTTGCGAACGATCGGTTTGATTATTTTTCGAATCAACTTTTCTCGATGATGTAAAAATTCAAAATTACATCATTAATTCAATTGTAGCAACTATCCGTCGAATCTGTTTCATCTTTCTTTGCAAAAACAAATGCAAAAAACACAATTTCCAACGGAGTGATAAAAGTGCAAGTCTCGCCATCGTTCTGTCGCAAACTCTGTTGCCGTTATAGATAAAAATAGGGACTGGTAAATTATCGTTTCGATCGGTCCGCGAGCACCCTCCGTTCCATTATTTCCCGCGGTCGCACACTGCGGTCTTCTGGCCGCTTTATCTCGAATTTTTCTATTCTACCGGCCGCGGTCGCATCTATTTCCTTTGCATAAAAAGACAATGACTTCTTTGCTCGTGCGCCAGAAATTCCCGCGAAAGTCGTTGCATCGCCAACCTCCGTGTAACAAAATTTCATTTCTACTCGCGATATTTGATTGGAGATTCTTCCTTGAATTTATCTCAGTTATCGCGTTCAACAATAATAATAATAATAATTAGCAAGACGATTCGACGATTTTTCGAGGATTATTGTCATTTGATTACGCACACAAATGTACGCTATACTCTAATATATATATATATATATCTAGCAGAGAAAATAATTTTCCACGTGGATTTCCTTTCTTAAATTATCTATAATTTATTTAATTATATTATAGTACAACTTTATCATTATATTATAGCGAAAGAACGAATCCAATTTTAATTCGTTCTCAATGTTGCAACAAACGCTCAGCTTTAAAAAGAAAAAAAAAAGCAGAGAAAATACGAGAGAAAGGGTTGAAGACCCGATTCTATCACGGCGTTCAGCAGCGAATCCCGAACATTCATCTTTCCGCTTCTCCGCAACTTCTTCGCGGAGAGGGCAAAGAGATCGCTGCGAAAGAAACGAAATCGTCTTCGGCTTTCGCATTATTGCGGTAGACGACGGTAAAATCAATGCTCGGTCGTTAGCGGAATTTATAAGACTCGCGAGTATTTTTCTTATCCGGAGCTCTTTCTTCTCGCGATCTATCCGACGCGGCGCGACGCGGCGCATAACTTCAGACCCGGTACACCGCGTTATTCAGAGAGGAGGAATCTCTCGTCCTCTCTCCGTGAAGCCAGTGAAAAATTAAAGGTCCTGGCTTCGTTTTTTCTCTTCGAGCATTTATCAAGCCCACGGAACCGAAGAAACTGCACGACCTGCAAAACGTAATCTTGAGCAATTCAAAGACTACCGACCCGATCTCTCTCTCCCTCTCTCTTCGCTTCGCTTCGTTTTCTGCAGTTTCACCGTTTCTCGGGACGCGCGCGTCCACTTCCCACACCTTCCTACTATCTAATCTACTCTTTATGATCTCTTTAAGCGTCCCCATCGGATCTAACTCCAAATATTCAACGCTGTCGCCTCGAATTCTCTCGTTGACGCTCGTCGTCTTCCTCCTGCTCTTTTCCTTTTTGCCGCGTTTAAACGTTTTTACTTTCTCTTCGATGGTTTTTTTTTTCCCCCCCCCCATTTACAGAAATTGTTCTTCCAGAGCAATTTCGTGGATCATCATTTATTTTACGTTATTTCATTCACGATTATCGTGTAATCGACTCGAATGCAAGAAACAGAAAGAGACTTTTGCAAGTTTTTGTTTTACACATTTACGCTTAATCTCCTCGTCGTCTCCATTCTATCCGTCAGCAACTTGTCGAAACTCCAAGAAACCGAGATATTTGTAACACTACAGTCGTGTAATTTATTTTGTCTAGCTTTCTCTAACATCGTGCGGTAATTTCTGAAAAAGGAAACAAGCCCGCGTTACGTGTATCCGTCTCGGCTGGAGCTGCGAGTTAACCTAATCGCAGCTGATTGCTCGTAACGGCGCTTTCCTTCGTGACAGCCGCTGATTATGTTTGCGGTGCTGCTCATAGAATCCCGAGGGTTTGGGCGGGTCTTCCCTCTCGCGAGTCAGAAGTGCGCTCGCGAGACGGCATCGCGTGCAAAAATTTCGCCCCGACGAATCGCGTGTCCGACAGGACATCGCCGCTCCTGTCCAACTTTCCACGGCAGACTCGCCTGTCCACGGAGATCCCCGTTTGGAAACGCCGCCGTTTTCAAACGAAGACTGCATTCTACGTTGCATTCTTCCGGATTAATTGATTTCTGGATAGCGCCGGGACACGCCCGCCTCTGACGTAAGTTAAACGAAGCGATCGTTTATGAGATGGATGTTAATGACGTACGCAGCGGGGCGTCAATTATTCGGACTAATCGGGGCCCGGAAGTAGTTTGGAAAGTCGAATTGTTCGGATGATTAAACATGCACGAACCGATCCCCCCCGCAACCGCGCGGATTAAGCGCAAAATTAGTATTATCTGCGCGAGATGATAATTAATTATTTTTTTCCTTTTCAAAGAAGCGTACCGACGACGCAGTTTCAACAATCGAAGCTCCACTCTGTACACTCGACTGTACACTGTACGCGAGAGTCGACGTGGCGTGTGTATCGTCTACGCAAAAGGTAGACGATTTTTTTTCAAACGAAGAGAAAGTGACTTAGTTTCTATCCTCTCTCCAACAAATTTTCATTTCTCTCGAATGGGATAATTCTAGTTGAAGAGAAAACGTCGATACGCACGCGCACGTGTCAGTGTTCCCGAAGAAGAGGTTAATTATTTTCTGAAGGGACGCTTTCTACGAAAATCGCTCCATTTTCAAGAATTAATTGGAATAACGACGACGCGGCACAGGTTTGAGTGATCGAGGTTTGGTTAATTGACGTTTGGCATTGCCCGCTTCGAAGCCGTTGCAAGAGAGTGACATTAATACCAGTTGATTTGCCGCGATATTTCATCATATAACTTTTAACGTGTTTCGTGATATATATATAGATAATTAATTTCAACTGTTACAAAACTCCTCGAGCAGTTGCTCGAACATTTTATAAATATTTTTATGCGAAATAAACATCATTTGCAATTTCACGCTTGACAAATAAAAATCCGCGGTCTGTTAACGATACTCGTCGAAAACTGTTTGATCCAACGTTGTTGCGAAACGAAACTTGAAATGCGACTTCGAGCGAGTCCCCTTTGATTCGGGATTATTTAATTAAACTAAGGAGAACGCCCTGGGGAAATAATGACTCTATTTGGCATAGGGAACTCGTGGCATAATTCCCAAGTTATAGAAGAATGCCAACTTCTTATTATCCTTTTCGTTCAAACAAGGTATAATCTGCTACTAACAAGCGAGGATCTCTGCCAACTTTTGTAATTTGGGGCGTGCAAGATATAAAAGTGTATATTTGCTTTATCATTTGAAAGATAAACGCCGCAGAAAGAGAAAATCCTTTGTTCCCGCGGTGTTTTTCAACTCTTTCCGGCCCCGTGACTTCCTTCGTTTCGAAACATCATCCGTTGATCTGCATTTTAGAATCAGTGTTCAGAAATTAAACGCCAATAGAGACGAATTTACTAATTCAACTAATTGCAAAAAATGCACCTGCACTTTCTTACTCTGCCCGGTCGTTTCGTTTTATTTCTCAAGGTATTGTATGCGATAAAATGTTGATACGTGCGTCGTTTAAAATTTGTAATAATTTGTAAGTGATTAATTACGGATGGAAATCTAGAATTTTTGGGGATGACGAATCGACATACCTCGTTTAAACAATGTTCTTCATATGATAACACGCAATCTGTTCTTCGATTTATTATAAGAACATTTTGATTTGATGTCGAGAAATGGTATAACATACTAATCGAGCAATCCATACCAATAAATTTTACGTTTATCAAATTGTTGAAATGTTAAAAATTGAAGACTACGCTGCAAAAGTTGGCTATTTCTGTCAAAATAATTTAAAATGATAAAACAGTAAAATGAAATTTCGTCGTCGATGCTCAACATTTCGACAGAAAACCTGCACACCCTTGGAGCAAAACATAGCACGAATATAACTGTTATTGCTACCAAAGACAGGTAAGCTGTAACTGATTGAATTCAAAAGGAAGTGGAGCTCGCATTTTGTGTCTCTTACGACCCAGGATTACGCGATCCTACAGCGAAGGAAAGACAGCGAGAGATTTCGACAGTCGAAATTCGCAATAGTCCTCCGAAACCTGGAAGATCGGTGATTAACGGTGATGGGGGAGGGGGCGCGTGTGTGCGAGCAGTTGCCGCAGATTCCAGGGATGCGCTGGAACCGTAATCGGACGCGCAAGTGTACGACAAACAGTTGCTGATCGAAACGTCATTAGTGAAATTATTGGTTCATTAGCGAGTTGGCGATGCGTGCATCTCCGGAGTCGAGAGTCCCGGGAGCCAAGGCCGCGGGAGAAGATCGTAACTCGGAACGACTGCGAGATAGAACTCCACAGCCTGCGTGCGGAATTTCTCCTCTGTGTGTTACGAAGGAACCTCGGTCTCGGTGTGTCCGTCTCTCAGATTTACGACGTTATTACCGGCAATAACCGTTGACCCGTATCTGGCGGTGTTCCAGGTCGCATTATGTTTGCCGTTGTATCAATATCGCCGCGCGCTCGTTAGAAACTACCCTAGATTAGAATGTCTGCGTCTTCCGACTCGATCGTACGCTCGACGATCCGTTTGCATTAGAGATCGCGGATTCGCGCGTGTGTCGGAATGTTACACGTATAATGTATCGAAACGTTAACACTCGTCAAGGGGTTGCCAATTTGACACAGTTTGTAATTGAACTGTAATTGAATGCTTTGGAGTAAATTTTGTATCGATTTGATACGAAATCATAAATAATCCGGATTTATAATTTTGCACGTTACGCAGTTCTCGACTTTTGACCGTTTGAAAAGAGACAAAATTCCCATGTCCTTACTCTTTACAATTCTGTTCAGATCTGTACGCGTCGGTACATCGCACAGATTACAAAATCAAAGTAACAGAGACAGAATTTTGATCGACTTTCTTTTGGATTCGAGTTGTTGAAGCGAAAAAAAAAAAAAACGAGCGAGACAAATAATTCGATGGATAAAGTTTTACGGAGTTTTTGCATTTTTAATTGCAGAAGATGAAGAGGCTTCCTTCTAAATTATTACCAGTAAATGGCAATGACGATGAAATAATTTTGAGCTGTGCTTCGACCGTGCAGCCGTGCCTGTCACGTCGAGGTATAGCTGGACCTTTAACCCTCTGATATGTGCCTACCACACCGTGCCACATCATAGGTCTTCCCCTCGAATTGCTCTGCTAATTAATTATGTATACACGCGCGGCACCGGACCTCGGTCGTCTTCCTCGTAAAGTTGCCACTTTGACTTTGTCGAGATTCGTGCATTCCTCATTCGTAAAGTCACTAATCATCGCTCGAAATTTTACAAAATCTGTATTCTATTGTGGTCAGTAACGAAATTCGATTAAATTAAACCGAAGAAAAATTAAAATTACGATTCAATGAAACTTAATAATTTAAACTAAAAATTTATTTCCAAACTGCGGTCTAATCGTGAGAGTCGAACGTAAAGTAAAGTGACGATGCACGTATTGAAAAAGAAAATAAAACACGCAGTAATTTCAATTTCTTGGTGAAAAATTATTCGACTGCTTGTAACAAAATCAATATTTCCGTTTCGGTGTCAAACGGAATTTTAAATTTCGCGTTGCAAAACAATATTAGCACAGTTACTCAGAGTCGATAACCAAAGGGACATTAATGTTAATATTTCAGGGACACGATTTTAAATTAAATATATCTTGATGCAGTTATTAATCGACGATGGAGCGACGTTCGCCGCGTCGAAATTCGAAATTCGAATAAATGTTTCACGTACCGGCGACCTGATTCTAACGTGCTCGAACGTCCAAAATCGAATCGGGAGAATTAGTACGGACAATTCATCGAGCGCCCGTCAGTTAAAATTCAAAATACTACGAAAAATGTCAGAGGGACGGAATAAGCAAGCTGGTTGGCAGAAGCCCGCATAAAGTTTCAACGGCTGACGTAATTCGGCGTTTTCTACTTTGAGCCGACATCCTTCGCTCGCTTTTTACGGGAACCGCGATAACTAGTTTTACGTTGCCTCGCCCCGAAAGCCTCGAAAATCGAGCCAATCAATTAGCGTGTAAACGCGTAAATGGCCACTTGATAATCTCGCCGGCCACTTGGTCCCTTACGTTCCACGTCTGGATCTATCGAATTGGCACGAATACTTGAAACGTTGTTACGAGTAACGAGACTGATCGATCTGCGCCGGTGAATCGAAAGTTTTCACGCTTGATTTGACAATGGAGCAGTAAACGGTTAAACTTACAAACTCCTTTGTTGACAATAATAATTATTTATTTATATAGATTGTAATTTATTAATAATAAATAGACTAGATTTCAGGTCGCGATTTTATCTTCTCTAGCTTTGTACAACACAACACTAACGGCATCTTCGAGAAAGAGATGCGACAATTACAATTACGTTCCGTGGCAGGAGTCGATTGAAAATCACTCCGAGTTGGAAAATGCTTGAATTAACAGCGGGGAAAATTAGCATTTTTAACAGGGAGGAAATCAGATTGTTGCAACTTCTTGTAAACTATATGCTCCAGAGAGATAAACTTGTGCCGCGTTTGCCCTGAAGTACCGGCTGCGTAACGGTAACGAGTTTTTACGACGACTTTTATTAACCTCCGTAGACTTGGATCTCGCTTTAAAATCCAACGTCTATTTCCTCCTCGGCTTTCTTAACAACAGATTATCGATCGAGCCGTCGTTTTCAATCTTTCAATCAAAACAGAGTACAAAGAAATTTCACTTGCGAATATGGCGCAACTTTTACGTCATTTCGTACTTATCTGAGAAGATAAGTCCAAAAGTTGAGTCATAAAATTTGTATTTCTCTGGACAAATCTTTTAAGCTATAAAAATATCTAATTGCTACAAAGGAAAATAATACAAAAGATAAAATATATAATGAAAGAAGAATTTATATGAACCAGTTATGATGGTCAAATCGTTTTATCGGTTAATAAATGTTTTACAAAAGTAAAACTAACAAGTATTATTTTATACGAAAAAGATGACGAAGGTTATTTCGAATTTTTGAATTTAAATTTTCTGCAGAAATGTGTCAAGCTTGATTTGTCCCAAGTCAAATACTGTCCTAAATGATAATCTAATAAAATTCAATAAAGTTGTATGATTCATGATACACTCTCTGTGCTCGTAATCTCAAATTTTTAATTCGAACGCTACATTTTTCCAAGAAACATGGACATCATAATTGTAACTTTAATCTTCGAATATAATTAACGAAGGTCCTAGAGTCCCAGTACTGTGGAGAAAAGGTAATATTTATTTATTCAAAAAAGTGATTTTAACACGTAACTTTCTCGTCTGTGTTTTGCGAAACGGTGTAACACTTTGTAACACTTTGCAACGAGAGAGAAGCCGAGATGTGATATTTTGTAAATTGCTTCCGGTCTTAAATTACAAACGGCGTAAAAATCGATATTTCCCTTTATATTTTATTCGTGGTCTCGGATTCCTTCGCGGTATCATTTTTATCGAGTTTAAACGATGCTCCCCTCCTCTCGTTTTCTTTTAGGAATTTTGCGCTTCTTCGACAGCCTGTGCCAAAAAAAAAAAAAAAGAAAAGAAAAATAACAAAGTCAGCAAATTTTCACGCAAATCCATACGTAGAAATTAATCTGATGTCTTCTTTGGATTTTGTCATTCGTTTAAGGATGAAATAATTATTACTGGCAACTAGAGATCATTTCAGAGAAAGAAGAGAAATTTCAAAGTAGTGATATTGAAATTTTGACCTGGCACAAAGATTATAAAGGAACAAAATTAGTTTTCACGCGTAATAAAATAAAACAAGTAACCTCGGTAGAAAATTGTTTTAAAATAACGTAGAATTTTGCCGAATTTTGCACTTTAAAAGTTAAAAATCCACAAGAAATACAAAATTAATTCCGTCAATTTATCGTTTGTCGTTAAGAGAGTACACTGTAATTTGTTAAAGTCCAATCACGTCGCTTTGTGCTTAAATATAATTATCAATGTTTGTTTCGATTCCTAGCTCCGCAACTTAAACTTAAACTTAAACTGTCGGTGGAGAACGCAGAACATGAAGAATCGTTTCTTTCAATCTGTGCGAGGAACCCTTGTTCCTCATTACTTTTTATCTGCTTTCCGCTTGAGTCGACGTTTCTGCTCTTTGAACTCGAGACAAATCGCGGGCCATTGAATTATCGCGAAATCTCCGAACGGTTGAACCTTCGAACTCGCATGGATGGTAAATTAACAATTTACCAGGATCGACACTCGAAAATGTCTGACGCTCGATTTGTTCGACAAAAATCGCGACCAAAATTTCTATAAAATATCTATTCAATTCGTATCGCTGTTGCAACTCTTGTTAATACTTTTCTTTCGGACATAATGCTTGAAAGCTCTATAACAGCGAAGAGCACGATTGTGCCACTAACAATGGAAGATTATCGACAATTGAATCGAATTAAAAAGGAAAACCATGTAACAATAAACTTGATTTCATTTTGAAGTATAGAGGCTTTTGACAGGTCTGAGATGTTGTTATACACAAAAAATAGGAGATTTTTATTCTCCCGAAAAAATTGTAAAAATTCAAACACAATTGAAAAATTTGCTTCACGACTGGATCCATCGTAGTTTTGAAAACTGAAATTTTCTTTTCAGAACAATTTTCTTAAAGTTTGCTTCTTTTTACTATATTTTTTATTCAATTTTGAAAATTAAAGTTAGAGTTTTAATATAAAAGAGAAACTTTCAATTCATTTACTGTTAAATTAAAATTTACCATTATTTATTATTGTAGCGGCCCTACGAACACTCGACTAGCACAAGTGAGTAAGTGGCTGCGCGCCTAGCGTCGAGGTCCTACCGATCTCTCCGATGTTAAGCAAGCAGCATGCGGAACCCCGCATAGGAGAGTGGTGACCGGACCCAGCCTTAGCGGGTAGTTATAACAACAAGCATCTGGGGTAAGGAGTCGCTGCCATCAGCAGCCCCACTGATGAGTCTAGTGAGTGACCGAGACGAAACGCAATCGCCTTTCTTCTCACTTTCTCTCTCTCACTTCTTCTCTCCTTCCCAGTAGCATCCTGGGTCTTTAAATACCTTACAGAAACCCTAAAATTATTAAATTTCGAATCCTTCAACTCCGTTGAAAAACGCGCGAGATATGTTGAATACCGAGTGGCAGATTTCTGCGCGTTAATTTCACCTGCCATTTAACATGTTAATTTACATTATTTGCATGTTAATTTCAAACGCTTGTTCGATCGACGATATATTGACTCGGCGTCAAAACAGAGCGGAATCCGCTTGAAACGTTGTGAAAACAAGCGTGGCTTTAACACCGACAAAGGACGAGAAGAGTGTAAATGGTGTAGAGATTAATTTCGTTTTCTTCGATGAAAGTGAGGAACGTCCAGACGAGATATCCGGACCCGAATTCTATCGGAATTAATTATCAAGTATATATTCAGATAGTTGGGCAAAGAAAGAGGGAAATATCCTACGAATGAGAGAATCATTCATCCGCGTTTGGTCTGGCAAAAAATGTTTAATTAAACCGCTGCCGGCTATACGATGTTATAACATCGGGTTCATAAAAGCAACCGATGGAATACCGTTTCGTCAAAAGAGAAGTTACTGGTGTCCACGGTCGTGTCTTATCGTAAACCCCCTCTCCGATGAAAAACTATAAGATTCGCGTCGTCCACTAACTTGCACGACTACGACGACAATGTGACGATAAAATTTCATTTTACAAAATATTATTTATATTATAATATCATATAGAAACTGTTCTTCCAAACGAATACTACGAGTGCAATGCGTACGTTGAAATTGATTTTCTTGGAAATAACCTTGTTTCTCATTTTTTTTTTTTCTTCGAAGACTCATTCATACATGTACAGTGAAAAGTCAAAGACATACTCGCCAAATCAGTCATAAAAGTGAAGTTTGAAAATATTTTCGTTTTGTTTCACACGCGGAAATCTACAATCGATAAAAAGAGTAAAATTTTAGCAATGTCACGATTCAGCAGTTTCACCCAATGAAACTCTCTGACAGAAGATTCAACGTCCCTTCGCAGAGATCGTTTTTTCGAAATTTGTCGATCGATCACTCTTTCGAGTACAAACGAAGCAAACTCGAGTAATTAATAAAAATGTCAAAGGAAGAAAACTGTGCGAGAGGATGTTCGATCTCCTGTCCCGACTGTCGGTCAGAGTTTCGTCGACGACACCGGGGCAATTTTAGACACCCCGAATTTCGGAAGAACGAGAGCGGGGCGTTAAACAGCATGAAAAATGTACGAGGAATTGACGTGTAAGGACGGAGGTGCTAAAATAAACTACGCGAAAGTAGCAGCGAGACGGTTTTGGCTGGCGGGGCGTACTTCGCCAGAAGAATAATACGTCAGTTCGATTTCTCGGCATTTCGTGGAATTAGATGGAATCTTCTTCCACGGCGTACCGTACGTGCGCGCGCGTATCCGTGGAAGAAGGGTGAACCCTTTCCGCTTTGACGATTCGTCTAGCCTCCGACGAAACAAGCACAGCCAGCCGTGTGATTTATCGTTAAGGAAGAGCCACGCTCTCAAAGAAACGACGCGGACACGCGATGTTCGATCGATACGAGAAAAATGACCGCGATGTTCGGCAGCCGCTGATCGACTCGCTCGCCCCGGGAATTTTCATCGACTTTTTCCGTCGAAATGACGTTGACAAAATTCTTCGAACCGATCGTGAATCCCAATGGTGAAATCCAGGCGATCCTTTATTTTAAATATCGAACCGGTTTCTTTTTTTTTTCTTTCAATCGGACAAAAGTGCCGAATTAGTTCTGAATTCAGTAATTGAAGCAGCTTTCGTTAGACGTTGATCTATTAAAGCTTGTTGAATATTTTCCATCCATGTTCTGTCAATGTGATGTAAAAGAAAAGTATCGTAATAAACAAATAATCAAGATATCGCAATGAAATTTCTTTCATTCGAACTAAATTTAGTCAACTTCAGCTCGACCGAATGAACTCTTGTCGATCAGATCCATTAAACTCGTATCACACGAACGAAAAATCCTGCTCGATAGAGGGCAGAATATCAATTACACAAATTTAAATAAATTATTCATCCTCGGAAGAGAAAAATCCTGACGAATACAAGGCAGAACAAAGTAAATTTAAATAAATGTCCCCGGACAAAGTTCAAACGCGAGAGACTCGGAACGGAAAATATATAGCAGAATAAAAAGTGGACGAAAGTATCTTCAACGGCGATCGACTGAAAATACCAATCGTAACAATTACACCGCTTTGCAGAAAGCGTCGTACCTCCGATAAAACCTTAATTTCGCAAACGATATCTCTGTTAAATTAATCGTCAGGGGCGCGCGTTTGCGATCGATTTTGTAAAATAAATGAATTTCGTCCGAAATGAAAACATCGGTACTCGAACGGCCCGGTTAATATCGTTTCGATTGTTATGCGCATAATTACGAAACGAACGGCCGCGAACGCGAAAAGTGCTAATAAATTCATGGCTACGGCGCACGGGAAATGTTAATAATAAAATCCTTTTGCAACGTTACACGCGCGATACATTAACGTGACGTTCCATTTAAGAGAATTATACGATTTAAACGAGACTCGATGCTTTTGTAATTAATAACGGACTATCCGGCGTACAAATATTTGCCATTATTCCCATTAGTCATTCGTGACACCGATTTTGGCCACAAGCGGAGAAACGGGCGCAGTCTGCAGATAACAAGGATTCATACGAACGCGGCAGTCGAATTGTAAACCGTAACGTGATTAATTAAAGTGCTGAAGCACGTTTTGCGCGTGCTTTTTGAAAGGGGATGTGGGAACTGCGATCGAAGATGTACGAGGCTGTGGAAATGATTGAACTTTCAAAATTCAAATGAAAGTCAAAAGATAAGAAAGAGATGTCGCGCAAGCACGTGTACACCGATCGCCAGTGTTTCGAAAAATTCAAATGTTTCTGCAGAATTATTTATTGCAGAACAATTTCCGCAACGTGCCGATCTGAATTGAAACGCGGCTGTTTCGAGTCAGGTTCGGCAGGATTTTAATTCGCTCGTCAGAAGTGAGATTTTTGATCGGATGGTTCGATAATCTGGCGAACGCGAATTGTACGAGTGGAAGGGTAAGTTTGAGTAGGAGCGCTCGCGATGAGATGTTGGGTGTATACACTCGCGTAAGCTTCTGAAAACTATCGACTACTCTGCTCTCTGGATTGTTGTAAACTGAACTGCTTTGCGGATGGTCTTGCATAGTGTATGCAAGTCTATTGTTATTTTTCCCAGTCCAGATGTGTTTGTTTATAGCGAGGGCAGACCTACTTGCCGAGCCTTGGAATTAGGGAGTCAGGTATGACTGCAAGTACGGTCAAAGAGAGAAGGTAACAGTGTTTGATCGTAAATATTAATTGCTTTGAAAATTTTCCCCGACAATAACGGGAAGTATCGATCTTCGAGGCAGAGACGACCGAGTAGGGGCACATGCGTTATACGTATCTGCATGCAGCGTGCAATGTATGCATAGAGTATATGTTGTATGTGTGGTACTCCTAACGGATACGCGGATGGATGCATCCGATTTCATCTTCTTCTCGTTTCTGCTCGGATAGACGCTTCCGTAAATTCATGCCCCATTCGTTCCATTTCGTTATCATTTTAGCTCTTTCCCTCCGACTTTCCTCGCGTGAGAGGATCTTCCAAAAGCGAGTAATATCGCCAGCGTCGAAGCGTCGAAGCACGAATTCAGCGAATCTAAATTATAATTACGTGATAATTTAGATTCTCTCTCTCTGCTAGAGTAAAAAGTACAATTAGCGTTTCGAGTAATTGAGAGTTTCGTCTTGAGAGACTCTCCTTTCTTTCTTTTTCTTTTTCTTTTCTTTTTGTGACGAAAGACAACGCGATAAGTAAGAGGGCGGGAGGAGAACTGAAAAGAGGAAAGAAAATGATAGTTATCTTCGTTAATAGAAGTTGAGGGGAAAGCAGGTTAAACTCTTAATGGATTCCGGTGTCAGGCGCACGGTATAAAAGTAAACTTTGATCGCGCTGCGTTTGGATGTCGCGACTCGGGGCCCGATCGAATAAGCAGTACCACCACGTTCGAAAAGTTCCGGGAAAAATCGAATATTAAACTCGCGCGCACGAAATGTCGACGATTTTCTGACGAAACTTTAATGGCACGTAGCTTCTTCGCAGTAACGCGCATTTGATCGAAGTAATTGCCAGGTGATTTGTTCGATTTTTCAAACGACGATTTTTAGCTAGCTTATTTTTATTTATCTGGAGTGATAATTGCAAGAATTGCTAACAGAAATTACATCCAGGGATAGAATTGTCCTTAATCTATCCCGATTTAAAATTATGACTTCACGTTGAAAGATTAAATAAATATTCTGATCGTTCGTGAAGGTCCAGCAATGAGATTCTGATACCCTGAATATTATAAATATTATAAATTTCCTTCGCGCAGAATGTATGTAATTTAATAAAAATTCCTTGTTCCTTAACGCGGTGAACAACGAGACAAAATTTAACATCTCGTATATTTAATTAACGTCAAATTAAAATTTTAAATAGTTGGCGTTTCATGTGTATCGAATAATAATAATAAAAATGTGGACTGTCGATTTAACGACGAAGTTCAAGTTTTTGAACAGAGTGGTTTGAACGACGATTATCGCGACGACTCTAATTTCGGGGATTGATTAGCTCCTAAAGGGCCGTAGTTACTTTGAAGCGAGCCAGTTACTCGTACATCCCGATTTAACTAATTTCGTTAAACTTCACTTTGCTCGCGAAATTACAAGGAACTTGTCCCTACCTCGTACCCTTTCCTTTATTCGGTAACTCTCGAAACAGCACGCGGAACCTCGTTTAAATACGACGTTTCGGGACAAAAATCAAGCTAATTACCGCTCTTCTTACGATCGAAACTTTACCCACGCGAACATTTTGTTTTCTTCTTCTTCTTCTTCTTCTTCTTCTTCCTTTCTTTTTCAGCAAATTTGGAAGTTTTAAGGTTGAGCAAATTACTCGGAGGAACTCGAGTTTCGTGGTTGCGAGACTCGAGCGAAAGGTAATCAGACTGTTGTGCCTGTTGGAGCTTCGGAAGAACCAATAATGACGTTTGGGCTAAATTTTGAATATTTTATAGTTGTGACGCTAATATTTTGTACACAGTGTCGTGCGACTGATGGTATAAAGGTATAACTATGGTATAACAAAACCTCGTTTTCGAGAGAACCGAGTTTGAGTAATCGACAGGAATAACTGTTCTAAATAGAATTTAATTTAATACTTTTATCGATTAATACGATAAAAATATTAATTAAAAAATTGAAAACGTTTTCGCAAGTCGCTTTGCTTCCCAGAGAATTAAATTTAAAAATTTATTCAAGCACGCGAGTGTTAGATCAGTTGTTGACTAAACAAAAAATGAATCAATGGAAATCAATTTTCTTGAAAGCAATTTCCATTTCCACGTCTCAATTTCCATTTTCCACTCACTTTCACATATAAAACAACTTATTTGCTCCTCAACAGCCTGGAATCAACACTGGATAAATTCTTAAACTCGTTTTGTAGGGGACACAGTCCAGACTGCAGGAAGCACCCCACGACGTGGACCTCCAAGTTCGCAGTATCGGCAGGACCATGTTGTTGTAATTGTCAAATAGCCTCATAGACAATGTCCGCTTTCCAATCTCTTGAGGAAAAAGGACATACCTAGACCCACAGTATAAAAGACCTGACTTTGACTGGTTAAGCTCTCAGTTCCCTGAAGGTCTAGTGCGTTAAATAGTCCAGGTCGGGTCAGTGTGCAGTTGGCCGCGTTTCCTACATTTAACTCAAGTTAAAGAGTTACAATTACTTTGGTACACTTTTATATTTCGAAGAGATCACGGTATCATCGTGACTATCGTTTTACTTTTATTGTTACTATTTGTTGTCCTGTAATTATCTTATTAGTGAAATAAAGATCTTTAAACACTAAACGTTTTGAAGGGATCTGTAAAGGATATTTTAAAGACCCAGGATGCTGCTGAAAGGACTGAGGGAGTGAGAGAGAGAAGTGAGAAGAAAGGCGATTGCGTTTCGTCTCGGAGTCACTGCCTAGACTCATCAGTGGGGCTGCTGATGGCAGCGACTCCTTACCCCAGACACTTGTTGTTATAACTACCCGCTAGGCTGGGCCCGGATCACCTTCCTAGCGGGGTTCCGCATGCTGCTTGCTTAACATCGGAGATCGGTAGGACCTCGACGCTAGGCGCGCAGCCACTTGCGGCTTGTGCAAGTCGAGTGTTCGAAACTCGTAGTCGAGGAATCGTACGGCCGCTACAGTTTCTTTGTCAAAATCGAAACCTTGAACATAAAAATTTTTGTTCTTTCTCCTACCGACATAGTTTTGCGTTCTTTGTCTGATTGTTGGGCTGAATTTATGGGAAATTTGAAGATACGAAGCTGCGCATGACACACGTAATATTCAAAAATATATGAAATAACCAAACTCGAGTATTTATTATAATAACAAAAAGTAGATTAAATAAATTTTACGTTCCATTTCTCCAAAACTGTGTTCATAAAAGCTCAAAAATCCATAAGAATCTGCATTTGAAGTGGAAACAAGCAATTATGTCGTTCTTCGTTTGTACTTCGTTCGTATTTGATTCTATTGAACGCCCCTTTAATTTTGAACGATCTCGCACGCGCCTAATTCAGAACCGAAACTCGGACTGAACTTTTTCCGCGGTCGCGTCTTCGAACACGTTCGGAAACGACACGTTAAACCACTTTCGAGCCGGAGAGTCTTCCTCGAAGATGCTCGACAGCTAGAACCGCTAAACCAGAAATTCCGTTTGCCCTTTAATCGCTTCTTAGCGATTACAGGGGCCGCGCGCGTGCAACAGACTTGGAAACAAACAAAGCCGCGACCCGCGCATGGCAGGTCACCAGGTGAATTTAGGCGAATTTCCTGGCAATTTACAGGGGGCCATGAACAACCGTTGTAGCCAAGCGAATACCGTAATTTCAGTTTTGGTATCCGAGGTAAATATTTGAACGCGGGCCGCGACGCGACACGGAGGCCAGAAGTCGAAACCGATTGCAGAAAATACCAGAGACTGGATCAGGATTCGATGATCCAAGTTTTCGAGTACCACTTGACTTGTACAAAATAAATACATCGAGGATTGTGAAATATCGTACGAGGTGAACATTGCCACATTCGTGAGATGAAACATTTACAACGATGATAGCAAAATTGAAACTCGATGAAATGTATAAATTGCATGAACGAATGACTCGATCAACGTACAGGTTGAACGATGAAGTATGTTCTATACTGAGTTCGCTTCCATGTATGTATAATATTTTATCAATTGTTCGATGCATACAAACTCGATAGCCAAATTTCTTTTTTGAATGGTACAAATGTTTCAATGTATTCGTTTCATACAAGTCAAGCGTAATACACGCGTAGTTTAATGTTCCATTCTAGTTCAATGTGTACAATCTATACGTTTCATCGAGTTCAGCGTATATATTTTCTACAAGTTAAATTCAATGTCCAAGTATCGTGGATTTCGAATTTTCACGAGCTGCTCTCGGATAGTTTGGAACAACAGATTTTGAAATTTCAATTCTGAAAACAAACTCAGTTTGTATAATAAAATTTGAAATTTCACGACAGATACACAATAGTAATAAATAACAAGATACCACGTGTTGCTAATATCGATGCGAGTGTTTGCAATTAACTTTCGTTCAAACCCTTCAATTTTACTAATACGCGAAACGTTAAAAATTCCAAGCAGTTCTATAATTCAACGGAAACGTGTTTCAAGTCGAGAATCTCTGACGCCCACTGAAGTTTAGGTTAGGTTTGATCAAACAGAAGACGGGAAAAGGCAGGCGATAAGTAAAAGAACGAGAAATGCTGACATTTCACTGGAACCGAGAGGAAATCTCTCGAGGAGAAATTCTAAAAATGGTAAATAGAAATCGCACTGCAGTAGGAATTCGTGTTGGGCGAATGCAACATTAAGAAACAAAAAAGCATTCCTCGTCTAACCGTCTAACCGCCAATGTCTGACACACATGTCGAGACGTCGACATGCTTACAAGGAATTCCGGAATTCTTAAAAGATTCGAACCTGTTTGTAAGGTACTCGACCCCATCTCTCGAAGATATATCTAAATCTTTAACGAGCCTACAGGGACTCTCTCTCTCTCTCTCTCTCTTTCTCATCGACTCAACTCGACTCGACTCGGTCCGACATGGAACGGTGAGACTCTCCTTTCCGTGCACGCCGCTTGCACGCCAAAACTTTCCAGCTCTGCGCTGAGTGTAATAATATACGGTTTGTTGGAATTTCTCGTATTTAAGACTGCGAGTAACGACGTGCCGTGCGCGAGTTACTTCAACTTCGCCGTTTAAACTCGTTAAAATGGTTTGCCAGACAATTCGATACGCGAGGAAGTGCTCCCTTCCGCGCGCCTTACAATGAAATTTCGAGGGATCGTTGTTCAATTTTTTATCAGTTAAAATCGGACGGAGAAATTGTCAAATGCTAGTAGTTTCATCGTATCTTGCTGTATCCAACGATACAAAAGATAAATTTTCAATTGAAAGGTTTCTGCTTAGACAAAAGAAAGTTGCACAATTCGCAGAGAAGACAGAAATTTTCCATCTAGCGTCTCTTTTCCAAACTTTAACTTTTTACAAAAATATGAAATTATAGTTTACTTAATTCCGTCTCTCTCTCTCTCTCTCTCTCTCTGCCACAGTATTTATAAAACACACGGGAAAATTTCGAACGATCGCGCTGAAAGAAACCGTGCCGGAGCTTTGAAAATTAAGCTCGAGGAAACAGCACGACTTGGACCCGAAGCGGCGGTTCTCGAGGTCTTGACGCGACAGCAGCTCTCCTCGTTGAGAGAGAGAGAGAGAGAGAGAGAGAGAGGAAGTTCGGTATGGGTGCAGATTTATGCGCTCGCTCGGCCAGCGTCGAGCTCGTCTTTCCTATGTAAATACCGGAGCCATCTTGTTTACGCGAAGCTAGAGAGAATATCGCTAGGCAAAGACCGTATTTACCGGATTTCCATGCTCTCTATGCGCAGTCGTCGGAAGAAGATGCCTCGGCGCTCGAATCAGGCCGCATTCGTTGAAATAATGCGCTTACACTCTCTCCCTTTGGATCCGCGGACGTTTGCGGTTTAATTCTCGAAGATGACGATTCTTCTCGGTTAACCCCTCCCTTCGTCCTCTTCGTTGGCGATCTTCGTCAACGATTCCGTTTTACTTGATTGTCCGTCAATACAGAAAATTTCTACATTTCTGTTTCTCAACGTGGCGAGTATTTTGCGTCTAATACTACTCGCGGAAATACGAGTTTTTACAATAAAGTGTTTGTTGTTTGAGTGATAAAAGTGACAGGCGTGTATCGTGGAACTTTCTTTCATCAGTTATTTCCGTTTACTGGCACACGAAATGGAAATAGCATGCAAGTTCCCTTCTTCGAGTAAATTTAGACAGCGAAAGAACTACATTTATCCACGTGTGTGTATACGCGTATCGTAATTTCTTCAAAATACGTTGGCACGTCAAACGTGACAAAATCCTCGAATTCAATCGTTGAATCGATCGACTGTACGGAAGATTGGGGGAAAGACGATGGAAATGTCAGTGAATGTGACGGTACGGACATCGCAAGAATATTCTGGAAGAAAATGTTACGGCTAATGGATTACAGCATGGACTATATTACACAGGCTGTTTAACTTGCGCTCAGTTATAAATGAAGCAACTTCTCAGGAGTCAGCTCAGAGGGGGGGGGAGGGAGGATAGCGAATTCCGCGCTGGCTGGAGTAACTTCTTCTGAACGCCACTCTGAAGAGCAAACGAACAGTGAAAGATGATTCCCCCCTCCCCCCCCTCTTTCTCTCTCTTTCTCTCCCTCCCGCCGTTAACTCTGACAGTAAACAGATTTTAAACGAATCGACGACAGAAGAAATAATTTCATCGCTACTTTCGCGAATATTTCAATCGAGACACGCAAGACTCGATGTCTGCTGTGAAATGTACGATAAATTTCATTTAAATCTTCATTAAATTCGTATTGTCGAGGTTCTTTGTGTAACTTGTACGCTTTGCTCGTACAAAAGTAATTCTCTCCGCTTGTTTTTTTAAATTAACAAGTTCTTGCTTAGATGTTAACGTATCTACTGTAAAAAAGAGCCTTTGAAACATTTTTCCAAACATTTAAAAATAAAATACCTCTTATACGAAGTTATATAGTTGCATATATTTTTATCGTTACAATTACGTAATATATCAAATGACGAACGAAATGAATTTTAGATCGACTCAGACTCTGTATTATTCGTTCGATATTTACGTAATGTTCGAAGAAGATGTAAAATCACATAGCAACGACAAACGACTGAATATTTTGCACAACAGCTCGACACTTTTTCATCGTTGTATTTTCCACGTACAATTTTATAAAATGTCAAGAAACCGAGGAATTTACAATTCTTAACGAGTTAATTTTCGGTTCGACCGAAATTTGTGGGAAAGAAGAGTCGGTTGGTCGAGATTTTCGTAAAAAATTTCGGAAACGCAGCAGTAAAATTCAGAAAAGAGCGTAAAATTCAATTAATCACTTTACTGGAAAGAAACGCCGCGTTTCAGTGAAAATTGTTTAATTCAAAAAAAACCGATATAAGATTTTCATTTCTCGTATCCTGATATTTTCAAGCAATATTTCGAAACAAATTCCGCAACGAAGTTACCGGGCAAAAATTTGATTTTTCCCCGAATTCGGTTGGCGGAATAACTTTGTAAAATTGCGGTGTTTCTCGATTTGACGATTCGTTTCAAATATTCATCCGTGCGTGCAGCGTGCGTGTTGTTTCGAACGTAACTGGGAATAGCAAATGGTAACCCGGTTGCCGTGGCAACACAATTCGGACATATTTGCGAATGATCTTTTTGTAAAAGAGAGAGAGAGAGAGAGAGGAGAGAAACGACACTATTGCGAAACAATAATTTACAGTATTGTAAGAGCAGTCCTCCTCAGCAATGACTATCGCGAGCAAACGAGATAAATTTCTGTCGTCAATAATTATTATCTATATCTAGCGAAATAGAATTTCCCTTAATTGTCATCGATCGGAACGATCAAAGATTTTTTTTGAAAAATTCTCACAACAGCCTCGACTTAAATAATAAACAAGTTTTTGTTGCTGACTTTCTTCTTTATAGAATATACTTTGGAGACTTGAGGCAACTTTTATTTTCGATATCTGGTTTATAAATTTGTTTGTCTCTCATTTCTTTCTCTTCATATATCAACGAGGACCTTCGGCAAAACAATCTGTCGAGTTATTTTGGGGAAATTTCTACGTGACGTTCGTTCTTTCGAATAAAATCTCAAATAAAATCTAAACGAGCGCGCTTACTATAAAATAGTAATATAATAGTGACATAAAATAATAGTGACAGTAACGAAACAAAATGATTTGGATCATCAGAAATAATCAAGTGAAAATTAAACATGGAAGAACGGGTATCAGCGAATCGCAGAACGGATTAAACTAAAGACAGAACGGAAAGACAAAACGTTGTCGTTAAAACTTTGGAAGCATAAATATCGAAGAACGGCATTGAAAGTTTCTCGCTGTTATGTTTCTCCGCGAATGGAAACCAAACAGAAGTCGGGGAAAAACAATGGCCGTGTTCGCGTATTTGAGCCAGTGGTTGCTGAAACTACCCTTGCGTGCATAAGTACGTACTCCGCTCGCGCATACTACGTATATTAACTAACGATAAATCAAAATGCAAACACCAGAATACGTTACGGCTGACAGCGTTTTTATTACGTGCGCTATAACGTGCGCGATTTGAAATTGAACGGGTGTTTCAATTGAACGAAACGCCGCGTTCCTTCGTCGTGCAAATACTGAGACTGTTGGTTTACAATGGCACCGCTCGATCGACTCGAAGAGCTCGAAGAAATTTAGAGAAGTTGAAATTGAACTTAACGGGGGATGCAACTCTTTGCCCAAGGCTCGCTTTCTTAAATGTGGAAATATGAAACTGTGTGTTTCCTGATATTTTTCAATACGCGTACGTATATTTACGTACCTTTCGAAATTATTATACAGCTCGTTGTTCAATTTTTCTACGTAAAAGAAAAATTTAAGTTATGCCGCATCGAGTAAATGAAATTTAGATTGAAGGAAATTTTGTACAAAGTATAATAAATATTTGTTAAATATGTATTAAAGAATAATTGATTCAACTGATTGTTGAATTTTCACTTCGACGTTGAGCTTGAAACTCAAAAGTACCATCAGTTCCCTGTTTAATCTTGCTGCGAGAAGAAAAAAGAAAGAAAATTTGGATTGAATTGTGTATTTTTAGTAAATTTTATGCGACTATGGGTCTCTTTAGAACTGCTGACAAGCGTGGAGCAAGAGCGAGAAGAAGGAAGCGGGAAGAGGAATCAATATGAAAGGAAAATATTGCCGAATTAAGGTGATTGAATTTCGAGTATCGTGAGTTTCCTTTCACTTGCGAACGAGTGTGTTAATTCTTTGCAGGGCAGTAGTAACAGAAAATTGAAATAAATTCAAGTGGAAAGTCCACTTCCTTTAAACATTTGATTATAATTAATACGTGAGTTTTTAAAATATTTCGTCACACGTTCTGTTCATACAGCGACAGATAAAGGAAAGTTTACTTACTACCACGAAATGACCTATCCTGAATGAAATATACTTTAAATACATTCACCGCTCTCGTCAAATACAATTACGTCTTCTGAGAATGTAGCAGTTTCTTTCAAACACTTTCCTTTTAAATTTTCTTTCGTCCGTTTGCATGGTAAATATTTAATTTAACAGAAATCGTTTGCTGAATTTCAACAATATTCTCTGGTATGTATTTCAATATAGTTCACTGCATTTCAAAGAAATATTATTTCGGTTCCATTATTGTCGATAAGAGTAAATCTGAACAAAATTACAAGTACGAGAGTTTCCATACTTTTGAATGATTGAAATTAAAGAAGTTGTCAAGAGCAGTTGTCGCATGATAAGTAGATAAATAATATTGATATTATTAATTACATATTATATAGATACACATATTACATACAAACCATTTATTTACCACCAATTTGTCATTAAGGGGTCGGGATTTTAAGCACGCGAACGCGAGATGAAATAAACCAATGAAAAATTTAAAGAAAATGGAAAACAAAAGCGTTGGAAGAAGATATCTGGCAAAAAGGACGGAGATAGACGAGGAACGACAACCGCTGAAATATCCTGTTCAACGAAACGTTAATAGCCACGCGGATGCTAAGGGGGGCGAATGAAATGAAATTGTCCCATTTCTACGAAATGAACTTTTCACCGGGTCAAATCATGTATTAATCCCGCGGTCTATCTCCATGGAACGCTAACTTGTTTTATTCGCCTTTTGTCGCAGATTTCAATGTTGATTGGATCATTCCGCGAATTGCTCGTCGAGCATTACGCAGCAAAAAGATGATGAAGAAAACTGCGTCGCCAGTTGCCTCGCGATAATTAGAATTCCGCTCTTTTCTCTTTTTTAATTGCAGAAATCCTCGCAGCGTAATTTTCTATGGCGTAACGATTTCACGGGGAATCACGATTCTTTACTTTCACCTGTCTTTGAAATGATGTTTGGTTGTGGTCTACGTGAAACGTTCTCTTTCTGCTTTCAATTCTGCTCCATCATAATTACAATTGTTAAACTTAAATGCGAAAATATAATGTGATACATGATGTATGGATGTGAAAGTAAATATAATAAATATGACAAATAATTATATCCGTTAAAGTTAATTATAACTTTAACGCACTAAGAGAAGAGAAAATTACTATATAATATTCAGTATTGAGAGGATCCATGATAAAACTTCATTATTTTGTGACACTGATATCTAATATTATTTAAATTTAATACTTACATACATTAATACCTGATGCAACTTGAATTTGGAAAAAGTGAAGATTAAAGCCACTTTTTATTCCATCTAAACAACTTTTCAATACGTTTTCTTCAATCTAAACTCAATGGATAATCATGTCAATTCCAAAGTTCAAGTAAATTTTTGAATACTCGAGTACTAGTTTTCCACTATACTGCTACAGTCTGCAGCCTATATTAATAATCACTATTAAGCAAGCCATAAAAAAAGACATTGCAAAGCAAAATAAAATACACCCGATAGAAACAAAACTCCCTTCTTCCTTCAAACAGAAGATTTGTTCAATTTCAGATGGTCAAGGATCGGTAGCTTTTTGCACAACTCGACCCAATTAAACTCTAGAAAATTTCCAAGTGAAACAGTTTGCAGAGTTACTTGCATCAACTTTGTTGAAATTACGCTGAATTACGTAAAACTCTCGAATATCCGCAGTTCACTGACAAATAATACCAGAGCAGTGATACAATTATACCAGCAATTATTATTAATAATATCTCCGCGGTATGTTAAAAATATGCACGGGTATTTCGACAAGTCCACTTTCGCCAAGTGTTCGTTTCGAAGTGAATTTCCGCGAGCGACGCGGCAAAATAAAACGGGCCAGAGCGTTGAGAAACGATCGTACGAAAAATACGCAGGAGAGACGCGGATAAAATACCCCCCCGATGGGGCGGCGTTAATGGCAGCATTGATACGAAGGCACGAATTAAACGACGGCGCCTGTTTCATCCCCGAGCGGAAATTAATTTCGCTCATCTCGCTGGCTGCCAGCTACTGAGTACAGATTGAGCGTATTTTAACGAGAACGTTACGTTCCGTTTTACGTTCCTTCTCGACAGATTAACGGTAACGAAGGACGCCCACCGTTCTCGCCCATTTGCTTTTGCGTTTTCTGGCCAGACAATCGTCACGTACACGCCGTATCCCTTATATTTTATATCTCGACGCCCAAGTCTGACAACTCTCGACGACCTTTGCGAAAAGCGGCTTCCGAAGATGCGCGAACGTTTCTCGTTGGAAGTGAGTGACAGACACTGCGAGAACGAGACGATACCACGGTGTCTCGACGATATTCTCGAGATGCAACGAGAGCCCCGAACAATTCGGGAGTCGAGTAATTTAAACAATATGTTAAATTATACACGGCATTAAGGATTAAGGATTAAGGATTAGAGAAGAGTCTGTCGTAATACATATTTAGTTTCACTTTCTCTTCAAACTATCGCAAACGCGATCCAACAATTTTTCGCAAACAATTTTTCTTATATTGACTGTAGCACGGAAATAAATTGATGGCAATGGAAATTAAAAGAAAAAAATCATCTTCGATTAATAATTATTTCAAAGATTTTACAATTATCAGGAAGGCATCGTAGGAATATTTATTTATTACATCTGTCGTTGATCGATCGCACGCGTGCGTGTAAACGTCAGAGGAACGAAGTTTAATTAAATTCGATTCAATTAAAATCGACTCGCGCTGACACACACGTTTCTCTGACTCTCAATGAAATATTTCGAGCGGATCGCGTTAACGGTTATCTAAGCAACGGTAAAACAGAGTTTCTCGATTAAGAGAAAATTGACTAGCGCCGACTAGTTTGCCCGACAGACGACGACAGACAAAGACGAATTAGGATGTGAGACGCGACGTTCTTCTACTCTAAATACAATGGAACACGAAAAGCGTCTTGATACACGCATCGACTGTGCTTCACAAAGAAGAACTCTGGCAGCGTTTCTTCTCAAAGAGATCTCGCAGAGGAGATTCCACAAACTCCCTCAAGTTGTTACCCGTCTGGTTCATAGAAATATATATCCTAGCCAGCTCTATTGTCCTCGCGTCTAAAGCCCGAGTTTCTCAGGTATGTACGTTTACCGTGAATCCGCTGGCAAATCGAAGACGAAGCGCGCTCCCTTCGAGTGTTTTTCATTTCAGCAACAAACATTAAAAAGACATTTCTTGAAGAAGCTGCTCCGGAGGACGGCTTCAGAGAGGAGAACGTTACCAGACGTTCAATTTGGATTCTCCGCGTCTCTTACGATGTTCTCTCGCGTTTGGCGAAATCGAACCAAGTTTGAATGAAATTTTGGTTAACCGTGGACCGAGCGATATCAATTATGATTATATCTTTCGTGTCACCGAGATACAACTGTACAATTTCTGTAAATTGACAAATAAATATCTTTCAAATTTCGCAAAATTGTACAATCTGGAATGGAATCCTTGAAATTTTCTTTTATAATCTCAATATAACAGATAAATGAAAGAAATGACAAATTAACGAATCAATTAAATCAGCGATCCAGTGAATAACAAGCTCCATATTAAATTTGTTTCGAAGACCTCCAAATTTTATATTAAAACGTGCAAGAGTCGAACCTTGAAAACTCGATTCTCCGGGGAAAAGGAGAGGAAAATCTCCAAGTTATGGAGATTTCATTTTATTGATAGAGTTCTCAATAAAAACTTTGACTTTGTTAATTTTCCGAGGAAGATTCCTTTTTAAGTTCCCGTTTCCATTTCACGAGGAAGTTTGCAAGAAGGTTATCAGAGTTGGCAGAGGAGAGTGAAAAGTGAGAGAATTGTTTGTTAGTTATTCCTTCGATCTTCCATTGCAATTACGGAACAATGACAGTGTAATTTCAAAGCAATTTCCAAGACAACAATTGCGGAGTATAAATGCAAATACAATTTATTTACGTCGAACACGAACAATTGGCAATTGCAGAAGAAGACTGATTCTATCGGTCAAATTAAACACGACGCTTTGTAAATGAAAATGTCCGCAACAAATTTCCAAAATCCTCCAGAAGGATTTGGTTCTGAAGTAAAATATTCAGTATCCACGGAAACGTTTGAATTTAAAAAAATTTTCCAAAGGAAAATTTCCTTTACCCCGGCCCCTTTCAAAAATGTTTCTGGACAAAGGGCGAAACTCAACGTCGTAAAAGTGAATTTCGACTTTCGACTCGCAGAGGTCGGAGATTTCTCGAGAGCACGAACAAATGTCCCCTCTTTCCGGGCGACTTTCCCCGCGATACTTCGCGATACTTGCCGAGATTTTTGCAACGGAACGAAAAGGAAGAAGAAAATTTTTTTTTCGCCCGGCGAAAGTTTCCGAGTTATCGAAGTTCGATCGTATTACTTTGCAGCGACGTTTCGCGAGGGGAGGAACTTTCGTCGTAATGATCCATGTTCGTTCGGTGAACTGAAACGAGCCAGTCGAGCGAACAAAGGTCCAACCCTCGGCTTGATAACGCGAAACACAGCGGCTTGTTAGGGAAACTGAAACACGGAACGGACAGTGTGTTATTTGCTATTGAACCGGAGGAACGATAGATATGTTTTCGCGGAATTTCCATAATTAATGGCAAAGTAATGGAACGATCTGATTGCCGCGAATAACCGGCTGTATCTCCGGCAAATATTCAAAGGGATATTGACTCGAACGAATCCAATTAAACAGTTAGCTAAAGCTATTGCGTTGCACAAAGCGGCTACCATTAATTGATCGCTCACTTCGATTAGAACATAATTTTCAGCCAACTAATTGCGCCCGCGAGAATCAGCAGCGTTGCTGGACACATGCTCGTGCAACGGTTACAAAAGCTATCGACACGTCATTTGTATTTATCGCGGCATTCACGTACCGATTAATTAGGTCCCTGTCGCATTGCGTTTCCCGTCGTTTGACACCAGTTTTCTATTTTTTCGATGGAACAAAACCATCCGACGAAGAGTGCGCAGAGTTTGATAAAGATTCTCTCGTAATTCTCTCGAGCAAACGTTTAGCGCAGAAATTTCGCAAGTCGCAAGTTTACTGATTAATTAGGCTCGTGTTAAATTTCACTGCGTAACATGGAGGTTCTGGCACAGTTAGTATCGCCGGTAACGTTCCGGAGTGGTATTTCGTAGCTATGGAAACAAAGAGTCTTTTATTGGGAAATTAGGTGGTGAAACTCGGTGTGCTTCGCCGAGTATCAATTTCACTGTGAAACAACACGTGCAAATAGGTACAACGTGAAACAACACTGGAACTCGGGCCACGGCGTAAAACAACCCGCCTCTTGGGCAATACTTTCAGGGTGTTTCAGCGGCGATCGATCAGCGAATGTAACTAGTTGAAATTGGTAGTTGTTGGTAGCCTTGGAAAATAGAAAAGTGGGGGAAAAAGGAAACAGGAGAAAGAACAATAGAACGCTTATTATACTGATCTGAACGTGAAAGTGGACCAAAATATTGGTACAAATGGAAGTAAATTTCCCTTCGCAACGTTGGACACATCATTGATGAAAATCGTATCGATCCATTTGCAGTTTCTTTTCTTTTTCTTTTTTTTTTTCAATCCTTTTAAGGTTGTACTATAAAAACTGTGTAATTGCGTAACTGTAAATGTAAACTGAATTGGTTTTTGCAACGTCACGATGAATTAATTATTGCTTGGTCCTTGGACGAGGTTCGCGAACGATGATTAGCACAAGAAAGAAACAATGACACAGCGGCGGGAGTAATTCGTAAGACGCAAAGACATCTTGTAGGAAATATACGCCGCGAGATGAGACATGAAGATAATACGACGACTGCGACTATCCACCTGGAGCCCGAAAAATACTGCTGCATAATGCAACGCGTCGCGTGAATCTTATTTTATACGGGAGATACGTACGCCGCGATATCTCGGAAAATAATCCTTATCGAGATAATAAATGTATGGGGATACATCTTGAGGAAATAGCGGAGCCAGTGGCTAAGTCATTCTTTCGCTTGTATCACGAGCCATTAACCTCCGATACCAACCGAGCAACGAAGTCTATAAATAAGAGTCGAAAGTGGAAAGATATGCATCGCGCGCGCAGAGATTCGTACAATATTTATCAAGTTCGTGCAATTCGTTTCAGCTTCAAGCAGTGTCGTGACGTAAAATGCTAATTCGTGTCGTAGTAATTTCAAAGTTTGCGTCGCGGAAATAACTTTAATTTTCCAAAATCGCGTTAGGAAAGTTTGTACACGTCAAAAATCTAAAGTGTACGATTTTAGGTATTTCGATTCTTTCGACGCAATTGTTAATTTATATTGATAAAATATTAATAAATTTGTGGAAACTCTGCCGGGAAAACCAGAGAGCGTCGAAAAGACAGAAAGAGAAGAGACAGAAAGCAAGATTATCGAGCCCATCTGAAAAATCCATCGGCACAGTAGTTCAAGTAGCAGTGGAGCGTGGCTGAATTTCTCGTTCTATCGCGCTGTAACACGGTCGGTGGCGTAATATTTTTCGACAAATAAGAAAATCCGACTTTCGCCGGGGAAAGCTGGATGTAATGTGACGAACAGAGAGCAAACATAAAGAAGAAATCTGCGCGCACGTGCGCGTAATAGGGTTACACAAGCTATGGCAAACAATTCGTTAGAACGGGGTTGCCGTCGAGTTTGCCAGAAATTCGTTGCTACACCCCGTTCCCGTTCCCGTTCCCGTTCCGTTCCAGTGGACAATGTTTATTTCGTAACGAGCGCACGATCACCGAGTGAATTATTATTTAGTCGACTGTGAAGTGTTTATCGAGAAACGATGCAGCAGCGAAAAATGATTCGTATTCCGCACCGGCGGTTTCCACGGAAACAACTCGTGTTTGATGCAGAGGATGATACGTTACTTCCTTCTCTCTCTCTGTACCCTCTACCCTCGGAGGAATTTTCCTAGTGCGTCAACTTTCTGACAGATCGAACGATATTATACTTGGAAATTATTTAGATACATGTATGTATGTAGAGACGTACGTCTGAATAATTTCGTAGTGAATTGATATTGAGGGAGAGAAAGAGTTTGGCTATAAATTTTACATGCAAAGGCTTTTGTCGATATTATTAACGATAATATAAGTTGATAAAAAATGTCACAAATAATTTATGAAATGTTAGTTTAATAAAAATGTCTTTAAGAAGCAAATTAATTACAATTCGTCAAACATCTAAAATTTTTCCTTTTATATTTTTTTAAATTTTTTAAAACGCGAGGAATGTGTACAGATTTCCATAAATTCACTATTGTTATCAGCTGACAAAAGGGAAATAAATTTCATATATTTTATGTATCCGTGTGATTTTCCGCGCAGGCGAGAAACGAAGTAAATAACGACAGAGTTTTGAGTTACAAGAAAATCTGAGTAACGCGCGAGTTAACAATATGTTAAAAAAAAAGCTAGAGAAATTAGTACCGCGTCTGTGAAGCATCCGTTAGTTCTTAATGCTACAATTTTTTCACTTCTCCCGGCTCCGTCGTATTTGCGATACAATTCAGTCCGTATCTCGCTGCAGGGATAAGTAAAAAAATACCCCTAGCGCAACAGTTTCCTGCGCAAATGATAAAATATGTGAATGTAACGCCGATGTTGTACCTCGCGTGAAAATACGTGCTCGGTTTTTCACAATACGCTTTCCGCGCTAGTGGTGAATATTCAACAGTGTATTCCGCAGCAGCGAAAAGAGGAAAAGAGGAAAAGAGGAAGGGAGAAAGAGCAACAGTTAAAGCCAGATTTTTTTTAAACAGCAACTAGTAAACATTTGAACGGAGTATTTCTGGAACTGTTGAAACGAGAAACGAGGACTTTACACTTGACGAAACTAAGAAAAGAAAGTATCACGATAATGCACTGTTAAACGCAGTGTGACATTAAGGATTAATAATACAATAGTATCGATATGGCGAATGTTGATAGTACGTGTAATACATTTTAAGAACGTACGATAAATACCGAATGTTAAAAGCAAATTTGTTTATAATAATTAATTTTATTTTGCTTCCAATACTTGTTATTTTCCGTAGATTGAGACTCTTGAATTTCACGCGTGCATTTCCGTAACACAATTATTAAAATAACATTCTACGAGACTCCTCTTTTGTAGTACAGAGTATCGTTTCATTTCTGCATTTTCCAAATAAGCGCAGTGTCTGTCCCGAGACTTTTTAAACCAAATTATACGCGCATACTTTATTTTCTCATTGTCCGAATTTAAATTTCACCGTTGTTAAATTTTTTTGAAAAAAAAGAAAAAGAACTGCGAGCATTAAACGAATGAAACTTTTGCCATCTGCAATGCGTGTTTTATGTATAATAACTAATTAAATAGCGCGAGTATAAAAGGACATACAGAGCAGTAACACTTTGATCACCGTACTATCTGAATATTAACGAGTCACCGTTATTGCTCGAAGCAAGACATTTTGTAACGTCTCTCTCGCTAGTTTGGAGAACTAGTTGGCTCGGTTCAATTTGTTCGGTCATTATTGCAAAGCATTCTTCGTTTCTCGATAACATTTCATTCAGTTTCATTTTCTTCGCGCGACGCATCAATTTCCGCGTAATCAATGAATAATACGTATCGCCAGCCAGTCCGTTCATCGGGAAACGAGTCGCTCGCTGGGACAAATGCCCGCAAATGAGGAAACAGAAAGTTGCGCGCGAAACTTTCGTGAAATTTGGACGAGAAATACCAGCGACAGAGGTAATTACGAAAAGCGAAAATTTCGAATATGGAAGGGATAATTGACACCATTTAATAATCAGTTCATAAACATTCGTCGTGATTGCGTTTCACACGCGTTACGTGTGAAAGCACATAACACTTGAACAAATTTCTGCATCGGAGCCTACTTCTTATTTATGAAATCCTTTGTGTCCTATAAATCCTTTATAAATTTATGAAGAGATCCGCAGTCTGCTAATTATCTTAATTTGCCACTTGAAGCGGAATTTTAATAGAAAACTGAAACACGTGCGTAAATTTGGCAACACGCGAGGTGTGGATAGACGAAGATATGTTACGCCAGTAATTAAGTAGAGCAAAGGTTGACTCTGTTTCTGTCCTTTCCGATGATGTGCTGTTGACAAAGACCCAATCCCATAAAGAACAAAGACCTGGCCACCTATAGAACCATGGTCAGAGGAATAATATCTCCCTGTGCAAATATTTTAGAAATCAAAACTTTCAATACTGCAGTTTCCAGAGACTGTAATTCTTATTTAAAGCCCTCGAATACTTTGTCATTTTCTCATTAAACATCTCTGGCAGCGTCACTTTAGAATTGCTTTCGGAAAAACTGTCGATTGCTACTGTATTACAGTTTGATCATTACACCGTGTATATAAAGTAGAATAGAAATTTTAGAAATTTCAAAATAAAAATTCAACGAAAAGTAGAAGCTTCGGGCAGGTTTATCCATCTCTTTTCACGAAATTACGTGTCCGAATATTAACGAATATTAATCGCGTTGATTAATTTTTCTTGTCAAACGTAATCTCACTTTGCAAAATTACTTTCCAACGACGTGCAAATACATCTCGCGTTAAAAACTCGATTCGTAATAGCTGGCGACAAAGAGGAAGCAGGGACAGTAATGGGGAAGCCGACGTGTGTTGCAGGATATTTTGCGTAATTCGCCGGCGTGAAAGGCGGCTTGGACGCCGGAGAGTGGACCGGTTGATAACTGGAACGTTATCAAAAGGTGACACGCGTACACGTGGGAATGGAGAACGCGAGAAGACGGCTTCTCCACGGTTGGCGCGGCGCATAAATGATACATAAACACCGCTGGTCCCGTAAGTGTGTGCGTAAGCGAGAAAAGCGCGAAGCGCCAGGCGCCGCGGCACGTAAACGAGAAGCTGGGCAAACATATACGGAGGAATTGAAGCCTACTCTCTCGCCTACTACCCTTCTCCCCTACCACCCTCCTCCTCCTCCTCCTCCTCCTCCTTTACCCGAATTAGTGTCGCTGTCTTTTCACCTCCGTCTTTCAACTTCTTTTCTCTCGAACGTTTCAATCGCTCCCCGCTCTTTTTCACTTTCTTCCGTAATCACTCGCGCGCACCGCTGAGAAATTGGAACCGTAACGGGGAAGCGAAAGAGGAAGAGATTGGGTTCTTTACGTTGCCGAAAATGCGGGAATGTCCGCTCGATGCTTCGACGAATTACATTTTAATATTTCTCTATCAAAATGTTTTAACGAAGAATTTGGAAACGTCGCTGTTCTGTCGCTTTACTGAAAATTTTAGATACGTGTTCTCGAAATGCTGCGACAATTCGTATCGTAACGAATGAAATTTTTAGTTTCATCCTATTTTAGATTTTATGTTCTTTCTTTGAAAATTAAACGAAATTACATTGAATCGATAATTCCAAAATCGAGCAGTTTAAAACATACATTTTTATGGCTTTGAATGTTATTGAAGGATATTGTCATTAATCGTATTCCAAAATATATATATAATTTCCATACATTTTCATTTTTCGCATCAAGCGGATGAAATTGTCGATCGTTAAAGCATTCCTGCCCGGAAGAACGTGGGAATATCCCCGTTTTCTTCGAGTAGAAAAGAAAAATTGTCCAACCTGCAACCCGTGTAACAGGGTCGATGCAGTCCTCTTTCTTTCTTCTCGAAGAAAAAAGAACAGAGAGATAATTTCGTTTCAACGTTACGGTACGTGTCGTAAGGAGCGGAGATAACCCGCCGCCTCCTCTGGTGAAAAATGGCGATCTTTTTCTTCCCTTTGCCGGCATAAAGTTGCGGCGGCGCGCAATACGCGGCTTATAGGTTAGATACGTGCATCACGGGCAAACGTGTGAAGCGTTCGTTACACCCTCCCCGATTCCGGAAATGTATTCTTCCATTTTGCGACGGCGCGGCCGGAAAAAAAGATGCACGTAACATACATACCCTCTTCTCTGGCGGCGGCGTGTTTTTTACACTTTCCCGCGGCGGCGCGATATGGAAAAGAAATGAAAAGCGGCGTCATAAAGGACGCATTGACGTCTGAAACTTTGTGCGGTCGTTTTCTGTTGCCGCTTCGATACTCGCGCCCGCCTCTATAGGCCCTCGCGCGTAAGAAACCACCGAGTGTGTGTGTGCTATCTGTCGAGGGAGGGAAAAACGAGAAAGAAAGGAAGAAAGAAAGGAAAAAAAAGATTCTACTCGAATGCTTTCACCTACGAAATTGCACGCTCGAGCGCCGCTGCGCGTCCTTCCTGTTGCTAGGGTGACGCGCGTGTTATTATCACGGAAAGTGATTTTAGCGAGGGTAACCCAGAAAATCGGGCCTCTTCAGGTGCAACGCTGATGCAACGAAAATTAGCGATTGATCGATTTGGGTCACGTGATTACCGAGCGATCGCGCTTGTAATTCTGTTGATTCAAATGTTTGCGTATCGATAAAATTTTATGGCAAAAAAGTCGTCTTTATTTCCTAGTCAGAACGGTGATTGCTCGTTGGTCGTGTCGCGCTTCAGCTTGCGATGATAATCTCTAATTATCGCGAAGATATTAAGAGATATCGTGGATCATAGCAAACTAGATTTTTTTTATGTCACGGTATAATTTTGTTAATCGATCACACACACGCGGACGTGTCTCGAAGCTCTCTTGGACTGAATCGACTGAATTTTTCTATTTCGTATAAAATCATAAATATTACTTTTCAAAATTTACCTAAATATCCACGATCGATTGCCTTTCTCTAATAAATAAACTCGTCAAAGTAAATCTTCTGCGAATCGCGGTCAATTGCCAATATCGAATCTACACACAGAGAGGTTCAACTGTTATAATTCAATTAGAGCAATTCCGAGATTGGACAGCAACGAAGGAAGATTATTTTACACATAAAAATATAGAAGAAATTTCACCGCTCGCCTTTGCCTCGGAGAAGATTCAATTGAAAGATTAATTAATCAATTAAAGTTTACCAAGAACACACACACACGTGCATACCGAGGCAACTTTAACAAAATCCATTTTCTCAGAAACGAAGCGCTAACTCTGCGTCAATTGATCATTACTTCCGTCGAAATGAAATCAAATTCAAGGATACTCGAGCAAACTTTTCCAACTCGAGTTTCTCAAAAACGAGATCTCAAACGAAAAAAGTATTATTTCTACTCCCCGTTTGTAGCAGAATTTCATACAGAATAAAAAAAAAACAAGAACAAGAACATAGAGCTATCGAATCGATAAGACCAACTACCTTCTTCATCAGTAACCTGATTAACTTCTAATAGGTTCGCGCGAATGCTCGTCAGCTACTTTTGTCCCGATCGGGCTTAACCTACGAAGCTTCCGGTAAACGTTCCAGCATTCGCCAAGTTTTCTTCGTTATTCCGTAACTGCAAAGCGAACGCGAATTGAGCTTCTCGCCGATAATCTCGATTGTTATCGCGTGAAACGCTACCGGCGACCAAGCCAAACGAGCCGAAGTTGATCACGCTCCTCCGATAGTCGGACGAAACAGTCGAGAAAACGCTTCGGGAACGTTTTCAGAAGAACGAACGCGTAAGGTATAAAAAGATTGGAGATTATCGTCAGGGTGAGATAGTGTCAAGTTCAAAGTGTCGAATTCGAGTCAAGTTGGACACTGGAGCTTTGTTTCGGACATTGCTCGAAAATACGAAGCTTTAACGAAACGTAACAGTTTGTAAAACGATATCAGTTACCAAGACCCATCACGTGGAGGTGACTACACATCTCATTACAGTGTATCGTAAAATAGTACTTTGAAAGAGAAAAGATATTCGTAAAATGAAGTATAATTGTTTGATCGATCTAACGACAAAGTTGAGATATTTGTAGCGGCCCTACGATTCCTCGACTACGAGTTTCGAACACTCGACTAGCACAAGCCGCAAGTGGCTGCGCGCCTAGCGTCGAGGTCCTACCGATCTCTCCGATGTTAAGCAAAGCAGCATGCGGAACCCCGCTAGGAAGATGATCCGGGCCCAGCTTGTTGTTAGTTATAACAACAAGCGTCTGGGGTAAGGAGTCGCTGCCATCAGCAGCCCCACTGATGAGTCTAGGCAGTGACTCCGAGACGAAACGCGCAATCGCCTTTCTTCTCACTTCCTTTCACTCACTTTCTCTCTCTCACTCCTTCTCTCCTTCCCAGCAGCATCCTGGGTCTTTAAATTCTTTACAGTTCCCTAAAATATTGAATAAATATTCTCGTCTGACAAATTTATGGCAGAGACTAAATTGTTTTACTAATTATAGATTCGGAGAGAAACAGTGAAAGTATCTAATAGTATTTAAACTGCAATTGTATATTGTTAGACTAATATTTTATAACCTGTGTACATGCAGCAATGTGTCGTATCATGTTACGGTAATTAATTACTAAAGAATGTTGACTATTAAAGTATATCTTGTTCGACTACGATGCAATTGAACTCGTATTATTCAAACTATCGCGATCAAGTATTAACCCAAGGAAACCTAAACCTAACCTAAACCCAACCATGCATCGATCGTTCAAGTCAGAATTTTAGATCAGTTGGATTTGATTGTTTTCCATACCTCTTTGAATTTCTTGAATGCATCTGCTGATGCCTTTTCTTCTCAAATTCTCTTCAGCAATATGCGTTGCATCACAGTCCATAATCTCACAATTAACCCACTTTTAATGCTTTTATCACATTCACTTTCAACATTTTTAACATTCTTCGAATATTAGATAATGTTTGAACAACTGGAATAATATTCAAAAATATTATTATTTAAATTCACGCGACGAAAGTTCAATTCGTAATGAATTACTGTCTCCATATCTATCGACATTTATCCGGTCTTTCGGTCGTTAATGACGCGATACAGATAATGAGAATTTCTTGAAAATGTATTAGTGACTCGATTGCTACAAATGATTAATTAAAAATCTTAAATAGTACTTGGAAATGTTATAGAAGAGAATTTATTGTTCAATTGTTACGAAATTATATTATAATTATAAATTATTAAAAATATTAGATAATGCTTGAACAATTGGAATATTCAGAAATATTATTTAGAAATTCACTTCGAAAGTTTGGTCGATGTGTTCAACTTATAATGACCTTTCTCCCCGCTCGACTTTCATATAAAGCCAGTGATGCGCAACAGGTGATAATCTTCGTTAATACTTTCAAAATCACTTTTTCTGTCAGAGTAGTGAATAATTTTACAGTTTTTAATTAAAATTTTACAATTTTATTGACGAAATATCATTACGTTTAATTTAATAAGTAATCCTTGAAACGAATCTGGCCGAACACTGTCCATATTTTTTTCTTTTTTTTATTTTAATTTTCATCACTAGTAGTAGTAGTGTTGTTACAGTGCAAAATCAGTGCAACTTGCCCGAATCGGTACGACAAGATGTGACGGGAAAATGACAAGGAGATTCTGAGACCCCCAATCGTGGAAAAAAATACATTGCATGCGAGGTCTATTCGTATATATCTCGTCTGTGTCAGAAAGGTGGCGCGGAACGAGCACGCTGCGGTGGAAGTTTCTGCGACAGGGAAACCCTCACTGTTCGCGGCGTACTTCGGCAAACTTCGTATATGTGGCGGACATCGTGGAATCACGATTTACACCAGGCAATTACAAGCACCGCGAGGCGAATAATTATTATTATTGTCTGCCGCATTATCCATCCGGGTCGTCGAGGAGCTGCAAGCTCTTGCTTCGCCCGAAGCGCTTGCCCCTCCGTGTGCAATTCCAAGCTGCCTTGCAGCTTCCCCTCGTGGGAATCGTACTGACACGCGTCTGCGCTTCCTTTTTCATTCGTCATTCTTCTTCTTTTTAATTAATTTTTACGATCCAAGAAACGGTATTTTTTTTTTTTTTCTAATTGCGTGATTATTGCCGATGGGTTGTGACTTGATAATTCGATTTGACCATTAGTTTGACTACAAAAGCCCGATTGTTTCCTGACTAAATGACGACTAATTTTGTTTGAACAAACCTCTGCTTAATTGACCAACTACAATTCACAACTGACAAGTGACAAATGAGAACTCTTGAACAACTCATTGTTCGAGCAAGACGCTGATGCAATCATTTGTGTCAGATTTTACAATTTATGTTGTTCGAATTAATTAAACTCGCGAAATAAGCAATCTTTTGTGGTTATAATTCTGTGAGAACAAAGAGCGAAAAATAATACAAGACATTGTTGTCGATATTGGCCGAAAATTGGCGAAAATTCAAGAGGCAGAAGCAACTCTGCTGTCTTTGGCTATCGAGCCCATCGACGCGCAGGAGGATTTTCAATTAAGGCACAGCGGTTTCCGAGCGACAGCGACAGCGACAGCAAGAGAGAGAGAGAGAGAGAGGAGAAGAGAACGCGGCAAAAAGCTTAGCTTAACGCGGCAAGGGTGTAGATTAACTGACGCGTCCGTAGCTCGCACGCGGCTTGCTCGGCAATGGGAAAAGCTGCTTAGCTGCTCGAGGAGGAGTCTACACTCTACCAACCTACCTACCCCCTTTGAATTCGCGCAACTTTGCCCGAGGGTCTTGCACAATGCCAACTATAACTTACGCGCCGCTCTCTCCTCGCCTCCTCAACCCTTCCTCCTCTCTCCTCGTTTATGCTGTCGCTCCTCGTCGTTTCTTTCGCCCGGGAGAGGCGGTCGCTGCATTACTCTTTCATTCGTCTCTCAACCTTCTCGCGGTTTACCTTTGCGCGCACACGCGAGTACGCTGTCTATTCGCTTTCCGTTCCGCGACGAGCGCCGACTTCTTCCCGCGACAATGTACCACGGAGTTTTCCTTCAGCCGGAACGCGCTTCTTGTAAATCCGCGCGGGGCTCGTCGCTACTCTCGCAGGTGTCAGTTGCTATTCCCGGAACAGTCTCGCAAGCAGTCAGTCAGCATTCACAGCAGTCGTTGCTGATTTTTGCTTCATTCGATTTCTGTCTGTACTCGTATACTCGCGTGACGAAACATCCTCGTGTCGTTAAGGACACTGTCAAAGTTGCTACGACGAACTATGCATCGATGCTACAGTACGACGAATATAACGAACAGATGCCTGCATCTAACAACCTAGGTCTACAACACGTTTGAGATTGCCGGAATTCGTTTCATCGAATTTTATCTACGAAAGAAGTTTGGAGATGTTTATAGATTAACAAATTGTTGATCTATAAACTATCTAATGTCCTAACTGAAAAAAAGTTACTATTATTATTTCGAAATATGAAAGCGTCCGAATACTTTGACGAGCGTACATTTCTACGTTATGATAAATACGCAAATTGGAAATGGGAAATTATTGTGTGAACTTTTGCAAAGGTATTTAATACACGTGTGTGTTTGTGCAAGAACGATCGTTTATTTATTCATATGCTTGTTAAATGTGCGTACAGGGCTTTTTTTGGAACAAAACGTCGGTCTATTGTGCTTTTCACGGGTCAGAATAAACGTTAAAATCCAATAAACTCGCATAATATTTCGCAAAGTAATAAATACATTAAAGAATATTTAAGAAATTATAGAAATTATCGTAGAACATTTAAGAATATCACTAGTTAGTAACTTGCACAATTTTTAAATTTTAAAATATAAGTTTTGAAAATTTCACTTGACACTTATAATGAATTTTACAATGAATATAAATGAACATAATGATAATAAAACATTAATCAATATTACATACTAGGAACTGAATAAAGCGTTAAAGAAGAGAGCCACCTTCTTCGCGCAGAGGTCCGAGCGATAAATTAGGTCCGTTTCTGTTGCTCCCATCTACGACGCCATCGCGTGGTATTTCTGCTCGTTCGACTGACCGATGGCAAGGTCGCTGGCGAGACTGAAGTCGAGATCCCGGTTGACATCTGCAGTTGGATGTGCATCTCATCCTTCAGTTTCATGGTGAGATTCAAAGAAGTCGGGGAATCGGTCCTTGGAGATCCTTCGGAGATGAACTTGAGTTTGTTCGACTTCTCGATCGTGAGGCGGAAATGTCCACTGACAGTCGGCATGACTGTGATGGTAGTTTCGTTAGAGTGACGTAGTTCGATTACAGTGGCGCAGAGGACGACGAACATCAATATTCCAGCAATGATAGCCATCAAGATGAGAATCATTTGGAAGAAGGCGACGAAGCAACACAAGGCTATCTGGAACCACGACTGACGCTGGTCCCTGGTCGCTCTGGCTTTTTTGTATCGTGGAGAAGATGTGTAGTTCCACATTTGATTCTTTTCGTTGGATTTCTTTTCGTTGGATATCTGGTAGTTGGACATTTTGTCGTTTGACGTGGCGTACTCTATGGCGAACTCGGACTTTTGGATCAGTTCGGGCTCGCAGTTCGTTTTATATAGAACCGACTGTCTTTGTGCCTTCCCCACTCACGTGAAGTGGTAAGACAGGTCATTTTTCACCAAAATATGTCATTAGGCAAAGATCGGTCCCGGTAAATTTGCAATTCTGACAATTACTCCAATTGGCCTAATGGTACTGCCCAGGGATGCGTACCTAGCGTTACTCAGGTAAGAGGGTCCTTTACAAGTAATTCGAAAGTACGGTAATGAACTTCTGAACTTGTATAATTTCAACTGCACGTTGAATGTGTCATTTACAATTTACAGGTACCAGGCTTATTCCTTCTAGGAATCTCGCAATTTCTAGGTAGTCTGAAAAGTCACTTTTTTTATCGTTGAAGAATTAATTAAAAAATGTATTTTAAATTTAGAAGAACGAATTACTGGCTACAACTCGAGCAAAGTGAACTTCAAAGAGCAATAAATAAAAAATCAATTTTCAGCTCCTGTAAAGAAAGTCGATCGTACGTAAAATTCACATTGAAGGAAAATCATGAAACAGATACAAAGGATTCTCTGACTACCTAGAGAGGTTCCTAGAAGGAATAAGCCTGGTACCTGTAAATTGTAAATGACACATTCAACGTGCAGTTGAAATTGTAGAAGTTCAGAAGTTCATTACCGTACTTTCGAATTACTTGTAAAGGACCCTCTTACCTGAGTAACGCTAGGTACGCATCCCTGGGCAGTACCATTAGGCCAATTGGAGTAATTGTCAGAATTGCAAATTTACCGGGACCGATCTTTGCCTAATGACATATTTTGGTGAAAAATGACCTGTCTTACCACTTCACGTGAGTGGGGAAGGCACAAAGACAGTCGGTTCTATATAAAACGAACTGCGAGCCCGAACTGATCCAAAAGTCCGAGTTCGCCATAGAGTACGCCACGTCAAACGACAAAATGTCCAACTACCAGATATCCAACGAAAAGAAATCCAACGAAAAGAAATCAAATGTGGAACTACACTACTTCTCCACGATACAAAAAGCCAGAGCGGCCAGGGACCAGCGTCAGTCGTGGTTCCAGATAGCCTTGTGTTGCTTCGTCGCCTGCTTCCAAATGATTCTCATCTTGATGGCTATCATTGCTGGAATATTGATGTTCGTCGTCCTCTGCGCCACTGTAATCGAACTACGTCACTCTAACGAAACTACCATCACAGTCATGCCGACTGTCAGTGGACATTTCCGCCTCACGATCGAGAAGTCGAACAAACTCAAGTTCATCTCCGAAGGACCTCCAAGGACCGATTCCCCGACTTCTTTGAATCTCACCATGGAACTGAAGGATGAGATGCACATCCAACTGCAGATGTCAACCGGGATCTCGACTTCAGTCTCGCCAGCGACCTTGCCATCGGTCAGTCGAACGAGCAGAAATACCACGCGATGGCGTCGTAGATGGGAGCAACAGAAACGGACCTAATTTATCGCTCGGACCTCTGCGCGAAGAAGGTGGCTCTCTTCTTTAACGCTTCATTCAGTTCCTAGTATGTAATATTGATTAATTTTTTATTATCATTATGTTCATTTATATTCATTGTAAAATTTATTATAAGTGTCAAGTGAAATTTTCAAAACTTATATTTTAAAATTTAAAAATTGTGCAAGTTACTAACTAGTGATATTCTTAAATGTTCTACGATAATTTCTATAATTTCTTAAATATTCTTTAATGTATTTACTACTTTGCGAAATATTATGCGAGTTTATTGGATTTTAACGCGAAAAGTACAATAGACCGACGTTTTGTTCCAAAAAAAAAAAAAACCCTGTACGCACATTTAACAAGCACATGAATAAATAAACGATCGTTCTTGCACAAACACACACGTGTATTAAATACCTTTGCAAAAGTTCACACAATAGTTTCCCATTTCCAATTTGCGTATTTATTATAACGTAGAAATGTACGCTCGTCAAAGTATTCGAACTCCATCTGCATTACGAACTTGCCTTTTGTTCGAAATTCCTACTACTTTCTCTCCCTCTCCCCTCCCGTTCTTATTCATCCCCTAAACGAACGAAATTTATTTCCCTTGAACTCTGGAGATGCTGCATCTCACGAACGCAACAAACAGTAGCCGCGCGTGATAACGAAACATCCACTTTGAAATCCGCATTCCGAGAGTTGGAAAACCTCCCCTTCAATGGAAAGTACCCACGGGCACACGAATCTCTCGATCGACGACACTCGACCCTCGCGCAAAAGCGTGCGGTTGCAAACGCATTGCCTTTTCCAAACACAGCGATACCACCCGACATTCGCATTCATACCGGTTTTTCAACCAGTTTTTCTATCTTCCCTCCCCCGCGCGAGGGGATCGTGTTCCATTTGCTCGCTATTTCACTCCCACCCCTCTTGCCCTCCTCATTTTTCCCCGCTGCATTTCTTCGTTATGTCCACCTCCTCCTTTCCCCTCATTGTTATACGGAGAGCGTAGCGAAGCTTACGGAAAGCTCGCGGCGTGTACCGCAATTTCTCACGCGGTGGTTGTTCTCCTCCACCGTGAAATTACGCGTATCGGTGAAATTCAATTTTTCCACGAAAAAGAGAAAAGAGGGGAAAAGGAGAAGGAAACGAGATACCGCGTTTTCGTTTGGACTTGCGTCCTGCGTTAAGGAGATGCGTTGATGCGTTCGTTTCTGCGAAGATCGCCGATCGAAAAGTAAAAGTTTCAAGAAAATCTCTACAGCTGTATGAGAAAACTATGAATTTATATTAGACTCGGATTACACACGCCGCTCTGGTACAATGATAATTCTTCGAAGTGACTCAATTATCAGGCGTGATTATATTCGGACATTTTCTTTCTTCTTCTTCTTCTTTTTTTTTTCTTTTTTTTTTTATTAGCGTGATATTTCCTGGATTCCGCGAGCGAATCTACCTATTCGTCCCGTTTCCATTATTTTCGATGGTTAATTCCTACAGACCGTAGCTACGTGTATTACAAACAGGCAGTATTTGCTCACGTTCCTCTGTACGGGGTAGTCTCTCTCGGCAGTCCACGGCGCTTAAGCAAACGTAACCGCGAACGTCTCTGTCCGAGATTCTCGAGCTCGAAGGTATCAGGGTGATCTCGAAACAAGTCCGCGAGGCAAACGAAATACAGAAAATACCGTCGGAAATTGGAGAACGGCAGTCTGTCTGACGTGAATCGTAAAAACTATGCCGATGTATTTCTTTCTGTACGTCTCTGAAGAGGTTTAGGCTGCAGAAAGCTTTTTCTGTTCTCAAAGAAAATGTGAATTATTTGCATGGATGGAAACGCCGCCGAAATAAGTAAAATATTAATTTATCGTGCATAATTAAGCTACAGTACGTTCTATCAATGTTATTTTCTTTTTACTAAACTCTCGTAATAATACGTAAGGTGTCCCAATAACTTTGGCAAGTGTCTACATACGTAAAGAGAAGAGGTTTCTGTAATCAGCAATGGTTTCTCTTTTGTACGTTACAAAAAAACTGCAAATTAATTTAAAAGTTATCTCAACAAATTAGAAACAATATTCCGGAACTTTAATTCTTCTTGTCAATCACCAACAAAATCTTTTCATCAAAAAGATATTCCGTACATCGAAGTAAACTAGCGCAAGAATTGTTACGGATTGTTAATAATGGATCGCTCGAGTAACGAGAGCATGAAAGACCCGCATGATTTTTTTTCTCGGAAATCCCCAATAGAGAACAACGTCCGTCCACCTTAACGATGCTCTTTAACGTCGCACGTTAAGCCACAAATTAAACATGGACGAGGCTCGGAAAAGACTGAAAGGAATGTACCGGAATTCCTGGTGAATTATTGCCCGGTGCGATTGTTCCCCCGATTCGTTTCAGAATCCGTTCGCTTGCAAGCTTCTAGCCAACGATTACCAAACACGGTGCAGCTGGAAATTGGTTGGCTGTTCCATTGTAATTGGTAGATTAATCCTGTCGGTGACGATTCTATTTTCCGTGGGGCCAGAGTGGCGCCAACGCCATACCGCGGCGCCTGAAAATCGAGCGAGCCGTGTCGAGGGATCAAGTAGTATAAAGATCCGTAATAAGGACCCGTGGCTTTTCTTTCCCGCAATTAATACCTCCGATTCGCTCCGAGTGGACGAACTCGATCGGGGGTGCGTCAACTGACGGGGGTGGATTTGTGGGTAAGTGGGTGAGTTTTTGAAACACTGGGACGTACGTTTCAAACATGTACGCGTACAGGAACTTTTTGCGAATATACCGTGCGTTGTATGAAACATTTTGAAATTTTCTTGACATTACGTATTAGTCAAATTTGTGACAACACTGGAAATATATATATAGGAATTGTGAAACAATTAGTAGAACGTTATTGTCCATAAATATTTGGACAGTTCCATCGGAAAGTTCAATTTTTATAACGAAGGAGTATATTCGTCGCACGTTGACCCTTCATACATACATTTCTTGCAACAAGATGAATCTATTAAACTGAATTGGAAACAATGAATATACGTGCGTCGTTCAAGTTCTAATATATCATGTTTGTCCATAGTGAATACTCGACTTTGTATTTATAAAACTTTTTAGAACATGGATAGAAATATTTATTATTATTATTAGACGTTTCTGTACGATAAATTTCCATCCACCCTCAATTATTATTTTCTTCGTTTGTTGTTTGGATCAATCTCACACTTTAACTAACACTGTTATAAAGTAACGTCTGAGAAAAGAATTTCTAGAAGATTTTCAAGACTACCAATAGTTCCAAAACTTCCGCAACTATCAAGACTTTCAAAAAATTGATTTGAATGGGCATCGAAGCGGGGAAGACAGAGAAATTCGCTCTTTGCTCGTCGGCGTGCTCCGACTCTTGGCAAATCTCTCTTGCTTTACCGGACTTCTCCATTGTACCTCTTAAAGTCCGCGGAACGACGCTTCCATCCGGGTCTATCCGGTGGCTCGGCGAGAAACAGCTTTTGCACCGGAAGCGTATAATCTGGAGGGGTAACGAGCGTGAAACCACGATGGACTTATTGCGCGGTGTCTCTGCGGAATAACCGCAAAAAAAATTTACGTATAAACGCCCCTGGCAATTTTTTCTCTCCGGGGGGGGACTCCGCGCGCTGCCGCCTTCTTCCTGTTCGTTTTCGTGTTGCTCGAATAAATCGAGCATTTGCGGGAGGTACGGGGGGACGCAGTCTGTTTAATTGAAAATTCCTAATTTCCAGATTTGAGGATTGATCACAGCGTAACCGTCCGCGTTATTAAAAATATTTTGGTATTTACGGGATATCAGAAGTGCAATTTATTTCGCCAAACAATTTTTCTTGCGACGAGATATTTTTGTTCTTTCGCAAAACGGCCGAACTTCCACGATTAAATAATGTTAAATTACAATTACAACTGATCCTCTCGCTTGACAAATGTGTTAAATTCCTTTTTTCGACACGATAAAAATTAGATTTTCCTACATCTAATAATCTATATACAAGTTGAGACAACAGAATGTAGCTTCAGTGCAAGACTTAACGATATTAACGATATCGTGCCAGTTATTTACTTGCGACGTAAAGATTGAAACATATGCAAGTTAAATTAGATTGGGTGAATAGAACGAACAAATTTCCATAATAAATTCACTTTTCCTAATTTCGAACTTGCACCGTCAATCGAAGGGTTTAACTACTTTAGTTTAAATAGATGGATCGTGTTCCTGTCCATTTTCGTTATTCGATAATTTTCTAATTTCTTAATTGGCCAGGTCTGCGAGGACCACGTTGCACTTTGTCAGTCGAAATTACATTTACTTCAATTACGTACACACGTATATTATTATTATTATTATTATTATACTGCTGTAAACTGGATAAACATAACATAAGATTAAACAACGAGAAAACACACCGTCCTAACGAGTGTGTAATTTTGTTCAAAATGAGCAAAGTCAAATGGCAACTCGCAGATAAGGGAAAACGCACACACGTGTACTTGGAACACTTACTGGGTTCACCTTCGTCCTATCGAGATCAGAAAGTTAGATAATTAATATAATATTCTGCGACTCTCGGTCCGAATGGACCCTGTTCGTTCGCGAGGCGAAGGTCGGACGAAGGGGGAACTACATTTGCGTTAAAGAGATTAGTGCATTATATAAATGCGATTCATTAACGCGGTGCAAACGCTACTCCCACACTCGTAACGCGCGTTCGTTACATATTAACTTAGTATTTTACGGTTGTCATTTACATGGAAATTGTTTGACGGTGGGAAATTGCATTTTCAGAGAAACGTATCTATTTCGCGGGAAACGGAAATCTCCCCTTGCGTCCATTAATCTGTTTGTTGCTCGCGTCCGTTTAATGCGATGTTTTCAAAAATTGCGGCGCAATTTCTGCACGAACAGAGGCAGTCGCAAGTTGCTCTGCAAACGAGAAACGTTCGTAATTACACGGGTCGCGAATTTTTATGAAAATTCATTGTTAATCTTTAAGAATACGGCGAGTTGCCGGGTTGAATTAATAATTGCAACGACCGGTTTTTAATGCATGTCGATCAAGATGTAAAGAATAGCTAGAATTCAAACGATAACGATCATAGATATATAAATTTATACAACCGATTGATCGTTCTAGAGATCGAAATTACAATCTGTCTTGCGAACAAAGTCCTCTTTTAGACTGTCTTTTCATAATTTAAAATTCAATGACTCTGGGTCTTCTGACTAGAATCAGAAAATGATTCACTGTTATCTTCTATTCGATGCACGAACCAACAAAATCGACGAATTCTGGGAAACCTGTTATTCGTACAGTATTTTTCGTTAACCTCTGATTCGGGTGGGTTACTCGTGGAACATCCATCGCAAAACATAATATTTACTGATCACGATGCACGAACATTCGTACGTTTTGTACACTTTTATTGAAACAACCGCGTATACACACGCGTACGCGAATGTTAATTCTACTGCAGAGAATCCACGAAAAGATGTCTACGTAGTTGAACAAATGACAATATAATCGCCAGCAGATCAGCTATTCCACGGATTAAAGAAACATTTCAATGGAACATTTTACAATAATTCTGAAAACAAATTTATGACTCCTTAAACACACCTTGGGAAATGTAAATATCGAGGGACAAAATTATGGAGGCGAGGATGTCTCATTTGTCAGGATTATTTCCGATTGTCGCTCGCTGCGTGCTTTGTGCGATTGTCGCAGCGAAAATCAGGCTTGGTTTTGTTGTCACCGTTTGTTTTAGTCTTGTCAAGATGTAAAATATGATCGTGTGTGAGTGTGCGAGGACAAAGATTTTGAGGGTAAGATAGAGAGTTATGACAGGCCGTAAATCTTGAAAGAGTTGTGACAGCGTGCAGGTATAGCGAGAGCTTAATAAAGTTTTCCTAAACCTGAATAAGGTTGGTTTAAATTTTCGGCGTCTTTACCTGCAAGATTTGTTTCGATCTCGTGCAACTATTGCAACAAGGAACGTATCGAGAGTCGTAAAAAAAGGGGAATTCAGGCTACTGCGTAGAGAAATTTCAAGTTTCATGGGAGCACGAATGGCGTTAATTTTTCACGGTGGTACGAGCGCAACCGGGAGGATGTTCTCATCCGCTGGGAAAGGTTTGCCGGCATAATTAAAAAAACAGAAGCTCGGCAGAAAATTGTTTTGCGTACGAGACGTTACAATTTCGTGGTACTAACGTTGCTGAGCTTCCTCGCGTTACGCGGATCTGTTCGACTCAAGTTTCGAATATCCCGCGGACGCAGGAAGACCCGCAGTTTTAATATTTACTTATCGCGGTCGGAATCCTGGTATTTCTATATGAAATTGCGCCGCATTACGAACGAGCGAGGGAAATTTTCTTTTTTTTTCTTCTTCTTCTTTTCTCTTTTTTCTTTTTTATTCTAGTCAGAGCGATAGCGGGCGCGGAGATAAAATTACGCTTTGCCGCGGAATAAAGAACCTCCTCTCGCGGCGCGCACATAATCCGGCCGTCGTAATTTTGTTGCAACATATTTCATCTTGGGACGCGTAGCTGCGGCTGCGTTAATTATGAAAACTTTCGAAACAAACGCACAGAAATTTCAACGCAGACGCAGGAAAAAACGCGGCTCGGTTTCTTCCGTCTCTCCTTTTTCTTTCTCGTTATGGCGTAGTAAGAACGCGAAAACTTTCGGCCTTAATATCAGTACCAAAGTACCAAGGAAATATTCGAAAAACGAGGAGCAACGAGTAATCTAGCAATACAAAAGTTTAATGAAAATATCATATTTAATTTGATGTGTTTTCGCACAAGGGAAATTTTTCGAAACGAGAGAAACAATGTATTTTCTATGTATTTCTTATTCGCTCTAGGGTCAAGTAACACCGAGGAAATATTCCAAAAGTGGAAAGAGAAGAAGAGTCTAACGACACGAATATTTAAATAATTTCGAATAAATGGGATTTATTCGAAAGTTCCTTGAATTTAAAATATAAAATATATAAAATTGTTTAATAGTTTGACAAGTTTAAAAATTTTATTATACATTTATTAGATATTAAATTTAATTAATATAAAATGTAATAAAACCTAAATTTCAATTACTTTTCTTCAATTTTTCCATATTTTTTTTGGTCAAGCAACCAAAGTACCGAGGAAGCGTTCAAACAATGGTAAAATTAGCTGGGAAAAACGGTGTTCGAAGCAACACCCGCGCGTCATTCCACGTGACATGTGAAAACGATAACGCGGCAAAGTGTTCAATCGTTGGAAACGAATCTCCAAGAGCCATGAGAATATTCCCGTCGAAACAGCTTGTGCTCGAGCATCTCGAATGGAAAGACACTTTTAAAGAGCTGGCTCCCTTCGCAAACATGCCAAGTTATGATAATTTTTACCGTGGATCCGAGCGAGCGAGCGAGAGTCACGAGGCTGCGAAGATAAAACCTCGCCCGCGAGGGGGAGAAAACTCATTTTTCATCGAATCGTCGGGACTATTTGTTATTTCAGGGTGAAAACCGGCGGGCGAGAAATCGTATTAAAGGGCACGATCATGGGGGGGGGGACTCGTCGACGCGGTGCGAGAGTGGTAATGGGATCCGAGATATTTATTTATTTGTCCATCCGCTATGACATTAAATTGTTCGTGATATTAACACTAAAACGACGCTAAAAAGGGAAACTTTATAATACAATAAAGAGCTTTGTAATACAAGCTTTTACTTGTATATTCGACGGAAAAAATTAATCTTTAAAAAGAAAAATTATGTTTCACGCCTATAAAATTATAAATCGGACATTTTGACCACTTTGGTAGTTGTAGCGTTAAAACATAAAAATATATGACATTCTCGATGTCGAAGTTTGCGACTTTAATTTATTCGTGATGTTCAGATAATATGATGGTAAACAATAATTTCTTCGTAATATTAAAGTGTGATGTTAGAAAAATGAAGAAAAATAAGGGTATCGAGGGACTGTTCAATCTTTAAATTTAAAAGAAAGCGACTTGAGCCTCTTAAAAGCATCGTAAATTCCACAATTTTGTTACGCAAGAGTGCAGGATTAACGTTTAATCTTCAACAAGCAAACCATTTACTTTCACAAGTTTATTCGACGGATGGTCGATATTAATATTAATTAATAATTTGATTGACTAATAACAATCGAATTGAGCAATGTATAATATTTCAGACAAATGACGTGGATTATTGAATGAAACGATGAATTTAATTGTTTGATCGTAACAGAAAGGTTGAGGAAATTGTATTACAAATGCTTAGAAATAAAATAATTTAATTAGGTTTTAAATGAATTATTCAAACTGTGTATATATAAATAATATATAGTCAAAATTGTTAAACAATATAGAAAAATATATTGTAGAAATGCATTATCTTTTGATCAATTATAAATTATTTTATTTCTGCAACATTTTTAAATATTATTTGACATAATTTTCGCAAACTTTCAATTACTAATTAAAAAATTAAATTAATTACTTCGTTTAATAATTCACGTCATTTGTCTTGAAAATACATTGCGAAATCGGATCGATTTTTATAAATTGTTTGTTAAGAATTATTTAGCGTTGCGACACGAAAACGGTCATGATGATGACACCAAAAAATCACTGGACGTCCAGTCTATCCTACTACTTGGTCAGTGACAGTATCACAGATTTCGTCGCAGAGATAGCATAATTCGAAAGTGGAGGTGGACGCGCTTAACACCGGCGAAAATATAGCGGGACGAATGGGATTTAGAGGGACCGCTTTGACGTTCCTTTCCCGGGACGTGGCATCTTGTCGTAGCATCCGCGCACACTGCACGAACATAAGCCACTTGCCCGGAGAGGCAATTCGTGTACGTAAATATATACATCTTATTCATACCGCCGTTGCAATGAAATTGAATACGTAAGTACTTTCGCCCGCGTTTCTTTCATTTCGACTATTCTCTTCTTCGGCTGCTCTCCCCTTTTCAACCTTCGTTTTCTTTTCCTCTTCTCGTCTTCCTTTCTTTTATCCCCTTGCAAACTCTCTCTCTCTCTGTTTCTCTCTGTCTCCCTTCATCGCGCTTCATTTCTAAGCCTCTGGGCTACACAGACAACCAGACAACCAGCCAGGCAGTCGCGTCGGCTCGCGGAACGAGCTTCGTTCCGTGAAACAGACGGTTCCTCCAATTATTATTATGAAGGCACAGTTCCAGCCACTACGTCCAATTATATCTCGCGAAACTAATCTGTAAGTTTCTTTGTTAAATTTCGCGCTCGCAACTGGTAACAGGATTTTAAAAGCATAACTCGCCGCGCCTCCTGCTATGCAGTCACGCGAACCAAGTTTCTGATAGGAACGGGGTGGAGTGAAAGGGGGAAGGGCGGGAGGGGTTGCAAAACCGGGCGGGTTATTGCTCCTTCGTTACGTTGATGGGAATATTAAGGACTGCCATCTTCCCGCGATTAATACGTGTACAGCGGCGGCTCGCGGGTGTATTCGAACGCTTAAAACTACATTTCCGACAAGAAGCTTTCGAATCGGACAAAGTACGTTGAATCGCGTTCGAGTAAATGATCTAACCTTCGAGGCGCGAAATTGTCGTTGCAAGATACACGAGAAGATAGAATCAGTGATTTGATTGACAAACAAAAAAGATTTCAATTTAAATACTTTGAAAACGGATTCACGTACCTACGTATTCTTATCTAAATAATACTGTCAGATCGTTGAAAATACACGAGAAAATAAAATTAGCGATTCCGATTTAAATACCTTGGAATAGATTCACACGCACGATCTATTGTTATAATACTGTTACAATTCTTAATAATGAAATTAGCGATTCAATTCACGGTCACGGAAGATGTCGTTGCTTTTAAAAATACTCTGGTATACTTTGAAAATAATTTTTACCAGGGGAACATTGGAATTAAAAATACTCGTTGCAACGTTAATGAAATTTTGAAATTGTTTTATAACTCCAAAAAAAAAGCGATCGAATACTTTTGTAAGCAGCTACGACATCCGTTCGATTGTCTACTCGACGAACGTTCTCGTCATCCCTCGCGAGAGACGCGCGCGAAATTTAAAATACATTTCAGCCCGTTCGTAGGAGGAGAAGAAAAAATAAAAAAAGAGAGAAACGACGTTCAATTCGTAGCTTCTTGTTACCCTTACATAATCACGTCACTTTACGTTCATACGTTACGTAGCGGCACGTACACATTTTTATCTTGATAATTCCCAGCCATATTATTTTATCCCCCTGCGGGAATTTCGTCCGCGTTTGTTTTTAATCTTTTCCATCCGGAGTTTTTCCCGATAACGGTCGTCTGGGAGTTGAAACTTTTCCTTCCCCCCTCTCCCCCTCCCCTCGCCAACGACTTTCGCGCACAGCGCTCACGAAACGTTGCGATTTTATCGCGTTAAAAAGCGCCACGCTAATCCTAATGTTTAATGTACAATTTCCAAACTGTTTTCCCACCGGTCTCAACGGTGGCTGCTCACGTTCCTCGTGATTGTTACAGCGCCCATCGAAGATTAACTCGTTGTAACTGGACCTCGTTCAGCCGACGTTGAGATTTTCAAATTTGTTTGACTTCATCCTTGACCGAAACTTTTCGACGAGAAAAGAATTTGTCGATACGAAGCAGGTATAAAGCGAAAGGATTGCGGAAAATTCTGTGTTTCCTCTTTTCTTCGAAGAAAAGCGCGAGAGCGAAAAAACTGAGAGCTGCGAGAATCAGTGAGATCTAGTTCATCGTGTTTAGTATTTAAAAAAACGTATCTAGATTACAGCGATAATTTTAATTTTCAGATCATCTTCGATAAACTCTTACCTTCGACTTGCAATAAACAACATCAGTATTTTAAACAAAAATTCCTAAAAATTCCTACAAATTGGGATCTCGTCCGGGATTCCTACATTATATTCTTACAAGTGCTATTATATATGATCTGATAATATTATTATACTTCTTATAAGTGGAAAAAGTCGAAACGAAACAACTCGAAACGTTGGAAATCTAACGTAGCGTAATAATATACTTTGTGAATATTTTACAGACAATCGATCGAACCTCGAACGAAAGGTTAACATTTTCTCTCTCTCTCTCTCTCTCTCTCTCTCTCGATGGGGATGTCTTCTCGGTATTCTCAGAAAGTCCAGAGAGAGGGTATCGCTTTCATCGAGAGGATCGAAACTCATTATCAAGCCAGACACCGCATTTTTGCAGGCTGCGGAGCTCGATAAGCCGAGCTCGATATAACATAAGAAGAAATGCGCGCGAGAGAGAAACGTGCATCCTTTTGCAGCGAGAGAGACTCTGCGCGAAGAGGTAAGTAGTGGATGTTCCCCGGCGAACTTTCACCGGAATAGCATTCTCTCGTGTACAGGCGTATGGCACGATTCTCACGAATATTTGCCATAAACTCGGCTCCGCTGCAACCACATTTATATATTTATATATTCGATACTTTGAATGCCGATGCATTCGCGAAATGTGCGTACGTTTTCCATTTATGACTCGCGTTGCATAAATTGTGGAATCAGTTGCACGGTGTTTTCCCGATTTACTTTAATTCTCCTTTTCCTTTCTCTTTCACTCCTTCGTTTCGCGATTTCAGTTTCAAATGTTTCCTGGATAAAACAGGAAATTATCCGTCTCCGAGTGAGAAATCGTTTTCATTCTCGCGGACATAACGTAGTATCTATAGTTATTATAATTAATCTGTAGTTGTAATTTTAGGTAAAATCTGTTTAAATATAACAGATGGCCACAGATTTGTTGATCACAGATGTGCGATAAAATATGAATGTGATGCGAGAAGCGCGGAGCGTTTTTCTTTTTGAAAAGAGCAGAGTCGAGCGAATCGTGAGAGTCTGAGAGAGAGAGAGAGAGCTGTTAAAAGTGTCAATTGTATTGTTAAAAGAGTTTATTTGAGTTGTTTGAATGCTATTTGTCTCGTTTAATTATTCGTTGTTCTATTATCATATCACTTTTATTGAACAAACATTATTTATATTATGTTCTATTACGTTATATTATATCTCTGCAACAATGAACTTGGAAAAGCGCCTATTTTTAAACAAGAACTTCAAATTGAACTTTAAATTGCTGATACTTTATTGTTTAATTCTCCAAATATTTCCAAGCAGAGATTTGACGCTTTGAGTTTAAAATTAGTTTAGAAAAGAAAACCTGCATTCATCCTCTTTGAATTTCCAATTAAAGGATTATTTTGCTATTGTAGTATCAAAATCACTGTAATATCAAGACCAGATTATTTATCGGCATTTCTTGCCGATTGTGAGCGACGTAAGTTAATTTTCTTTTACTCTGAGATATTGAAACGTCTTTCAGCAGTGAAATTTCAATTAATTAAAACAAATAAATATTTTAAAACTCGAATCGTAAATTATTTGTAAATAAAGGGTATGTCAATGTTTTGGTTTCCTCAAAAAGACACTACTTACACTACATTCAAACTAAGCCATCAAACGCAATACTTTATTTATCACTGTCATTTCAATTATCGAAACATTACATTCTTTGTCGCACCTATAATTTAGTAATAATAAATGAAGATTTCTCGATCAATCTGAACAACAGGATTCTTAAATTTAATAATTTAATCTATTAATACAACAGTGCATGCAGGAAAAACGATACGAAACAGAGCAAATGTTGATGAATGCCTTCAGTACCTGTAATTTATCGCCTTCGATTAAATCGATGCGTTTAATTTACGAGTGAATGCGTTTATCGATGTACGAACAAGTTAACAGGTCGTCGATATGTTTAATTAATGAGTTAATAATGGACACGATCACGATTTTGATCAGTCTTGATCTATCGTATCTATAATAATAATAATAATAATTAAAAAAAAAAAAACAAAAAAATACTGTATTCTTCCAAGTGAGATTTAGTTTACTGGACTGAAAAGGAAAGGCGAAATGCAATATCAGACGTTTCACGTCACGAGTAGAGAATAAACTAACCCAACTGATAACAGCGACACCGACGCGAACTTGGAATTAAAATCCACGGCGATGTCCATCCGTTTGAATAGCAACGAAAAGAACGTTATCCTGGTATCTCCAGATGCTCTTTAATTTTGCAATTTCACCCGCGCTAGTTATACCTCGCCTGGCGGAAACACGGGAACGTTTCATACCTGTCACCAGTTGCGAGCGCTCGACTATTTCCAACCTTGATAGAAATTAGACAAAGGAATCCCGAAGTTAGAAGGAAAACGAATTCCGCTGCAAATTTCTTTGAAAATCACGCGATACTCGCGTGGAATACCAGCGACACGACCGACTGAAAAGGTATAATTGATAAAGGAAGGAAAACAGAAAGGAAACAAAGGAGGGAGAGAAGAAACTTTTCCTCCAACTGTTCGACTGCCAGTTTGAACAGTAGTGATTGATCGTCCTCGGTCAAGAAATTCGGCATTCAAATTGACTCGTTAGACGTTTAGCTAGATTTATTACACAGTTATATTCGCAATAAGAGGGGACGAACGGACTTTCGTTTGTAAATGACGTCCTCTTTTCGCCAGAGTGGAACCTTCTCGGGAGGGAGAAATTACCCCGGCCTTTTTAGCAACTCTCGGGCGGTGAGAAAATTCTTTTTCAATTCAATTACGCAAACACGTGGAAACAAAGACGTCATTTTATATTACACTCGTACTGTATTTTTATCTTAACAACAATTCATTCGTTCATATTCATTACGTCGCGTTGTCTAAATTATACGAATTCATAATTCACACTCTCCGTTCTTAACGTCGCAATTTGCATCTTCTTTTTTCTTTTTTATAAAAATTTGTAGATTTACAACAGCGCACAATTTCCCATCATCTTATTCTTCCTCTTATTCTATTCTATTAATTCTCCAGGTGAATTAAAATAGTAATTAAAGAGAATCAAATTTCGATTAAAGTAAGACGATTCTTGAAAAAATTATATATATCTTGCAAGTAGAATGAAACGAGACACACAGACACGTTATTAACGTTTTCTTTTTTTGTTTTTTTTTTTTTTCACGTCTAAAATCCAACAACTTCTGACTTGTAGCCAACTTTTGCTCGCCAACCAGAAAATTAACCCTCTTAGCATTTCGCAGATTTTACCTTGCGCGTATTATCTGGAATTACAAAACGTCGTCGTAGGAATATAACACAAAACACACGCATTACCATATACCGCAAAAACATTTTCTACTATATAAAGATAAACTCTGTTTCGTGAAAGTAGGATGTCGTTACTGTAAAAGCAGGAAAAAGGCGCAAAGTGTCGGATCGAGGTATTTATGCAAGAATTCCGAGTCGATTCCTGGGCCGGTAAGAAGGTTAAATATATTTATCAAGCCTTTTTCTTATCGCAAGATGATTGAAACGCCTCGCTCCGGTCGCGTTTAAAATTGGAAATTTCATTTCTGATGGCAATTCCGATTAATTTGAAACGACGAGCTGAGAACGAGTGTAAGAACGCAACCAAATGGGTAAACCAAACTATCTACGTCTCGGTGCTCCCATGCAAATCAGGCGTTCTGTCACGAGTAAAGCCCGGGCGTGCGCTGTTCAAACTTCAGCGTGTTTCGTGAGCACGTGATGTCTGCTGAAGAAGAACGTGCAGAGGAGGAGCGCCGCCGCGATAAGAAAGAAGAAAAGCAGCCGGAAGATTTTTACGAGCCTGATATTGCCCTCGTCCACGCAATACTTCTTGGCGGCGGCGGCCGTGCACAAGACGTAGCTCTCGACGTCGATTTCCGTGGAAATCGGGAATGTATCTTGGTCTTCCGCGGCGAGACGTTGCTGAAGCTGGTACACGCGATTCCTCTCCACTGACCACCGCCTCGATGAAATTGACTCAACGGATCGAAGTGCATTACGAACTCTCCGACGTTCCTCGAGAAACCTACGGAGAAGCGAAGGTTTTACCTCTCGGCGACTGATCCCCTTCGTCCGCGACTCACTCGACCCCCATTTCGAGCCTCCGCCATTCCCAATTTCAACGACCTCCATCTGTTTCTCTCTTTATTTCATTTTCTTTTCAATTTCTTTTTCGTATCTCACTCTGCTCTCTCTCTCTCTCTCTCTCTCTTGTCGTTATGATCGTTCCCTTCACAAACGAACACCCGAATTTCGTAAAAGAGAATATATCTTGGCTGACGTAAAACGTAATTCTCGCTTGTTCCTACAGTTTTTTTGGGGGAAAGTAGGAAACACCCTGTGTACAAAGTCAGTCGGCGAAGGGCTGAAGCAACCATTTGAACGCACCACGACGATTTCATTAGAGAATTTACGACTTCCTTAAAACTCTCTCTCTCTCTCTCTCTCTCTCTAATGAGAAATGCTGCTGCTCTCTCAGCGACGACGCCAAGGCGCGGAAATTGGCGTCTCGCTAATTTGTCTCCGCTTTCACGCACACGCGCAGGTTATAATTAGTCAAAAGTATTGTTCCGCTGTTTAATCGATTAACGCAATTAGACGCAGCGGCGTGCCGTAATTTCCCTCCGACTGATATACGGCTGCAGACGACGCGTCTCGCTCTCGCTCTCGCCGCACGCCGCACGCCGCAACGCCGTCCTTAATCGCGCGATCGTACGCAGATCGATAGGATCCACTCGATTCTGCTTTTCCACCGCGTCTGTCCGACAGGTAAATTGCGAAAGTTCCTTCGACGATGGTGTTTGACTTCTACCGAGTAATAAAGGCGCGCACAGCTCGGGCAACCAGAGCTCGCAGCCTCGGGACATCGATTTCCGCGAATTTCTGATTTTTTCCACGGTCTCGAATTTAAGGTCGAAACGACTGATTGTGTCGGAAAAATTGTAACCAACGAGATTTTGCAACTGCCAGTATTTCTGTGACTACTACTTAACATCTTATTTTTGTTTAGACGCGATTCTGCTGATTCGTTCAATTTGTTGAAATTTTAACGATTTATTTTGGCACGTGTAAATTATTTCTAGCAAGTTGAAAGTAAATCGAAAGTAAAGGACAAAGCGAATGGTTGTTCGTTGAGTTTAACAACGTTTAGTTTCATTTATTTAATCGCGTTTGTTTCTGTGAAACAGGCAGGTTCAAAGGAACGAGACGTCAATCGGAAGTAACAGTTTGACGAACTGTTTCAACAACGCGCGACTGCAGCTAGAATAACTGCGTAAATAACAGCATCGACGCGGCTCGTTGATCCTCGTCCATCGCCAGCTGTACTAATTTGCCTCGCTTCATCTGCGGTGTGCTGCTACGATTTTGCGAACGCGTAACAAAGCCGTTGTTATTGTTAGCTGGTAAGAGCGCGCGATTCAATTATTATTATTACTAATGTAATACTGAGTAGAGACCACAGAGTACATTATAACGCGCATATCCCATTTAATTCCACACGGTGTATGACGTTTATAACGATCGTTGCGGTATATTTGCCACGAAATAGCCAGAGCAGAGTCTAACAGAGATGTAAAACTGTTCGAAGAGCAGAACAAAATTTCCAACATTAACGTTCAATCCATTACGTCCGTATTTCATCCATTTCTTAAAATATTCAATTAAACCGATTCAATTTCGATATTAAAACGCTGTATTTTCTCTTTACGGTAAACCGACAGATAAAAATGTTGGACTACTCGGAATTTCTGAGTCTAACGGAACAAATTTTTTAACGTTAAATCGATACTCTTATGAACTTGATGATTCTATAGTATTTGATCTTTATAGTCGTCACAACGAAATTTTCACACAAATGATACAACAAAAATATTTTCGAGAAGAATATTAAATCCGAATAAAAACTGAATAAAAATTGTCAATTTATTTCGACATCTAGAATAGCTATATTCTTGCCTTACCTTTTCGAAACACGTAATCCTCGTCCAAGTCCTTCTCTAAATATTCTTTCACTCTCACTTACCTGATTTCTTCTTTTTAGTAAACTGAAACGGATCGAGAGGATCGAGACGCAGAACGTTTCGTTGCTTCTCCACGGCGGAGAAAAGGGTGGAATCACGCGAATATCGGCGACGCAACGCGTTTCAACGAAAGCTGTCAAGATTCTCCTCGTCCGCCGAGGGAAACTCGCGATTTTTAAAAGATCAGTCGGAGAACCAGTCGACAAGTTTTCCCTCCCCGCGGGGAAAACGAGTTTTCCGCTCCTCTCACCGTCTCTCGGTGTCTCGTCGATTCGAATACCGCCGCCACCGCCGTCGTCGGGGAACCTGTTTATTACTTTTGGGTATTCAACCTAAATCTTTTACTTTTACGATTGCATCGCGTTCGCGCAAATATGCGGACCGTTTCCTCACGTTTTCCGTGCAACCCCTCGCTTCCCGAACACTTGCGATCAAACTTTGCCCGAAAAATCATCCTCGACGCTCCTTTCCGAGGAACTTTATTCCGAAGATCTGCCGTTTCGCGCGTCGTCTCGCGCCCGATAACTCGTCGATTCATTTCTCGCTATCGCTTTCGAACACGACGCCGACGCGCTGAGAATTTAGGCGAATTCGCGGAATCCCGACTTTGCGATTTATAACTAAACAGTGGCTCGCGAAAGTATTCAAAATTGTATTCTAAAATTGTATTACGTTACATTAGGAGAAAATTATGTTACACTGTAACAGGGGTTAAATTTAACAAACATTGCCATTTAGTGGCAATAATTAAAAAAAAAAGAAAAAAAAATAATTTAAAGGAAATAAAATTTCGTACAGTATATATATATATATATATATATCGACATTACTTACGGGTACTCCTAATAATTGTGTGCTGGATATTATCGCACTAATCTGCCTAACGAAGGAGCATCCCGCTCGTTGTGAGAAATAACTGAGATAAATTTGACCAATTACAGTTGATTTATTTAGTGTACTTGAGAAGCTTGATTGCTTCTGGGTTTACAGGCGACAGTTGATTCTGTCTGACTAATGTTGAGGTAAGGGCGGTAAGGATTGATTCCACCTGATTCTGATTACTAACTACCTGAGCGACTAACTGCGAAATTTGACTAATTGTGAGAATTACTGAATTCTGATGGAAGACTGACAAGTGTTGTCTCGTTGAACGACGACCGATCATTGATTCTGACTGAAAATTCCTGCCAACTGGTTGAAAGCTCTCTTGACACCTGAGTCTGATTGAAATCTCTTCGCTGACTGACAACTGATTCTGCCTGGAAACTCCCGACAAGTTACTCTGATTGGAAATTCTCGACAATTGATTCTGACTGCAAATTCTAAACAACTGAGTCTGACTGAAGACTCCTGATAAATGATTCTGACTGGAAACTCTTGACAACTGGCTCTGATTAAAAATTCTTGATAACTGATTCCGACTAAATAATTCTTGACGACTAACTGTGATTCAAAAATTCGTGACAACTAACTCTGACGGAAAACGCCTGAAAACTGATTCTGAATGAAAATTCCTGATAATTGACTCTGACCGAGAGCTCTTGACAACTGGCTCTGATTAAAAATTCCTGACGATTGATTCTGATCGAATACTCCTGACAACTGACTCTGACAGTTTATGTTTGATTACAAGCTCGTGAACAACTGACTTGAAAATTCTAAAACGTAAATGTGCACGTAATAAAGAAATACGACAGAAGATGCAGATAAAAGTTCTGTTCTGTTCCACAGTACCGATTCAATATTAAAAATAAAAGTGTCTCCTACGACCTTTGACCCAGGAGTGATAAAATCAGTCAATGATGGAATCAGAGACAAAAATCACGTCAGAAAGTCTCGTTCGAAGCGCGCGTATCTAAACCTACTCAAACATTTACGAAGGTTCTTTCGGTGGCGAATGTTCAAATACTTTCGTGACCCGTCGTACGCGAAGGATAAACGTCGAGGTCAGTGAAATCGTACATTTCCAGCTTATCGTCCGGCATTCTATCGTCCCTTCGCGCGCAAGCCCGGAGTTCGAAAGCGATAACGAAAGTCTCAAAGTAGTCGCCGGCTCGGCTGCGCGGAATCGGGATGAAAATCGGGGATATCGTAAATTTCCAGCTCGTTATACCTTTTCTTCGCTCCTAGCAGTCCGAGAACCGTGTCGCAGAGTGCGGATGGCAACCATTCAAAGAGCAGCACCAGAGTCCAATACAACGTTACCACAGACGTCATTCCACGGACGGCGAACATCGGATATGTAAACTTCCGATTGCCCCGCCGACCTTTTTTAATCAGCTCGCCCCACGTGCAATTTATCGGGGCCGCGTTGTACACCATTACACCTTGCGTGTTTTTTCTACAAAAATTCAGAAAAAAATTATTAACAAATCGACAGGATTTTGGAAAGTAGCGTGACAATGCGATCGCGAGTAATAATAATTTTTAGCTGAAACTAATTCCTATAACGATATCATCCAACGCTATGAAGCTACACAAGTTCCTACATATATACATAAATATACTTTCAAAGATCAATAGTTAGAAACAATTTTATTTTGGTACGACAGTTCCTAAATTCAAAGTTGCAAAATTGAGCGGAACAATAGAGGAATTTCGAGTAATTTCTTGAGATCTAAAAATCTCAATAAAGTAAGCGATGAGAAAATATGATAATACTAGGAAAATATACCATAGTAAAATAAAGTAAAATAAATAAAAAACAAAAAAAATATGTTAATTTTGCAAATTTTTATTGAAATCGATCAACTTACGATCAACACGTGACAAAATTAAAATTTACAATGACAACTGCAAAAGCACTCGTGTCGTGTAAAAATCATTTTACATTGGGGTCTTCAGTTACACAAAATGTTTTCATCCGTTTCATTTGTTAACGTTAACGACAACGAGAAAGAATATATGCAAATTATCCTCTGGTTACCGATTAAATTCTGTTCTTGATTCCGAAATCGTCCGATTTCGGACATTTTAACTCTACGAAGTTTAAAGCATCTTCCGCGGCGAGATTAAAGGAAATAACTTCGTCTCTACCCTCGTAAATCCGCCGTACCGTAGTTTCTAGTGTAAGTAGGCACTCCAGGCTTTATAACCTTGACCGCCAAGCCCTTTTACTTGTACTTTTATAGAAATCCCTCCCTGATCCTGCCATTTTTGCGAACCTTATTTACCTTGTCTCTTGCTATTTGCTCCTTTCCATCTTCCACCCTCTTATCTTGAATCAGCGCCGCAAACCCATCGTATATTTTATATTCTCCACTCGTGGCTAAACCTATTTTACATCGACGCGGTTGCTTCGCGCAGAGCGTCGACTTTTATAACTTGCTTCGTCTGTGTCTGATCGATTCGACACCGATTTTCAACACCGACGCTACCACGCGGTGAGTTACCAAGCTTTTCATTACGTTGACGATTCTTGCGATTCGTAAAAATGAGAACTGCTTATTTCATAACTTTTATGAATATTTTGTTTATAAAATCTCAGATATTTACATATGTGTGGATTCGATTATTGTTATTAAATACTTCTTTTCTTTAAGCTAACTAAAAGTGTCGCATTGAATCACTCAACGATTTCCAAAACAGTACGAAGACCTAACAATGTTAGTAAAGGTATAGTAAAAGTGGACATGGAGAGTCCAAGAGTGATCTGATGTAAATTATTTCTGATTAAAAAGAAGCTGTGCACATTTGTCGAAGAAACCTCTGGTCGACAAAATGCCTCAGTTATTATATTCTAATAATTATACTACGCTGATCGTATAATTGCTAAATTGTTCTGTTGACCGCGAAATTAATTTACACTGATTATTTAAAAAGAGCTGATTTCCCAAAAATATCACTAGATATCGACTCGTGCGGCATCGCACAATTTTCTTTTTTCCTGAAAAATCACGCGGCTGAAAATTTGACCGAAAATCTGTATTTTCAAGTGTTCGAGTCCGATCTGCGATTAAAGTCGAAATCGCGTATAACAATTAATGAGATATTTACGTGCGATGAAACGCCGTATAACGAGAGGTGCTTTGCGATTATTTCGCAAAATCGTGGCAGCTGGGCAATTTGCAAGGATCCGATTGATTCTGCGCGTAATCTCTGTCGAAACGGCAACCGGAGCAATTTGAACCGGCGAAACTGTCATAATGATGCGACCCTTTGCTAGGATTTCTCGATGAAACGAACGACGCACGCGTAAACTGTTGCCTTTCCGCTCAAAAGAGACTCGAACGCTCGAACGTGAAACGAAACCGCGTTCATTTGGCGCAAACGTTAATCGCTACACAGCGAAAGGGTCAATGGTCTACGAATGTACGTGGATGTGCTTGTATTATACAGACGCGTCTTAAACTGTAGCGAAGAGAGAATCTTATCGACGAGGAATCATCGATTCGATTTTCGAAGGAAAATTATTTGACACTTTTCACTTGAAAAAGAATCAGTTTTTGTATCGTGCTAAAGTACGGATACTTTTATTCTCGAGAAACGTAAAAGATGTTTTTTCACGACCGCTGTGCTAATCTCGAGGGTGCAACGACCCCTCTGGAACACTTGCTACACGATTTTGTTCTACTTTAAAGAATTTTCAACTTCTCGAGTATAAACATCACAACATAATTAGTATTAATTTAAATATTGTGATATTTTTTAATTTTTTATTCCTTTAATTTTAAACATTTAAATATCATAAAGTAATGAATATTATAAATATTCAAGTTTCAATAAAATGGCAAAAAAAAAAAAGAACAGCATGCAAGAACGTTTCAAAGAGGAGATGCAGTGTAGTTGTAAAGTGGAGACGATTCAAGTGACACGATTATTAACCTACTTTCAACTATGAGAGACTATCGAATAAAAAACTTTTTTTTTTTCAATCAAAATTTTAATCAACTATGCAATAGAACGTACGAGACACGTTCGATGAACTTTTTAGGGAAGATATTTTTAAGTCTTACTTAAACTTGAACTGAAAAAATCAATTTCTTGTTTCGAAAGAGAGGAACAATTTTACGTGACAATCCACTATTATTCGTCACTTTATATTTATCTTATCGGAGATACAATTCACGCGAGAAGCAGCAAATACATCGGTGTTCCACCCGGCGTCAATGAACTTTCTCTACTTTTCTAGCAGGCGGTTACAACGGAGAGAGAAATTGCCTTTTAATCGGCAATTATTGCGTCAAAGTAAGTTACGGAAACGACGGGCAGACTGAAAGGAAGAAACCGAGCAATTAGCGATCCTTATTAGCTCGCGAAGCGCGTCGTCTTCGTCAGCCGATGTCCACTCGCGTGTAATTAACCGCAAGTTTACTGCCCGTAAAGCTTCTTTAACGATCAGTCGATATTGCAGCCCCTTTTGCTAAATAGAACATCAAAGGTACTTACGTTCTCCTGCGAGTTCAACTTCTGCCAAGTGTATATTCGCGATTTTCGAGGTGGAATGATTTTCTGATTCAACTATAGGAGTTTCGTCGATTTCGCCTAAGAATTCTTCCAAGAGCCTTCTGCTCTCTGAACACTTCAATACAACAATTGAACAGAAATTTGACGAAGAAAAATCAGACGCAGTGAGAAGCACGATTGAGCTATCAATCACAAGTTTCGTCGAGCAAATTCTTCTTCATCGCCGTTAATACCAAGATACACGAACAGCGAACATAATGGAAAGATCTTGCGTCATTAAAATCAATACGTATAGCTATTTTTAGTCTTGTTTGTAACGAGAAATATGCATCGATGCGAGTTTGCGGAACGTTTTTAGCTGAAAGAATCGTAACTGATTTATTAAAATATCTCTTATTAAGAGTAAATCGCCTTTTAAATCGAAATCGTGCGAAATATTTCCATTGTGCCGTGTATTCCTTGCACGATTTGTACGAAATTATAATCATCGTTCCTCGCTGTAAATCATTCGAAACCAAGCAAAAATCTAAGCTAAGTAGCTCAGAAACTATACTATGAGGAATCAACTGTTTCGATCCTTCTTTGTCCAGAGCAAAAATTTTGTTCGACCAAAGTGGTGGAAGTCAGGCGGGAGAAGCAAGCAGAGGAAAATGGAAGGTGAAACACTCACGCGGTGGCCCGTTCCCAAGCAACGGCGATCAGGGTATTGACCGCCAGGTCGATCGGAATGATTTCCGCTTGGAGCTGCGAGTTGCCAAGGACGAAGCCTGCCCCTGCTAGCAAGGCTGTCGGCCCTTTGAGGACGTCGACAAAGCCAGGCATCGGCTCGCGAAGCGCCGACCCGATCAGTGGAAACTGCACCAAAGCCACCGGTCCGTCGGCCGGTTGCTCTTTCTCCAACGACTCGCCGATTCGTCCGTCGTGGTTGAAAACGCTGGCGACCGCCACGATGACTTGAAGCCGCGGCAATTGTTGGTACAGACGGAACACTTCGCGGTGGGAGCCGGCCGCGTGCAACACCACGCTCACGTTTTGCAACAGCTCCCTGTCGGGCCTCGTCGTTCCCAGCCCGTTGTACAATAAATTACCCTCCATCGCCCTCACTCGAGACAGAGCGTTCGGATCTTCTTGCCTGAGCCTCTCGAACCTACGTAACGAACGAACGGTTTGTATTGCAGATTTTTCGATTGGAAACATTGCGCGAGTATCGTTTAGGTTAGGTTAGGTTAGGTTTGAAAGGAAAAGGTTCATTGACGACAGTGTCAATTAGAGATTCGATGAATGGAATGTGCAATTTCTTGATCGTTGACGAAAGTATTCGATACTTGTGAATATTTGTATAAAGCGCGTTGTATAAAACATCTTGAAATTTCAAATGTAGAATCGCAACGAGACAGGACTCTATTTCTCTTGATTGTATTGGAAAAATTTGATATCGATCTAGAGATACGCGCAGCAATTGTACGTTTCAATATCAACGTGTCAATTTCTGTGCAGCTTTATCTGTAAATCCAATTTTACATATTTTACATATTTCGAATATTATGAATATAAGGTTGTCAACTACTTTCGCAATTTTTGCAAAATCTACACTTGTAATAACAACGCATATCTTTTACTTGTTAGACTGCTTCCAAATCCATATATACTCGTGAAAAAATTTCTGCAAATGTGTTTGGATATCTTCGCGAACAATTGTACATATCGTGACCAATAATACGCTGACAATGTTTGCAACGGCGGTAGTTGAGGGCGTCGCAGACAATCCCTCTCCACGCCCTCAACTGCGAAGACTCCTATTATCGCTCGCCTCTGTACACTGTACACCATAATCGGTCTGCTATTATGTCAGCGGTTTATCGTCGACGTTTCCTTGTAACTAGGGGACAGTTAACCACAAAGCTGATTCTCTCGCAGTAAATAGATGGAGCGTCCGGATCGCGCCGTTTCCAACTTTCGTCCAATTTTTTGTCGCGCAGCTTGACAAAATGACTCTTATCGATAACGATGATACACTCGTGAAAAGAATATCTGTGTATAAGCTAGACGATGATATTCTTTAACAGTCTTCAGTTGTCGATCAAAACTGAATCAACGAATCAATCTCTTTCTACGAGCAGTCTGAAGAAAATTGTTTTCAATTACCCTAAATTACCTTTCGATTGTCAGCAAGAAAGGATTTCCACAAAGCCTGTGGTTCAAATAAATATAAAACTGCGAACTGTAAATGTAACATCGCTGCAAGTATGCGTCGTTGCGAGCATGCAAAAAAGCTAATTCACATCCACTCCTCCTCTGTCTAACGAAGTCCTGATTAGAATGGAAGGCTGCAATATCTAGCGAATGCCTCGTTAGAGTCAGACGCAACGTCTAACGAGTATATGATGTAACGTGCAACGTGTGAATGATATTCCAAGCCGTAACTTGCACGTTTGTTTAACTTACGTTCGTTCTTTGTGTCAATTTGGCAAATTTTTTTCTCTAAAAAGGCCATTAGAACCGTGTAAGATCATTCAGAATTTTGTGGCTGAAAGCGTTTAATAACATCTTTGTTGAACAATATTTATCGGACTTCAATTTAAAGCTCGAAATTGGTCGTTAAACGATAACCGTAAAAATTTTAATCGTACAAACATGAAACTGTCTACTGGAGTGTATCGAATCGAAGGAGTGAGAACTCGATTGATATTACTTTTGAAAGAATGCATCGCGAACTTCGCCATTTCACCCGCGGCAAATTAAAACTGTATTGCAAGTAATTATTATTTAATATTTTTGTGGTAATATACCGAATAAAATTTCCATACGTTTTCACGTATCATCATCTCCTTATGCATTATGTATCTTTCATGCCGACTTTTTGCTTTTTAATTTCAATGTCAATTTTTTTCATATTAATTCGAGACACCGAGAAACACGTTAGTTTAGCTGAAGAAATAAGAGACGAACGAAGGTTAATTGCTCGATCAAAAAACCAGAAACGACTTCGTCGAGAACGGTCGCCAGAGGCAAGTTAATAAACTACCGTAAATCGCGAAACTAAATAATTCGAGGTCTCGTTACGTCCCGAGTTCCATTGCGTTCGCGTATATATTGTTGTTAACTCTCAATTATGAATCAGGCGAGCTTAATCCGCATTAACGCCCATTTCTCTTTATAAACGCGCCGCATCGGCCGCGCCTTTATATTATTTACGACTTTATTAACGGAGTAACGATCTTGTTAGTATCTGTTTTCCAAACGATCGTTCTTCGAGAGGGAAATAACGAGAAAATCGGAGCGGCGAAAGCATCCTGGCGAGGTATACTTTTGTTTCGACCAATGCCGAGCACGAGCCGATCGTTCGCCCGAATTAACTAAACGCGTCAGTTCTCTGTAATTGTTTATACCGGGGAATTTCAACGTCATCGATACCCGCCGTAATATAACACAGAGCCGTTCGCGGAATATTTACGCAGAAATCCGTAATTTTAGCCACGTTATTAGCTCGAGCAAATTTTCAACCGAACCAAGGGGCCATTTCTCTCTTCAATATCAAACGAAAGTTGGCTCGAACTCGTCTCTTGTACAGCCAATGTGCCTCAATTAATAGAAGGAACAAAACCGAGAGAGACAATGAAATTTGTTGCTCGTTTTCTACGAAAGTATCGTACCATGTTCCACGTTTCGCGCCTTTCGTTCGAAGATTCAAGTACTTGCCAATTGAAAAGGTTATAAAAAAAAGTTATATGTGTAATTTTTGAGTACATAAAATGTAAAAAAAAACATATAATTTTCACAGTAAATTTTGAAATATATATATATATATATAAATTTAACGTTGCAATCCGGATGGTAGTACTCAAGAGACATAATTATTTCAATAAAATGACGAAAAGATTTCAGCGACTTGAGAGATGTTTGAACTTTTACAACTGTCCCATCTGTTGCACGATGTAAAAACATCTCCGAAAAAAAAAAAAAAGAAATTAACTCTGAGGTGTCAAAATGCAAGCTTCGCGTTTTAAAATAAGAACTCGACTGATGTACATAATTTTTTTCTTTTTACAAAGTTATAGCAGTTTAAAGTATATCGACAATTTTCGGTCAAGTGTGCCAATGTTTTCTCTCTTTTTTCAATCCGTACTGAACGACACACCACGTTGTTTGGTCAAAGTTCTTTTGCTATTTTACGAGCAACAACTTTGCATTCAATCGGAATAAACTGTCAAGGGACTAATGTAAATTTGATTAACAACTGCTCCTCAATAATACGTTTTAATAATACGAATAATATCACGTCAATCACGAATTTCATCTCGATAGACGGAGGCAAGAGGAAAACCAGGTGATTTTTTTTCGTACCGCGGTGATAGAAAGATGTTTTTAATTCTGTCATCCTTGCTGAAGCCTTGCTTGGATCGGAGGACCACGTACACCTTCACGTCCGGGAACGAACGAAGGATCTTCTCGAGCAACGCTCGTCCTACGTCACTGGTCACTCCCGTTAGGAGCAGCTCGCGGTTCGCGTACCAGTCGCGCAGAGCCATGTTCGTTGACTGACTGGCAGGAAAAGAAAGTAACACTCAACCGGTGCTTGTCCCACCGGCAGCCACCGACAGACATCCTTCCTCTTGCCTCGTCGTTTCACCGGCGCGTTTCGAGCCACTGTGACCAACGTTATACTTCGTTACGTAATAAATATCCAGACGCTCCAGTTTGATTTGAATACTGCTTATATGATAATCACATGTTCTGTTCTTCGATGATCAGCGTGTCTGAATATTTATTAAGAGTAAATACGCAGGTCTGTCTTCGCCAAACTCGCCGAACTCGAGTTCGATCCGGCGAGAAACCGGTTCACCTCCTTGCGAATTCCTCCCGAGACGTTATCACGCGCGGAGGATCTCTCGCTCGCTCGGTCACGCCGTTTTCGAAAGTTCGGCAACGAGAGAGGTGAAAGTGGTGAAATTCGCGAGCAACGAGAACGATAAATTTTCGAGGTGGTTTCGTCCGTCGAGAACGGAACTGAAGAAAGGAACTGCTACCAATTTGTCCGTCCAACTGCCGCCTTAACGAGTACTTAGGAACCATTGACGAGAAAACGCGGCGAATTTATTTATCGGCGAAATTAATCGAGCACGACGTCTTCCCCAACGGCGGAACTTCGTCGACGCTGGGAAATTTGTTTCCCGATAATTTCGAGTATCCTTCATATTTAATCTGCCACGATATCGACGATATCGCCGTCGGTTCGCGACGAAACGCGTCCTATCGTCCTGTCGTCCTGTCGTCCTATCGCAGTCTCGTTTCATCGCGCCTCACTCATTTCACCATCATTTCGTCTCTTGCCGCCTCCTTTTAACGAAACGACGCGTCAAGCTGTTCCGAAGGTTTTTTTTCAGAATAATTTACGCGCGATATTTTACGTTTTACGTACGATTATTTAATTACGAGGTGACGCATCACGTCTCCTCCATCTCTCCGGAAGAGTCTCTCTAATGTCATTTTCCCAACACTTTCGGGATTTGTTAACGAGATTTTTTTTATCACTGAAAGTGACCTTAGCGGGCGTAACCCAGAAAATCGGGCTTCTTCAGGTGCAATGAAAATTAGCGATTGGTTGATTTGGGTCACGTGATTCGCGAGAGGGCGTGGGCTAGACCTCGAGTAGGAGTGGCGTTGTCTGGTACTGAGCGATCGCGCCTGTAATTTGTTTCGTATCGATTCAAATGTTTGCCGGCTTCTGGGCCTTTCGGTGAGACGAATCGTACTAATTCTTCTTTCTTATTTCGTTAACGAGATAAACTCTTTTTTACGATAAAAGTTTACGTCAAAAGGGACAGTTAATAACACTCGTAATGAGCAATAATGTGTTAACTCTGTGTCAATGAGGAAAATAAGTAGACACGGCTTAAAAATTAACATTGAAGCTGTTGTTCGTAAGTAACATCGTTAGGTGCATTTTTACACCATTTTTACACCGCGGGATATATAGTGATCAGAGTAGACAATGTCCGGAGAGTATGGAGGATAAGCCGGAGCATTCAAATTGCACGTCTGTTAAAATTAATATTCACCGGTTGTTATTCAATCCCCTGAATACTATGAACGAGAACTACGTTCCATCCTGGAACGTAATTCTACCAACGTTCGATAGTCATGATTTTAATTCAAAGTCTAATACAGAATTAAGCGTAACATGGTCCAAGTGAACGAACGAATGAACGCGATAATACTTTCAAAGTGGAACGTGGGTTTCAATCCTACAAGTATTAATTTTTTTTTACTATTGAATTAACCTTCGTCCCTCGTGTGTCGTTTTCCTCGTAAAATGTATAAAAGAGACGCAATATCTATACCTGAGAGTATACTCGTGCGCAATCGAACAGAAATTTAATCCATTTGTTACTGTTAACAAAAGAACATTTGCAACATCTTCCCGTATCGTAAAAACGTAACTTTTTATCATTCTGTGAATTTGAAAGCAGGCAACTAGTCGAAAGATGAGGGACGGATGAGGGTTGATTCAATCTCGAGCTTAAGATGTTTACGTTAAGGGGCTTCCCTTTAACAGGCGTGTTCTCTGCCGTTATTGCAGTCGGACCAGCAGCAAGGAACGGACTGGCTCCTTGATCGTGCACAGACGCTTCGCAAACGTTCGTTACATCTCCATGTAAATGAGACTACTGTCGTACATTCGCCAAGATTGCCAACAACATCGCTGCTAGTCTGGCGCCGAGTGATCCCTCCCCACCGAAGGGAAAGTTCACTATGAATGCAGCGTGTTCATTCGCTTATGGACGCGGTTAACGTGCACGAAATAATCAGTATGCGAGGACAACAGTATCCTCTTGACCCGTTCGACACCAGGTTCATCACCTGTGTAACGTAATTTTGCAAATGAAATACGAAACATCAAATAAATAAATATATACTGCTGAGTCGTCGTTGCAAACGACTTGAAGAAAAAATACTTGGGTGTTCTCGAAGACCGTAAACGTCTCGTCCAACCGAATTGAAATTGTTAATTAAACGCGATACTCGAGGAATCAGAATTTATTAACATTAGAAGTGAACACTGTGCAAGACGAGAATTAAGCTATATTTATAACTGAGCATAGCGCCATTTCTATGCATCGCGATACCATCCTCGATACTTCAGAGCCCTGAAAGACACCCGATTTCTTGTGCTACGAAGATACATGTATGAAAGTTTCTAATGAAAGAAATAATAATTTTTCGAGCTGAATTAACGTTAAATTAAAATTCGACTATGATAAATAGGGTGTCTACAGGTTTAAAAGTGTACCCGATCTAGGAAATACGAAACATAAATATATTTATGTGCACATTTCGACGTGTGCATCATCGACTCTAAGAATAAATTTATTGGATTTATTCGAGACCAAGTTCCATCGTGATTGTAAATGATTGATGCACTTCTGTGTTGTAAACTGTTGCTTTCGGAGCAGCGCCACCGAATAGACTTCGTCAACTAGTATAATAGCAAGAAGTACATACACCTTGTGTCAACACGCGCCATGAACCAACATTCTATACATTTTGTCTTAAACCGTGTTAAACTAAGAGAAAGAATATTTGACGTTTGACATTTTAGTCGCACATGATTATTAAACCAAGAGAAATAACGCTCGACACACTTGACATTTCAGTCTTATTTTCATCGACAGAACGGAAAATTTGGACAGTTTGTGTCTGTATGCGTCTGTTGACTGTCGACTTTCGGTGTCGACGATATCGTATCGATGAAGTGGAAATGGAGACGAGTACGAGTAGAAGATTTTATAAACTCTTCTTTCTACGAGCGATTTTTAGCTCAAACTAAGGTGCAGTTTGACAGGAGGAAATTCGGTGTCGTATTTGCTCGTTTCGTTTAAATAAGAAGCGAGTTCTTCCATGTAAATACAGAAAACGGGGGGAAAAGGAGAAAAAAGGAGACGGAGTTTGATGGAATTTTATCGCGTGAGTACATAGCGTACACTCGACAAACACTTGACATCACCGATAACTTTTCTAATGAATACTAAATAACACGCCCTAGAAATTGTTTGAACAATTCTATGCTTGCCAATGTCAATTTGTTCCGTTGATAAAATTGTAAACAATTACATGCATCTGCAATTTTTTCCTAGCTAAAATAAACTGTTAAAACTAGAAAGACACAGTCCAGACTGCAGGAAGCACCCCACGACGTGGACCCCAAGTTCGCAGTATCGGCAGGACCATGTGGTAATTGTCAAATAGCCTCACATGGGCCTGACCGTAGACGATATCCGCTTTCCAACCTCTTGAGGGAAAAGGACATATCTAGACCCACAGTATAAAAGAACTGACTTTGACTCGTTAAGCTCTCAGTTCCTTGAAGATCTAGTGTGTTCAACAGTTCAATAGTCGGTGAGTGTGCAGTTAATACCGCGTTTCCCACGTAACTCGAGTTAAAGAGTTGTAATTACTTTAGTACACTTCTTGTATGTATTTAGAAGAGATCACGGGATCATTGTGATCATCGTTGTTACTTTTATTGTTATTATTGTTACTCCTGTAAATATTTTGTTAGTGAGAATAAAGGCCTTTAATTAAAACGCTAAAATAAATTTGAACGAACTAAGAAAACAATCACAGTGTAAAGAGTTAATCTTTAAGATGACTATAATAATTTGTAATTGTACAGTATCAGTAATTGACTGCGTTTAATTTGATTTACTATTTTATACTGTCTCTCCGCCAGAAGATTAGTAATCGAACGAAATCAAATTAAAAATTCCAAAATTGAACAACGCAAGAGCTTAAATGACTCTCAATAATAAACATCGCTGAAGTTAAGGGTTAAAAATAAAAGATACAAGTTAAATCAAATTCCAGAATTGAGCAATTGTGATGCCCCGGGGTTTTTAAGCAGGGGCGCAAGTATCCACTCTCGTGGCGAATCGACGTCGCGATGCTGAATAATTACGAACGGAAATCACGAGCGGAAACAGCGATAGGTGGTAGGATTTTTTTCACCTTTCCGGCCAGACGGTGCCACCGAGCGGAATACTACAACCGGCCATTCACTTTTTCCCTCTCGCTCTCTCCCCCATCCGTATGAATATGTACGGGCACTTCCCCTGGGCATCAGCCCGGTATGTTTCATCATGCGGCGCACCCTCCTATCCGCCTTCGGACGTGCCAGTTACGCCGTTTGCGAATATAAATTCCCAGCCAATTCAAAAGAAACCACGCGGCCACGCGTATCTGCAACGCCGCGGAAGCTGCGCCGCCGTTTTGACGGACGCGTTCGTTATCAAGGAACGTCCGACATCCACGTTCCTATCGACGACAATGTTTACACGCGTCAAAAACGCGTTTCGCTCTGTCACTCATCTTCCCGACACGCCGACGAATTTTCGCCCGATCGCCTTTTCTTTCGTGAAACGCTATTATTTTTTGCTTTACTATCGTTGTTTCTTTTCTTCTCGAAGATCACTTTATTATCTTCTGCGACCGTCTACACGTCGTAACACCTCTGTCGCAGAAATTTTTTGAGTTGTTTAAATACGGCAATCATAAATTTTGTCACTCTATAGGGTGTCTACGCATTTTAATTACGGGTCGGTCATTGGCCACTGTATGAATGAAAATAAGACTAAAACGTAGAAAGAAACGTTAATAATATTGAATTTCAACACTAAAACTATCGCCGACTGAATATAAAATCTTCATTTTAGAGGTGTTAAAGTTTAATTATCTGGGTAGTTTTAGCGTTGAAAAAAACAATGATAATTGAATTTTCGAATGCTAAAATTTACGCGTTTTCCTCAAAACAAGTCCTCAAAATTTATTTACGCGTCAATCCGATCGGGAACGTTCAGCGACGACGACGATGACGACGAAACTTTCGAGATTCGGCGCATAAAGTATCGAAACTGGGGGATCCCATTACACGTAAGTACGTAACGTGGTACGGGTCGGGAACGTACACACCGAATGCACAATGTTGAATCGCGCGGCGGCCCGGGAATTATAAATAGAGCGATATACGTTATGCGCATATATCGAGCCGGTCTCTGGCTCTAGGATCGCTATCGTAATTACCGTAAGCGCTTTCAGAATTTGCAATTCCGATGGCAGGGGCCGAATCGATATCGATTGCTACTTAATAGAATGTCGCTGCTCGAATTTAAACCGGACGAGATTAGAAAATCTTCGTCCAGCTAAACGACAGAGATCGACGTCGTGCCTCTAGCGAAAGTGCCTCCTCTTCGAGTTTAAGCGTTATCGGCAGGAAATCTATTTAAAATAACACGTTCAATCGATTTAAAGATATATTCACTCGGTGGATTCGTTACGAAAATACTTTGGAATACGAAGTTATAATTATGACAATTTTTCTCTGTGTTTTTAAGTAAATGAAATTACGTTAGAAGGATTCGTAACAAACGTAATTTGTTATATTTCTGGCAGTCGGATTTGAAATTGGTGGCAATTAACTGCAAATGAATTAATTGCCTCTTTCTCTTGTTACGAAATTCTGACTACGAAAAGAACGATATGATTATTCGTTCTTGCGTAAATACTCGTTTCATTGTAATAAATATTTGTCGCGACCGTAGCTTTTAATTCCTTGCTAATTTCCAGCTCCCAATTACATATTTCTTTCCTCGATCGTAACACGACGCCAATTAAACAAATACATCGATATTGCAATTGCGGCGTAATATGGACGGCGCGCCTATCGGATCGGACAGATATTATCGTTTTCTACGAAACCGATAAACACGCAAATCGTGACGATTACATCACGGATATCGGCCACGCATACAAAGTATAAAAGTAAAAAAAGAAAAGGGGGGAAAACGGATCATTATTCATTGTATACACACGTACGTGTATCGACGGATACGCTTCGTCGGCGACGAGACTAGCGTAAAATTATAAAGTCACTCGGGTCGCGGTTAATTGCCGTGAATTAATAACCATCTCGATACGAAAGTTATATCGCGCGAACGGCCGAGAGGTATCGCAATCGAACGGAACGGACGGAGTTTTACTCGCCTATGGAACATAGAAACGCGCGATTAAAAAGAACGGTGAGCTTTTAATTACGATTTATTTTTATCGCTCCGGCCGTTTCGTCGAAGCGGCCGCGTTGCGAAAAGAAGAAAAAAGAAAAAGAAGAAAAGAAGGAGCGAGTCGACTGAGAAAAGAAAAGAAAAGAAAAGAAAAACTTGACGTGAAAAAAAAATCGCGCGAAAAATATTAATTCTGCGCGATTATGTCCGCGAGCACGACGCGCAGGACGAGGCAACAACAACGCGGTGAAACACACGCGGACTGCCGGCTGCACGCGAAATTAGAATTTTAAATCGAGTCACGTGTGGCTGTTTAGTAAGAAAACATTTGCAAATTATTAGCCTTGAATATGTACGCCGGCGTCGTGTGTTAACCGCACGAAGGGGCAATTACAAACTGGCGTAGCAACAAACAACCGGCGATACATTCGCACTCGATCCAATTCGACCGCGGCGATTTTCGTTCTTCCCGGTAGTTTTCATTACGCGAACGCTACTCGCGGATCGAGTCCGGAAATAATTCGTGCAATTGTCGCCAGCTCGTCAAGAGAAACTCGCGTGCGCGTGCGTCACGGTTCGACGAACTTTTACCTCAGATAAAGATAACGAGTCGTTTCTCTCAATTCCTTCTTACTTTTGAAAATAGATAAATTGCTCGCGAATAATCTCTTGTTTCAGTTAATTACAATAAATCCCCCTTTTGCGCGTTCGCGTGCGAAATGATCAATTGTACTTGCGTTGACAAGTTCACAGAATCAGAAATTGTTTGAAGAATTACTGGCAGAATAGTGAAACAACTTCGAGAAAGATTATTTCCCTGTTCGAATAAATTAACGCGAAATTATTAAATAATACGTTGCATTGTTTAATGTTTATGTCTCTCCTGCAACGTCCAAAACAATATGAAACGTATCTGTCTTTCTCTCTCTCTTTCTTCCTCCCTGTTGAACAGACTATTTGCGATTTTTCCCCGATCAAGACGAACAAAAAATGCAATCAAAGTTTTAATAACTCGTGCGTAAGATAAAAGTGACAGGAGTTCAATTTAAAAAAGGAACGCGCGAGATTTCAACTGGTAAGTAGCTCGGCATAATACTTCGTAATACTTCAGCTCAATTGGATCTTTTCAATCTTCGATCGTCGACTGAGGCCGGCACTCGATGAAATTTCAGTAGACTGTTTATAGACTTTTAATTTTTAATTTTATCCGTTTCCAAGTCAACCGCGACGGTATAACTCTGTCAATACCCGAGTAATTCTCGAATATCAAGTAGTTGGGCAACATCTCTCTCAAAAAACACGCGTAATGTAATGTAAAAGTAATAAATAATAGTAATAATAGTAATACCAGGAATACTAGCAATAATAGCAATAATAGCAATAGTAATAATAATAATAATAATAATGATAATGATAATAATCGCAAAATGTGAAATCAGCGCGTAACGAGAAAAAAACCAGCAGTGGATGTATTTCGCAAACAAGACACACAGGTGTGTCGTGTGAAAGCACAAAGATTCTCAAGCGAAGTGGAAGATCATTGGCGCTTCGGTTTCGCGCTGGATCTTCCATTGGAAACGCGGTTTACGCGGGGGAAACGAGCAGGCTCCTTTCAAGCGGGTCTCCGGGTGAAAGCCGCTCAAAGGCCAGAAAAAGGCTAACAGTCGTACAAAAGTAACGACGTCTTTAAACCCGCCTACGCATCACCAGTCTAATTCCTTAAAGTGCTCTCTCGCTACGTTAAATCACTTTATCACGCGCCATGGCTGCGCGCAGGGACGAAGAATTCATTCGGAACGGTTGAAACGGCGATATAAGAGCCGCCGTTGGCAAGATCTCTTTTTCCGAACCATTATCACTGCTTTACAGCTATCGCTCAGCAGGAGTTGCGCGACCCCCCTCCCCTCCTCTCCTCGCTGCAACGACTTTTCAACTTTAGCCTGTTGCTAAGTCTCTGCGACGTTATTTCACTTTTCCCGCAATTTTTTCCCCACGCGCGTTCAAATCGATTACGTGGAGAGAGAAATTGATAAACTTGAGACGACGAAGGTCTAAAAAATTTTGTGCAAAATTAACAGTGTGTTGATTAAAATTACATCGTGCAAAACGTTCATTTCCGTCTCTGTTCTGGAGCAGAACAATCCACGTCGAGATGGACACTCGGGCTATGGTTCCTAGAACACGCTACCCTGCCGAGAAGTTCCAGATGCCATGGCATTCTCCTATCTAAGGGACCTCTGTTTTACCCTGAGAGTAAGCACCTGGAACGTTTCTTTAAGAGTAAGATCTTGACATTGACGCTCCTACAAAAGGTCCGTCTCCTAGCACGAGGGACACTCTGCCATAAACTATCACTAGTCAGTCAGTTCGAGTCTAGACGCGGAGACACCTCGTACCCATCTCCCAGACTCACGTAACTCTGAGTCGAATATGCGTCTTAAAAAACCTACAATCTACATTCTTGATATCTCTTCGACGGCTGTAAAAGGCCAAACGAGAGAACCTCAGCGAAGCGGGCAGAATTCCTCAAACATCTAGCAACGGTCGTATTTGGAAGGAAACAAAATTTATTCCAATTATAATTGTAGTAATGATAAAAACATATCTTGAACACTTTGAAATATCCATGGTCGTTCCAATTTATTTACATTTTCTCGCAAAATGTGACAGACATCGAAACTCTTATAGTTTGTCCGTAGATTGACAGAATACGTAGAGAGACGTATTTCAAATATTATACTTACGCATCTTGGTTTCATGCTCCTAACTCTCGAACGACCATCTTTTGGGTGCTGAAACAGACAATAAACGTACAATTAATAAAGTGTAACGATAATATTTATTTATAACATTCATTCATTTGTATTTGTACAATAATAATAATAATTGCAATTCTACTTTACGTTTATATGGAATTCTAACAATTTTTATTACTTTCCTCTTCAGTTGCTACTATCTGTTAGAACAATTTCAGAAACTAGAATTCAACAGTTCCAAATTTCATCACGGTAAACGCATAAATTGCTCTGCAAGCCACGAGTATTAAAAGCTCGCGTTCTAAAGTAATTACAGTTTTATCGCGAACGGGTCGCGAACTCGTTCGATGCGCAGCTTTGCAAAACAGAAAATGCTTTAGAGATTTCTAATTTACTGGTTTGGTGCTTCTATCCGCGATTACTATGCTAAATATCGCCGCTTTTTCCCCGTGCAGAGCAAACAACCGTGTAGAGCAGATAACCCGTAGAGTCAGATAGAGTGGGGAACACATGGGATCGCGCTATCAAGCGGCGAGATTAAAATTTGAATTGTGCACGGGTACGAATATCTCCATTATCCCGTACTATCAGTTATCCTAATGGATATTATTTCCTAAACGACCACGCTGATATTAGTCAGTGGCTCAGACTGTGATCCACTCAGATATGGTTATTTTTCTGCTCGTGACGATTTAAGAATTTTAATTGAAGAATTTTAACCATAGCGTTCCACAAAATTTCACATAATATATATAATATGATTTGTTTACTTGTCAGCTTAATGATGCATCGAGCTGGATGTTTCAGATGTATAGCTAGCTAGATATATTATAGATAGAAACATGTAGGAAAGAATTTCAGTAAAGCAACTTGTGAATATACTGCCACTCTGTACTTTTTCTTCCAGGCTGAGAGCTCATGAAAATGAAACGCACAATAACATCATTGGATGGTGAATTTCAGTAGAAATGTTTTGAACAATACACAAGAATAAAAATATTCTTATATTTGTTCGAGGATTTTCGTGAGCAGTTGCTATCGTGTATGTAGGACGTAGTGTCATTTAAAAGTGAAATTTGAACCAGAGAAACTAACAATAATAATAACAATAGTAATTAAGAGATAAATGATTTTGGACGAAGCATTGCAAGATAATAATTAGTATTTTCTTTTAATTAATAACGAGCACGTAAATCGCTCGAGATCGTATAAAGATCACAGAATACGCATTTATAATGTAGAATTCGGTCGATATCAGCGCCTCTTACAAAAGCGTGTAACACCCTATGGATGTTGAAGAAGTACTTTAGCGCGAGTACTTTACAGTGGTACAAAAAAATATTTACATCATTTCACGTCAATCAAAGAAACTGGAGATTCAAATTAAAAGTGAGAAAGCTCGCTTTTGTGCGCGCAAATAAATCTGTCCAGGGAAATTCATCGAACTATATTATTGAAAATCGTATTTTAACGTATCAACTAAATCACGCCACTCGATAATTCAATAATTCAATAACGAAACGATATAAAACGTGAAACGTCCATCGCTGTTTCCTACAACAGTAGCCAGGAGTTGGCAACGATCGCGACAGGGAGAATCGCGCGATCGAACGCGAGACGATTGCCAGGCGCTCTCGCGATCGTTTTGACGATCCTCTCGATGACGCTGCTCTTGGTTTCCTCGACGTCTGGCTGCTGCTCCTCCCCCCAACCCGACAACATTTCTTCGATATCGGAGCTGAAGACACACTCTCCCCGATCTTCGTCGTAAACGTAGCCGAATTTGCAAACGCACTCGTAACCACCGGCCAGGTTCACGCAGACTTCACCTTGTTCCATCGCGCAGCCGTGTCTGCCGCGAGTGCACTCGTTCACGTCGACGCAAAGACCGAACCTGGCGGACCATTCGTAGCCGGGCTCGCGGCACTCGCAGCTGATGTTGATCTGATTCGCCAGCAAACTGAGGAGATCTTGATTCTCTCGCCGATTCAACGAACATGCCCTGTGCTCTGTACGAAATCGTCGGATCGATGATACTTTCAGCTCCGTTAAATATAGAGCGGAGACCCGTTGGAAAGTCAATGACGGGATCTGAGATTGCGACGTCGAGTCGCTTCGACTCCGTGCACGTATCGGAAAAAATTCGAATCGGTTCGAAGAAGATTCCTTTGAGGTGTCGAAAGTATCGAAAATCTTACGTTATTTCGAATATCTTGAAAGTTTCAGGGCTAATATATTTTCGACGCGTTCTAAATCACACGATACCGATTAATCATACACGTGTCAATGTGTCATTTAATTAAATGATTAAGACATAAAGGTAAATAATTAAAAAAAAAATCACATTTGTTTAATTATATGTAATTAAATAAATATAAATATCTAAATTTAATACATCATTTAATTGGAAATTTGGTCCCAGATCCCGTCATCGTCGCTGAAGGTAAGCGAAGCGAAGTGGTCGATTAACAAACATCTGGCAGCAAGCGTGAAACGCGATAACAGTGTCTTCGACGAGCGAAATAGCGAGATATCTGGCAGGATGTTAGACGTTGGGGGATCGTTTGGATCGAAAATTGCGGGAATCCTCTTACTGCTGAGAGTGTAAGATGATTTCTACGCACCCGGCGGGTTCCCAGCGTAACAGGGATTGTCCTGCGACTGATAGCAATCCGTCATATCCCGGATATGCTTCGTGGGACAACAGTGATCCGGGCAGAAACTATAAAGGGCGCAAGCATAGGGTAAGCTGTCGTCGGCCCTTGGGTCCCCGTTCCCGGTCCCGGACGATTCGACCTGGCAGTCGGCGTAGTTGTCGCACGACTCCCCGAAGATACTCAATTCCGGCACGCCGAGCATCGTGTACCAGCACATGTAGTAACTGACCGTGGTGCGCCATTGGAACCGCTCTAAGTCGACGATGATATATCGTTGCTGGCGATGGTGTGTGTGTGTGTGTGTGTGTGTGTGTGTGTGTGTGTGTGTGTGTGTACATACACGCATATTTACGTTCCACTACACACACACATACACACACACACACACACACATATATATATATACATATTTACGAAAAAGATAGCCTCTGATAATTTTGAATAAATTAAATTTCATCAGATTGAATTTAACTGACAAGAGCAATCCATTCTAAAGTATAATTTTGCATTTGTTCATTCTGTTTTCTAGAAATATCCCATGTTCCTCAAGTTCCTTTTTTGTCCGTCACTATACGTTCCTTTTCCATTCGACCGTTTCCCAGTAATCGAATTGCTCGACCAGATCCACAGATTTCTCTCTCTCTCTCTCTGTGTGTGTGTGTGTATATATATATATATATTTGTAGTGAAACGTTTGTAACGTGAATGAATCGAAAGTTATCGAAGCTCGGGAAATAAAAAAGAGAGGAAAAATAAACTTGTTGGATGGATTTTTTCCCGATATCGATCATTAACCTTTCTCTTCTTTTTTCTTTTTTTTTTTTTCTTGCTAAAGAGATCTCGAGGGAGGGAAGCACGAGGGTACTTGCCTATTGGACCTTGAAAGGGGGACATGGTTAGGTCGTCACGCCTCTGAGCTGCCTGACAGTCCTTTTGAGCCGCCTGGATCTGCTTGGCATTGTCCGCGAGATTCCATTTCTGTTCTTTCATGATCGTGACAGTGTCGTCTTCGCGCTTCAGGGCAGTCGATTTAATGATCGTTTCGAGGTATTTCAGGCACTCGACGAAACTCGCGTCGCAATATCTGCGTACAGTCATTCATCGTGTTGCTCTTATGTACGTATTGCATGGTCAATGCTGTTATCTTTTTGGAAAAATTCAACGTCGTTTTTTTTTTTTTTTTTAATTTCTTGCGAAATCAAAGTGCGAATACAGGTGCGCAACAATCATGATTATTCAGTTCAAGTTTAAGACACTGGAAATATGAACGAATTACGTGCTATACACGATGAAATTAGTGTCGTGATGAAATTATTTTGTCGTTGTGAGTTCGAGGACAAATTTAAATCTTCGTTGAAAATGGTATTATTGAACATTGGGAATCATTGTTGCACATCTGGAATTTATCCGAATTTCATTACGTTCTTTCGCAAAGAATTTATAACGATATATGCAAAATTATTAATTTAATAATAAATTAAATTGCAGTGGCATTATGATTCATTTCATATTGTAGGACGAAATAATAAGCTCAATGAAACGATGGAAAAAAAACCGCGCAACAAATTTCAGGAAATTCTTGCACTTTTACAATTTTTGAGAAAAAAAAAGTATCTTCAACTTCCCACACGACGTGATGAAGTCATCCACGAAGAAAGCACAGAGGAACAATTCCACAATTCTAAATTAGTTAAATTTGAAATCGTGGAACCATTCCAGAATTCTTCACTTGCAAACACAATTAAGTTACATATTCGCAACTACGAGTTACAAGTGTAACATAATTCGCGGTAGAGTGAAATCCACGAAAGACAAGTGTAATTTAATTTCACGTTCATAAACATGTACATAAACGTGTTCTAAAATAATTCCAGCAATTTCTTGTTTTGAATTCGCAGCGTCAAACACGCGCCGGGGAACATCGTCGGCGAAAATTTCGATTTCGAATCGTTGATTACAACGCGGTGGCACGCACGCACGCACGTATTTACCGGTTGTAATCGGGCGCGTAATTTCCCCCACTTCCCTCTGATTCGAGAACGCGATGCCGAACCTCTGACCAAATGGCACAAACGGCCCCCACCAGTACCTACGTACTTCCCAGTGCAAAGACCTGAGCGCCGGTTTCGGGAATTCCTCGTAAAGTCTGCTCGGCGAATCTTCCGGCCGTTTGTAGTAGCGGCGATCGTAGTCCCGAAATTTGTGCGCCCGGATATAATAGGCGACGTCCCGTATAACCTTGTTCTTGTCCCAGTCCGCGTCCCACTCCTCGCTGGCCTCGTCCACGTCCGGCACGTCGGTTATTTTTATGTTGGCATTCATAACCTGTTCCGTCATCGGCACGGCCTCAATTTCCTCCTCCGCCTGTTCCTCGTCTCCTCCGGGTCGTCTCCCTCGATCCTCCGCGGCCCCAGACGTCGATATTGTAATTGGCAATGTCGTCCGTTCCGGCGCGCAACGCGCACCGAACGCGCAGAGATGCAGGAACGCGTGCCATATTATTCTCATCGTCGGCGGCCAATCTCCATATTCCGATGGCCGATCCTACGCTGTTCCCGTCCGGCGGATGTTAACGCGGGAGTAAGATAAATATTTAAATATTCGGACGAGATCGAGTCTACATTGCATGCTTGGCATGCAAATCGAAATGGTAGAAAAACCTCCCTCCGTATTTCGACTCTCGGCTCGCGGAAATATGAATTTTAATTTTTTTAATAATAATAATATCTATCTCTTTTTCTCTTTTTCTCGCGCGCAGAGAAGATTGCGTCGGCTCTCGAAAAATTCACGGCGCGGACACGACGGCTGTTTTCGATATCTAAATTCGCGGAAATTTCGTCTTCCTTTCGAGAGAAAGAAGGAGAAAGTTGGCGGACGCACAAACGAGAGAGAATCGTGACGATTATTTAACATCGGAGCTTCTGATTGAATTAAACATTTTATTAATAATCCCTCGGCGAGGAATATGAAATACAGAGTGAAAATTGAACAAAAGATACCAAGTTTTTTAATAACTCAACGTAAATTCATTCGCAACGTCGAGCAAAGAAGATTAAATATGAGAGATAGATATGGGCGATTAATTAACACTGAATTATTTTAATTGCAACAAATAACAAAATCGAACCGAGTTTCATCATTTTCAATTTTGTTTGATATCTTTCTTTCGTCGCGACAAATTATTTATAAAATCTGTGGAATACGGAAACGATCGTAAATCGCGCGCAGTATTAAAACTAACTGTATGTGCATATATTGTAAGAAAAAGACTGTAGCTCGTACTGAATATTAAAATTCATATATTCGTGTATGTTTCAAGAACGTTTGTCGAATTATAATATTCATTTCGGGCCATGTAGAATCGGAGAGATGTATTATAGATGTAAGAAGAGTATTAAAAATATCCAAGGACTGGTTAAGTAAATTTTTACACTTGTGAATAAATTTTGATAATCGGATCGAAAAGAAGAAACCGGACGTGTACGACGGAAACAATGGAAGATGTATGAGAAGAAAGGAAGATATATTAAAGTAGGTTTAGGTTCGAAAGTTCCAAAGTTTTGTTAAGGCAAGAGTTAATGGTTTTATGAAGAAACACGATAAACCGATCTATCCATGGTTACAGGAGAAATTTAATAATACATTTGACGATGGTAGCTGTAGCGGCCCTACGATTCCTCGACTACGAGTTTCGAACACTCGACTAGCACAAGCCGTAAGTGGCTTCGCGCCTAGCGTCGAGGTCCTACCGATCTCTCCGATGTTAAGCAAGCAGCATGCGGAACCCAGGGAGGGTGGTGATCCGGGCCCAGACTTAGCGGGGGTAAGTTATAACAACAAGCGTCTGGGGTAAGGAGTCGCTGCCATCAGCCCCACTGGATGAGTCTAGGCAGTGACTCCGAGACGAGACGCAATCGCCTTTCTTCTCCCTTTCTCTCTCTATCTCCTTCTCTCCTTCCAGCAGCATCCTAGGGTCTTTAAATTCTTTAGAGTTCCCTAAACTAGCTGTAATTTTCCACAAACGATGTCTGTTTGGAAAACGGAAAAAATGAAATAACACTTCACGTGCAACAAAGAATAAAATTTTCTAATATTATTAACAATATTTAATAAATTAATATGTAACTAATACTTGAATATAATATTAAGATTGTGTTTTGAAATACACGTTCAATTTAAAAATTTCATTATTTACAACAAATACAGGAAATTAATGATAGCAAGTGTTCCGAGACTTTGTATTTGCACGAATGTATCTTTTTCTTTAATTCCACGTTGATGTACATATAACGTGAAAAACATAATGAAATATAAACGCATAATGCAAATTTGCGAGTCTCTTTCACGAGCAGGACTCGAGGGAAAGATAAAAAGCGACAATGTCCACTATCCTCGAAACTGTTTGTCTTGTGTTGTCAAACCAGTGCAGCGCATCGTTTACAGGTTGTGACTACGTATTAGCATTTTGTCATACAACGAAGAACATAACTGACAACCAGCGTAGCCGCAGAAAAATGATTCGCATAAATCATTTCTCATTACTGCTAATAAGATTATTAATAATCATTTCAATATGTAAAAGTATCTGAAAAAAATGTGCCCATATTTTTCCGATCCACTCTAGTCATTTCTATATACAACTACAGTTCTATATATAGTTCGACAAGTTACTAAATTCGATCACGCGACATTATTTTTCTCGGTATTTCGCAAAAATTATAGTATCGTTCGAGTCGCGGAGAATAATTATGTTGCAACTTCCGGAGGAGACTCGAACGAAAGCGATGGCGTTTCAAGCACTCGAATCGCGGACCTCGGCACGGAAATCATTGAGGCGAAAAAGAAAAAAACTGCACGACTTGTACCCCAGTACGATTCGTCTCACTGAAAGGAAATGAAGACGACTTTTTTGCCATAAAATTTTATCGATATGCAAACGTTTGAATCGATAGAAAACAAATTACAGGCGCGATTGCTCAGTACCAGACAACGCCACGCCCCTGGTCACGAATCACGTGACCCAGATCAACCAATCGCTAGTTTTCGTTGCATTAGCGTTTCGTTGCACCTGAAGAGACCCGATTTACTGTGTTGTTCCCGCTAACGTCACTTTCAGTGATGAAAAGAAAATGAAAATTAAATCCAAACGTGGCTAGAGCTCGCGACAGCGAACGTCGCGTTTCAGGTGAGAATTCCTAAATGGAAAAACGCCGAAAGTTTCGGATCGGCGATGAGAGGCTGTCTGACTCGGTCTCGTTCGGACACAGCGCAGAGGCGGTCTGTTCTTGCGGACGTATTTCGTTCTTTTCTCAGATTGGCGAGCAAATGTTGACCCAGTTTCGGCTTTGGATTGGACGCTACTCGCTCTCTGCGAAACTGCTGACTGGAATACGCGATGAGCGAGAAGTTAGGACGGGTTGTTACGCCGTCTTTCTCCCACCGGGCAACCCATCGACCAGCCGAAATTTATGCTGGAAATACAATTCCCCTATCCCGAATACTTCGCCTGGAAACTTCGTTTTTTTTTTTTTTTTTTCATGTCTTTTTTTATCGCTCTCCTACGATTTTATACGTGAAATAAAGCGGGGAGAGGACTGGGGCGTTGAGAGTCTACCTGTTGGCGAGCCTTCGATCTCTCGAACGCGAAACGGGTTTTGGTCTTTTCGTCTCGTGTGTTTATACAGTGAATCATCACGATTATTCTGATATTTCTCTGAATCCTTGAAATGCAGAAAACACCGTTGCTTCGATCTACTTTTAATTGTGGAACAGTAGGGTAAATAATTTCATGGCGATCATGTGAAGAAAATGTTCAAACTACTATCTTTGGGAATAAACACACACATTCACATATACATTACGACTTTTGATTAATTTAGGAGGTGCAATTTATCTAGTTGCATTTCTCAATTACACGCTATGGTTTGATATTGCTGTGACCCACTGTCCTGGGTGGAAAGCAATTTTTACGTAAATCAGCTTTCGATTTTGACGTCGTCCAAAACTGCGAAAGCCGCAAGTCAAATAACTTTACCGCGGTAAACGGAATTTTCAATTATCAAATGATATATTTAAAAACATGTAAATATTTATTCATTGCATTACAAAAATTTGGTTTTATTTATTTTCTTGCGTAAACAGCCCTTGGATTTTGAAAACGTAAGCGTGGAATTGAAACGACGGGCGATCTCGTCGCTTTTCTTCCACGATGAAACCGTTCAAACTGCAACTTTTAATTATTAACGGGAAAATACGCATATCGAAATGTGCGTCGCTTTCGGGACACGCAACGGACCAAACGCTTTTTAATTCGCAATATAGAGCAAGATTGAAATACGAGCAAATCGATGCGAGTAATCTCCGGTACGCTGAAACCAATCTAATAGGATAGTGCAAAACCGCACCGAAACCTCGATATCTCCGTTTCCTACCTGCGCTACGTGTGAAACGCAATTAAAATCAAACAACTGGATTATCGTTTCCAACGGTACCTGACTAAGATTGTCTACGTTCTCAAGAAAAATTTACTTGTACGAAATGTGTTCAAAATGTACCCTGTGTTTGTTACGCAAAACATTTGAAAATTTCGAAAACTCTCGCGATTCAAGTTTTGTGAAAATTAATTAAAAAATTTTATTAAAAGCTGCCACGATTTAAGTTTGAAACAAATAACGTTGATAATAAAAATAATTTAATAACGCAAAAATATTGTAATATTAAATATTAGACACAGATATTCATCCGATGTATTAATTTAAAAACGTTAATGCAAGATTATAAAAACTTTTAATATTTTCAGCTTTAGTTACATCTACTCGTATCGTATTGTATCGATTATGTTAATAAATCTGTATACTGGAATCATTTATAACACGTGTAATCGTTCTTATTAATCACAATGAATAATAATTTTCCTACTATAAACAATTTGTGATTATACTTTTTCAGATTTCTTCGAATCCTTAACGCAGCAATCGTGTCGAAATTGGACTAAAGTGGATTAGAAACTTATTCGTGCCTCGTTTAAAATCGAATCGGGCTGTTCCTTTCTCGTCCTCGAGATCTATCGCGTTCGAATCGCGAAGGAGAGAGCGCGAAATAAAGGCAGTGACCGTCGGGCGTAGAATCGTAAAGAAAAACGAGAGCACGGCTTATACGATTCCCGGGGTGTTTGACGGGAAATAAAAGGAGTCGAGCTGGCAATGTATGAGCGAACGTCGCAACAGCGAAATCCATTTGACGATTGGAAGCTCTCGCGCACCTTTGATTCGTTTCGTCCCTTGAAACGACGAACCATGATGGAGAGTGCACCATTTTCGACGACTCCGTGTTTCGTCGAATCGCGCATCCAAGGATCTTGCCAGAGCGCCCGCCATTGTGCAACAACAAAACTCCATTTTAAAAAACTGTGCCATTTAAGAGTGCTTTCATTCGGGAAGATTTCGATCAAAACGTGCGCAAACAGAAGCGACGGCTTTCTGCTGTTTGCTCAAACACTTGTAAGAATTTATATCTGAGAAACGTACAACAACACTGTAACTTGACCCGATCGTCGTTTATATCGTCGATTATATCGATAAAGTGTGAAAGTTTGAAAGAATATATAGAAATATATATAACAAGATATTTAAACGATAATTCGGAATATTCGGTGCGAGCATATTTAACGTAATGAAATTTCAAAATGTTTTCACATAACGCGAATAACGTTCGCATATTCGTGAAAAGTTTCTTTAAGTGAACGTTTCATTCGCACGGAATTTATCTCAGTAAACTCAGCCTCGTGGACACGATTTTAGTTCGGAACTGCAAAATTTCATCGCATTCCAACTTTAAAGGAATTTATAAATTCATCTGGTAAATTGGCGTGCATGGATGTCTCAGTTCAAAATTGCAAAATAATACAAAGTTGGACAGTATCGAGCAAAATTTTATTTCATCGCGTTCCGATTTTTAAAGGATTTCTAAATTCATGTAAAGAAGTGGCTAACTGGCGGCCCACCGGCCCCCACTTTCCTCTCTCTTTCCAATCTCTCCCCTCCACTGCGTTGAGAATGTCGCGGCCATAATACTCGCACCGAGTACACACGTATACAAATATGCAACTGCTAAAGCTAAAAAGGGAGATAGAAAAAGTAGCTCGTATGGCCAGCTGTGGGACAGAGGTGAATACCTCAATTCAAAACTACCAAGTGTTGCAAGTTTACTCGATACTTGTGCGAACGTGATAATCTCTCTGCCCGTTGCCAAGCTTTAGTTTCCACTTGATTCGTGATTAGATAATAAAAAACTTTACATAACAAACACTTCCAGTAACGAAATTCCGAATGAGTTTCACGTGTCTTGGACTTACGTGTCTCGGCTTGCATTTTGCGTGCAAATTTTCGTACGCGAGCGAGCAAGCAAGAGAGATTCTGCGAACTGTTTGCGAGTTCCAGTGCGAAGGATGCGATATTTTGTGTCGTTGGCGGAACATCTCGCGAATAGTTTGCGGAGCAACTCCGGCTAGGACAGATATTACGCGATATCGCGCGAGTCACCGAGGGAATTTCAAAATTAACGAGCTCGCAACGAACGCAAAGAATGTGCTCCGACTCGGTTCGAGACAATCCCGCGTCAGGGATTCGACTGATATGTTGTCACGGCACGTCGCCGAGGGGAAAGAGAGGAAATAAAGCATGCCGCACGGCTTCCGGCACAACAATGCGAAATCCATTTGGGAGATGACGCGCAAATAGACCTGCCAGAAAAGAGCTCCCTCCCTCCCTCCCTCCTTCCCCCCGGGTTATCGAAACCTTTTGTATCTCTGATTCCCTTCGAGTCACGGCGCAATAAACTATCGTCGAAGAAAAGTTCATTTTCCGTACGCGGCGGCGAGCCATTTGTTCATCAATGGCGGGCGAGGATGATGTGTACAATGTGTACGATCTTGGTGGTTCACGCTCCTTCGCGTGAACCACCAATATCTTTGAAACTAATCCTCGCTGTATCCGAGTTCTTTCGAACTTTTCGTTCGAAAATTCGAAATTCGAATTTTTCAAAAACAAATGATGAAATTCTCTGGCCACTGAAACGTGACCATTAACGATTTTCAATAAAACGTCACCTGTTTTTACTAAAATTTAATAGCGAAACTTACTAATGCAATTAATAATAATATAATGAAATTTAATTACAAGTTTGATCAACTACGTAAAATGTACGAAGTATGCCGGGAAATATAGGTACGTAAACGTACACAACGATGCTTGATGCTTGTTCAGTAGATGTACTTTAATGTTAATTTATTAATCAACTGCAATCTGCAGAGTGCTCGATTTTATTAAAAACTCGTCGAAGGACGTTGAAAATGAACAGGCTGTGCATTTAAATAATATATAAATAATAATGTATAAATAAATAATGCAAATGACATATACAGTATATAAAAATATACCAAACAATATGTATAATTTTTAAAACGTTAAAAATTTTTTATCTTATTCACGAATTTACATAAAAATCAGCAGCCTAATAAAAACCGAATAAAAATCAATCGGGATTTGTCGCCTTTCCAACGGGGGCGATACGGTACGCAACGTGAATCGTTCGATCGGTTCTACGTAACCGACGTAAACCGAGTTTTACGATCGAAAACAGGTACTGCAGAGGTAAAATATCGTCGAGCAGAATATCAGAGCGTGTGCGTCTGAAAAGAGAGCAGTCTGAATCGATCGGCGCGGCGTCGGGCTACGAAAGAAAATTACGCGGATCAAGCTGGTATCCAGATTTCCGGGATCTGCCCGGGATTCGCGCGTCGGAATCCGACTCGAAACGGAAATTTCCAAACGCGCGCCAACTCTAATCCGTTTTAAAAGATCCCCGTCGAGGCGGCGCGACGCACCGGCCGGCTGCCGTTGACTTTCAAATCGGCACGATAAAAATTCGGCGAGTTCCTAGCTCCGGTAAACACGACTTCGGCTTCTCCGCTGGTATCTCGAAACTTTTTAAATATCCGAACTCGCGAACGTGGGATCACCGGAGAGTACATGAAGATGAGCAGCGGCGGAGGCAAAGTGGCGGTGAAAAGTTGTACGAGCAGAGAGGGGCGACGATGTCGTAATAAATGTACGAGAGCGAGAATGTGATATTTATCGACCGCGACTAGAATTGAGAAACATCGAAGAGACGGCGGAAACGAGGAAGTGGGAAAAGTTTGTAGTACGATAAATTTTATATTGTAACGTTATTATAATATTGTTATAATATATATTGTAATATATACAAAATGCACGATAATAAATGATAATCACGAGTATAAGTTTAATTTGTATTAAATGCAAAACAAATTTGTATTAAGCGTGCAGTAAATTTTAGAGATACATTTACGTGTAAAATCACAAATTACTAATTTAGATCAGTTTTTAAAAGTGAATATATAAAACTTGTGAGTTTTTTTACAGACTATTAATAAGTGACAAGCTCTAATTTCTTTTACATGTATAAATGTTAAAATGTTAGAAAAATTTATTTATTTCTTTTTGATCATTCTCTTTCTCTTCAGAGAGGGACAGATGTGAGAAATGCAATCGAATAAATGTACCTTGTGGCTACTGCTGTTTAAAGAAAAGGTCACTTTCTACAATGTCTCTTCTGCAAGTATCAAATCTTTATAGTTTTACGCAACGCCTATAGTCTACATTACTACTACACTATCAAAACGTACCCCACAGCTAGACGACCTGGCAGAAAAATATAAAACATAATTTATTTCCACGGAGTTACTCAAGTCCGTTCTAAACTCTGTTTATCTTTTTATCCGTTACAAGTCTATTTTTCACTCTCACTTGATTCATCGTTGCGCGATCCTCGTTCCGATTCGTCGAATCATTTTTCATTCCTACGCGATCCTGATTCTATCTGAATTATTGGAACCTCGCACGATCGTCTGTGTATCCTCGTAATTAAACGTAACTTCACCCGTGTGTGAAAATTACGCTAGCAAACTAAAAAAAAAAAATCGTGTAAGTCGCCGAGAGTTCAATTGAAACGAATTGCGGCGACAAGCAGATGCGAAGAGAGGCACCGGTGCGTGTCGAGCGTAAGGACGCTCGAACGGAAACGCACAGACGGCGGAGAAAAGATGATTGCGCGCGTTCGTTGCATAAACGAGCCGGGCTCCTCGAGAATGTACTTTGTCACAATAGACTGAATTAGTCGGAGAGAAAGGAGGGAGAAGTTGGTAAAGGCCGCTTTAAAGCGAACGCTGCACAAAGCCCGCCGATAAGTAATGGAGGAAAAGCCGCGAAGAAGAAAGCCAGACGCAGACAAAAAAAAAAAAAAAAGAGGCGACCAGACAAAAAACTCGAAAGGGAAGAGAACTTTAATTGCTTTCGAATATCGACGAGTGTCGCGAGACGTTCTCCAATTTGAAAGTCAATCGGGGAACGTGAAAGGCGCGAGCCCCGATGTTATTTATCCGTGGGCCGATCCAGCAAAATTTCCAAACAGAGAAAATGTCCGCGTTCTCCAGAGCTTCGAATTATCAGAAAACGTCCGACCGGAATTAAACGTTTCGTCCTTTTCAGCTCATCTGAAAATACCTTTTTCTTCCATTCGTGTCGTAATGATCACGTTTCAAATATATAAATGTATCCATCGTCGCTTATTTTTATGAATACAATTGTTAATTTACTGTTTGACGATGACGACTGACAAATTCTTTCACGTGTACATATTAATGGATTTTTGTAGACCTTCTAACATAATACACAATGCACGCTCTCCTCGATAGAGTATTTTCAACTCATAAATGTATCATTAAATTCTATTAGAAACATAATATAATAATTTAAACGTAAATTGCTTAGTTTTTAAATTTTTACTCATTTTTATTATTATTAATCCTTATCACGTAGAATATAATATACCCTAATCTACACTCTAGTCAACAAATGCCAACTTAACCCATCGTAACGCCACTCGCGAGTTGATATATTGTGTGTTAGAGAATGAACGTATCGATCGTACTGCCAAAAAATATGCAGAAATTAACCTAAAATTAATCTAAAGTGAATAAAACACAAATGCGACAAGAGTGTACTAAACCACGCGTGTGACATATTCTAACTAAATTGAACAAATTTATTCAAATTTATTCAAACTTTTTAAACAAACCAACCGTTTATTCCTATATTTTCGTACCCCACGGAGTTGTCGTTTCTTTCGACACGACGAAAAAGTTTCATTCACATTTTGTTTCACCAAAAACAAACGATTAAAGTAGTCGGACGAATGAAAATATCACGCGCTTCGCCCGTTGTTGCAAACGAAATAATTTCGAAAGTTGAAACTTAATATTGCCGAGGGAAATGCTCGTAGCGCGGCAGTGTTTGGCCGACAGATTTCGGCACTCTCGGCACTGCCCCGTACAGTTCAACAATTACGGTCTCCCTGGGATAAATTCTCGCTATTTGCATGCGACGTTTGTCCAAACAGCGAACGTCAACTTCGCTCTGTAATCATCGAATGCGCCATTTTAATTCCATTCTAAGAGCCTAATTGGCCAAACTGCAACGTACACGTGGACGTGCAATCGACTTTCTAAATCCTGCAATTTTTCCTGCGTCGTTTGATTATGCCAGAAAGAGGTATTTACACGCGTCGAGGAAACTTGCAGATTCTGCAACCAACTGACTCTGTAGGCTTTAACGAAATTGTCGCGAGATTAAGAAATTCTTTCTAAACTGATAGTAAAAATTTTCAAAGTTAACTCGAGCGAATATGAAATTTAAATAGCAAGTGTATGTGATGGTATAAATGTACATGTTATTACTGATTAATGATCATTATCAGCAGCGAGAAATGATAAATGGCTTCGATATCATCTAATGCTATTAATTATCCGACGTCATTAATTCATTTGTGAAACGATACGAAGAATCAACTTTGATCGTTTGAAATAATTAAACGCAACAAGAGTGGCAAAAAATTGCCACTATTTAGGAAACACCTCAACTTCGTCGTGTGAAAGAGACAAGAAAATGTTACTACAGATCGATCAAAGTGATCAATCACCGCGCACTTGACACTGCAGCTACTTGCGATTAAAGTGTGAAATTAAAATTTCCACCAGAGACGTTAAAACAAAATGCAACAGAGCACACAAGCTTAGCTTTCGTTTACGATAAAATCATTTAAATCTCTGAAAATGCATTGTTTTGTACCATAAAATTATAAATTATAAATTGGTGCCAACGTTAAGTACGTATCGTCTCTACAGATGCATCTTCCAAGTGCATATTAGACAACAAGCACCGTCAACAAGACAGCATCAATGACAAATGGCCCCCGTCGTGATAAATTTTGGCGCGAATAGACAATCTCGATACAAAAGAATCTGCAACGAGAGTGCGATTCAATTACGACTCGTTAACATTTGGGCGTGATCGGTCGCGTCGCGTCAATAATCGTTTTTCCCATTACGCATGAACGGAGCGGACCGGCGCGCGAGGCACCGGACGTTGTTGGCTGCGCTATCGTCAGAGCTGCCGCGAGCGTAGCCGAGGAAAAACAAGGAACGTCGATAGCCCCATTATCGGGAAAACTTACCACTCGTCGAACAATCCTACACGCCCGTGCGTCTTCGTTTTTCAAAGCAGCCCCCCACCCCCCTCGCTGTGTTTGCACCTCGGAATTCACGCTTCGACGATCCTAACGCCGAACCTGGGTATCTTAGTTTTAGCCGCGGGTCAATGAAAATTCGCTGATAAGCAAGTGTCTTTCCGATATTCCTGTCGCAGTTCTGCCAGCGAGACAAATTGAAGAAAGTGAGACGGGGAAAGTAAATGTGATCTTAGACCACGTGACGTGTGAAATGACAGTAATTAATACACTAGGCTGTTGCGTGTACTTGTGAATGTACGAAATTACGTAAATGTATGGAATTTAGCAAATAAAAATTATTAATTAGTAACATTTATAACGTGTAATAAAATTATTTACTAATAGTGATCCTTTCATTATAGAAAGATAGTGATCCACGAGTCATTAATAATTTCTTGTCAAACTCGTTGTTCTGGAACATTCAATTTCCAAGCAGCATTGAAACATTAAAATGACACGATATCGTCAATTCTGTAGTTGAACTAAAAATTTTACAGATTGAAAATTTTGTTCGGGCAAATGCTTCGTTACCATCGGTTTATCCAATAGATTATAATTATTACGACGCCATTCGATTTATTATATACTTTCGCAGCAGATCTCCCGATTGTTAAGTCGCTTTCGAGAGCGTTCCAATCTTCAGTCAACGACCAGGAAAAACTATACCTAAGCCTCCTAATGGAAAACATGTTGCGAAGCTTCTGCGCAAACAAATCCCCGTGGCTTGGTCTAAATCGCACGAGATCCGGGGATAAGGAGGAAAAGTGGATGCGTGCAGTTGTCGGCATTTGGAACGTAAGTGTAATTCCGTGCATTTCCGTGAATTGCGTGACTTTTTTCTAAAGTTGCACGTTCCGATCATTAATTTCGTTTACAGGGGAACTCCATTTATACAAATTTGTTGCGAGGCAAATAGATTATACAACTGGAGTTCGCTGATTCTCTTTTCTATTACTGGTTTTCTTATTTATACAAAAGAACGTTATTATCAAAATTCGTTCAACCAACAGGAGTTCACTCAATTTTTTAGCGTATTTTCAATCCTAATCTACCTTAATAATAATAAGAACTTTGATAATAAAATAATAATAAAATAGTAATAATTAGAACTTTAATTTATTCTTTGCAACTTCTTTCCAAGTATAACGAGTAAATTGCAAATTTTTCTGCGAGAAATGTTAAAATATTTCATACGTAACAATTTTCTACCACTTTAATTTTCCAAAACTGTGAATTTAGGTAAACATCTACAGTCCGATGATCAGAAAATATGTATATAGAGTTGTATGAATTTTCAAGCGTACAATAATTACTGCGACATTAATTTAAAATTAATTTAAAATTAGACGTCATCGCAGCGTTTTCAATGGTCCATTAATCCGTGAATTGGCTGAAATATTTAATTGAAATAAATAGAGTTTATACCAAACGGAGTTCTACGTGTAATTTGTAACAAGAAACAACAATGAAATTTTCTCTAACAACATCGATGAGCTGGGCATTTGTACATTTTCCTGAATTTTGACTAGATGAATCAACTACAAATTGAAACGATCGAGTTTTCGGTTAATTCAAATTTCTTGAAAATGACATTAATCATCAAACGATGATTCAGCATGTCCAATATATTTTTCGATCGTATTTTTGATTATCATATCGGTTTCAAGAAAAGAAACAATTATCATTGCTGTACAAACATTGGAAAGCTAAAGGCCAGTATATTTTCCCCGCTTTCGTTTTTCATAGCGTAACTGAGATTACGTGACTTTCTGAGATACGATTACGGTTCTACGTATTATACAATGCAACGTGAGTAACGCTGTTACATACCCGTTCCTTTCCATGCCCAGTTTGCAGGAAATGCAAACAATTTACGTCCATTTTCCCTCCAGTTTCATGCCTCGTTTCACCTTTAGGGGACTAATTTCGCAATCGTGTTTGAACATTTTAAAGAATTTTAAACGTTCGTAGATATCGCGCCATTGAGGACTGACTTCAAAAAGGAGATATTCAGAGAGTTACCAGTTACTCGATGCAGCTTGCACGTAAATAGAAATTCGCTTCACTCGTGCGAAAAAAAAATAATAATCGATTTACTCTAATAAATAGCAGACGAAGCAAGTTTCCATTGAATTTCCTTGACGCGACAATAAAAATTTATTACCACATTTGATACGACGTGACAATGAGAATTAATTACGTTGCAAATCTTCAGTCTCGCACGTACGTACATCGAAATGGAGAAACGCCTCGAAATCCGCAGTCTATCAATTACGTGCTTGATTATTACGCAGGAAGAACAATATTCCCTCATTCGGGAAGATTAGCGATTAATGTTTCAAAGACGCGCGACTGGTGGAAACGAGGTACGAACTCGGGGCTTTGCGGTATGATATTGCTTGCAAACTCACATGAGGGAGCATCGGATGATCATTACTAATCGCGTCACGCGGCATACGCTCGAGGGAGCCGAGTCGGTCAGCCGTGCTATCCGAAAACGTGGCCGTGAAGAGGCGTGTGCGAGAGATGTACGTACACACACACACACACACACACACACACATATATATATATACAGCGAGATGCAGAAACACCGGACAGCCGTGACTTCTATGGGATGTCACGCCGTACCTGTACTATTTTGTTGGATATTAATGGAAGCCCAGCTTGATAAATGAGCTGGCCGTGGAAGGCACGCGAGAAGATAGGGGAGATTCCCTCTTTTTTTCTCTCTCTCTCTCTCTCTCTCTCTCTTCCTCTTCTTTCTTTGGATTCTCCTCGTACCACGACCATCGCCCCTGGGTTTTAAAGAGAAAAGCCAGTCTCTGCTTTTGCTGCTGCTATTGCTGCACGTCGCGCCCGACCACCATTCAGTTATTACCAGGCTTTTGGATAAATTACGAACTTCCGGCGCCAGCGAGGGCAACTAACGATTCCGAAATACGATCATTTTCCGAGTACGGATAAGCTCTATTTCTTCTTTTTTTTTTTTTTTAACAAATTATTTAGATCTTACGAGTGAAAAGTATCTTCTTTTCTCCTTTCTATTACTAAAAGTGATTTTAGCGGGGGTAACCCAGAAAATTGAGCCTCTTTGGTTGATTGGTTGATTTGGGATTCAAATGTTTGCGTATCAATACAATTTTATTTTATATATTATAAAAAGTCGTCTTCATTTCTTAGTCCATTCAGTGAGACGAATCCTACTGGGGTACAAGTCGTGCGGTTTTTTAGATTCAAATCCCTGGACGAGAATAATTCTGCGAGATTCATCGACAGTGAAGGATCATTCTACAAATGGAGCAACTAATACTCCAAAGTTCTGTCTCGAGACGTAAAATGTGATTGAAGTCCTACGAAAGAATCGTCAAACTGCACGTATGTCAAAGTACGATGCGAAAGAATTAAAAAACATTTCAGTTAAGAAAAACAAAAAGCATTGAAACAACCAAGTTAATTTTCGCACGATCCCCGTTTCGCGCGTCCGCGCATGAAAAATTTATTAACATCGGATTACACGCTCGACGACGTCAAAACGAGTTCCATCCGATTCGTTTCTCACCATCGCCGACAACGAGCAAGATATTTAGGCGTCCCGTTTTATGCAAAACATCTGCATTACCGTGCGAAATGAGCAATCGCTTTTTGCGTTCATTAGCCGCAGATGTTCCCGGCTTTTACACTTCTCTCCGTTCAGCCGTGTTTGCCGATTTTTATCCATCTACGCGCGCGCTCGCTTTCCGCTTTCATCCGTTTCGTATTTAATTAAGCGCCGCCAGTTATTACACCGGTATCGTAAACAGGATCGAAAGTCGATGACCGGAAGAAAAAGCGGCCAGTGTGAGCGCGTCACAGACCGAGAAAAACTGGATCGCGGCGTTCGCGAGTAGTTCTTTCGAGCAATTTGTCGGCGCGTAGATTGGCTTTATACTTTATAGAAAAAAAAAAAAAAAAAAAAATTTCATCTTCACATTTGACCGTAAAAACGCAGTTGTCAGACTCCTCTGCTGCGCTCGTCGTTGACCGCGGATCAACGGCGGGTTTATTCGCAAACGCGCGCGTATGAATTTCATATTTTATGGATAACATATATCGCGGCCGTGCGACGATATCGCAGCGTTTAAATTCTTGAAAATGAAAATGAAGTTTGATCGTCGTCGATAACTGGACCAATGAAAATGCGAATCACGCAGGTACAAAGTGCAAAGCGACCGGCGTGAGAGACTATGTCTGTTCGTATTATCTCGCATATTGTGTGCAATATACAGTAATTAGTTGACAGCTTCGTTTCGGTTGATTCTATCGAAAACTCGTTCAATGTAATAGCGCTGTAACAGATACTGACAAGGGAATCTGTGGTGAAACGAGTAAATGTACGATCTAACTGGGTTAATTACACGTATTGTAATTGCGAGATGTTTACCAAAGTGTTCAAACACTTTAACGTAAAACATTTTAATAACTATAAAAGTGTATGTTTCTGTAATTCGAACAATGCAAGAATTATCCATCCATTGTATTAACTTTTTACGAACATACCACGTATTATGTATTGTGTGAAATATTTTGAAATTTCGTTGATACGACGAGACGCGACTGTCGTGATTATATTGGTCATGTTTGAAATAAATCTAAAAATATGCAGAAGTTACTATTATTACATATTGGATAATTATTATTATCCAGAAAAATATTTATTAAACTGAAGGGATCTGTGAAGAATATTTAGACCCTGGATGCTGCTGGGAAGGAGAGAGGGAAAGTGAGAACTACCTGGGCTAAGGCTGGCCCGACACCCCACCCCTCCTAGCGGGGTTCCGCATGCTGCTCTGCTTAACAATCGGAGATCGGTAGGACCTCGACGCTAAGCGCGCAGCCATTTCCGGCTTGTGCTAGTCGAGTGTTCGAAACTCGTAGTCGAGGAATCGTACGGCCGCTACAAAACAGTTATCCAATTATCTGCTATATTAACTATTTATGAGTGCACTATGGTAAGTGAAACGTTTTAAAATTTACCATACATTACGAGAAACACAAGTCAAAATTAGAAAATGTTTAATATTTTATACTTCATACAAGAAGGCGTACATATACATTTCGCAGAGATTATAAAAAATTCATCATATCAATAAACCTAAATATTCACAATAAATTAATAAAATAAACAGTGTCAATTACAAACAACACGATAAGCATCAACTTTTTACAAAGATACGTATGCATGTAATAAATATCCTTTCTCCAACTTTTACATACATCTTCAGACTGATTTCAAATTTTGCCAATATAATCGCTATGATATACTTGTATTATGTTATGGTATTGATAAAATTCCAAAATGTTTCGTATAACCCACACACACGTATATAAAATTTCAAACACTTTTATCGCCGTGTATCCGCTAGTGCAACGAGACAAACTCGCGTGTACGTCAATTCGAATTACAGAAACATTTGAAATAAAACTTGCAGCGATAGTTCTCCGTTCGGAAAAGGAGCATCGGTGAAACATGGCGCTTTTAAAGAGAGCCGATGAAAGGAGAGAGAGAGAGAGAGTGAGAGACGCGAAGAGAGAATTGCGAAAGCAATTCGTTCGAACTCGCTCGTCGTTCGGCCCTTTGTACGATCGCATTAATTAATGTGGAGGCGACAATCAGTGCGGCGTATTAAAACGAAGTTGTCCGGGCGAGGCCGCGCCGTCGCTCGACGGATTCCCAGCGTTAATTATGAATCGGTGATTCTTGAAATAATCTACAACGGAGAGTCGAGTTGCATGTTAATCGCGCCCGTTCCCAACGACGTCGCGTCGATACGGAATGCCGATAATTAACGGGCCGTTTTCGACGATTTTTCCGTCGGCCCAATCAACCGGCCGCTCGCCCGGAATAAAAACAAAGAGACGGATCTCCGTTAGCTACACCGATCCGCGGCCGATGATTAACGATATAATCACTTTTCGCGTCGCGCGCCACACACCTGTCATACCGGTGCAGTATTAATTTCCAAGTGGTCGAAATTGCGTCGCAGTTACCCGATCGATATCCGGAATGATAAATCAGTCTTTTTGTTCCGCCAACGCGCAGTGAAAATCGGCCGCCGCGCTCCTTCTCGCGCGCGCGTTTAAACAGCCGACACTGTCAAAACGATTTCGAAACGGGTAATTCCGCGTGATCCCGCCCCCCCGGTAATGACTCTGACGATTTATCGATTTATCACCTTCGACGAAGGTGAATATTCAAAAATTCTCGCAAGTGTACGTATTTGTTAATTTTGTTGAAATAATTATAGCACGACGGAGGGACGAAGGTTCAAGAGACAAATGGCAACTCGTGACTTTGTAAAATTTAACGAGAATAACGATTGGATTATACGTATCTCGGGACAAATGGCTCTTGTTGATGTTAATAGAGGAATTTTTACCACGAGTTATTATTTATTATAGTTTGATAAAAGTTATTAATTCTTATATTGTAAATTTTATTTAATTTATCTTTATCTCGTTCTTTATGATTGAGATTTTTAATTTATTTAATTTTCAATTTTCCAATTAATTTTTTAGAACATTTAGTTCCATTAAATTCTCCTAAATTCTCCTTTGATACATTTTATAGTTATTATTGAATTAATTAGATTAATTATTCGACCATGAACATTATATATAACATTTATTATAACATTTTTATAATAAATTGAGTTCATATTATACCATTAACTGTAATTATCCAAATAATTCAAAAATCCCCCTCTTAAGGGGAGAGATGGTTCTAAGATGTTTAAAGATGAGTGAAGCTTTGTAAACTTTTCTCATGAAAAGCTTCAATGTTACACGTTAAATGTAGTTTCCAGTAGCAACATAAATGTATCATTCAGCCTAACCTTAAAAATGCTTGCGAAACATACAAGTACAATATTTGATAGCAATCCAGAAAGTGATAAATATTTCTAACACATTTGTTTATGCCAAAAGATTAGATAATTTTATAGCCAAAAAAAGAGAGAGAGTATTCTCAAGTATTGAAATAAACCGACAATATTCTTGATCAAAGAAATGGTTCCTTTCATCAATCGAACACTTCCTTCATTCCCCGAGTTGCGAAGAATACCTTTGTATTTTGCTTGATTTATTACTCTCCGATCAAAAGTGATTTCCAGTCGTCTATTTACGAGTAAATCGCAATGAAAGAAAAACAGCGAAGCGGGTACCTCGAAGAAACGGAGCAGATTAATTGTCGCGTTAATTAATGTCGCCCGGGTTCTTGTGTCTTCGAATTTCATATCACCCCCGTTTCGCTGAAACAATGGCGATTGAATGTCGCGGATAAACGACAGGTAAAATTGCACGGCCAATAATTTCTCGATACGACTGAATAAACTGCGCGCGGAGACAATGGATGCCTGGCTCGGTACCGAGTTGCGAGTTTCATGAAAATTAATGAGCAACGGCCTTAATAATCGAGGATCGAGAGGACCGCGTGGTTACGCTGCGACAGAAGTAGCTCTCACCCCCCGTCGACGCACGACGAGCCGCGACGTAACACGAGCGAACAGCGTTTAGCTTATGGTACGGTAGATCCGGTTAAAGATGTTTTAGCTGTTCGCAAACAGCGAAAGTATCGCATCCACGTAGCTGGAACTCGCGAACAATTCTACAATTGGACACTTCAGTAAGGATTTTTGAAATAACGACGTAACGTTGACGTCTCTTTTTTTTTCTATTTCATGTCGGTTTCGGCACGCTAAAATGATGTACAAAGACCATACTTTTAGCTAAATTTCGAGATAAATGCAACGTGGAATGCTCTTTCTTTTGAATCATTTTTCGATTAAATAAATGAATGGCTAGTTAATCCGATAACATCATTTGCTATTACAAAATAAATGAAATGAACAAATATAAATAAATATATAGTGTTTGTAAATGTATTTGATATTTTATGATAATCACATTATTGCACTGTGTTATGTGCAATAAATATATATTTTATTTATACGTAAACATTTAAGGAAAACTTTTAAAAACGTTTGACAAAAGATATATAATGCCTTTTCCTTGTCATTAAGAAAAAGTCGCAGTCTGTTTTTACCCACGAAACGGCTAAATGACAAAAGAGAGAGACAGCCATTCGTAAACACACAAAATAACTAAAGCAGATCTATCGCTTGCATCAGTTGCATGTTAAATAAATGAAAAATATTATTAGAAAAAAAAGGGACCGTTTCGTATCGCATGGAAATTTCATATCCCACAAACGTCAGTAACATGACAAAACCATTACAATTTTGTTTGCAGCCCAAAAGCGCATTTTCCATTTTATAACATATACTATCTAATTATTTACAGTGTTGAAAATTGTTTATCAATGATATTCATATTATTTTAGTTATTCTAAAGTATTCATGAGATCAAAAGTGTCATATAGAAACACATAGAACATTAATATAACATTAGCAAACCTGTATTAACCAGAGTTCCAGCAACAAACAGCAAATGTTGACGTGGACCAAAGACGTGGATTTTCATAGATTTTGTTCCTCTTTCACACATTTGAGACTGGTTACACAATTGTCTATTTAATTTTTATGCAATGAGATGCAGGATATATCAAATGTCATTTCATATACACTTGCAACAAAAGTGGAAGTATTATATCTTCTAGGAGAAAGGGAAAACAGTTTCTGAGTAATATTACAGTATTTTGTTAATCAAAGAAACGACACAATTATAAATAACACAGACTTCAATTTAACACGCACTTCTTCACGACGGTAGTCACAGTATGACGCAATCCGTAATAAGGCTTGCACAATATATGGCGCTGTATCACGTAATCACAATAAGCGCTTCTTATTGGCCAAATTATGAAAAGAAATAATAAGATTTTATTGGTCGGAGAATGCAACACGTTCATAGTGTCCAATACAAAAATTGTTTCAATTATGTTAATTTTTTCGTATATTAATAAAATCAGTTGTACGAGATTATAACAAAATTATACTATAAGATTTATAGTATACTTATAAGATTTAAAAATAAGAATATAAATGTAAAATAAGAATACATAATAGTTGATTTGATTAACTCTTGAGAAGTGACTAATCTGTAAGATGGCTGTCAACATAAATTAAAGATAGTAACGAAGGTGTTTTCTGTTGAATTCAAATTAGAAAGAATAATTGTACTTGACGATAAAAATAGTGATGCTAACAGTATGTAGCGGCCTAGGATTCCTCAACTACGAGTTTCACGAGTTTACAAACACCGACTAGCACAAGCCGCAAGTGGCTGCGCGCCTAGCGTCGAAGTCCTACCGATCTCCGACGTTTGGCAAGCAGCGTACGGAACCCCGCTAGGGGGAGGGTGTCGGGGCCTAGCCTAGCGGGTAGTTACAACAACAAGCGTCTGAGGTAAGGAGTCGCTGCCATCAGCCCCACTGGATGAGTCTAGGCAGTGACTCCGAAACGAAACGCATTCGCCTTTCTTCTCTCTCTCTCTCTCTCTCATACACCGTCCTTTCATCAAGCATCTCGAACTTTAAATTCCTCAGTGCCATTTGCCCATGCACGCGCGCATAGCACGGCAGCGGCGCGAAAATACGATCAGAAAGGAACCGCATGACTGACCGTCTGGCGAGGCCAAACAATCACGTTATCGTAACAATTTTTCAAAATGGAAAATCGGACGATTCTACGCTCAATGTTGACCAGTCGCGGATCAAATGAAAACCAAAGCTTAAAACTGAAACTGAAGCATCGAAGCGATTGTCAAATTCATTGAGGACACGTATACCTGCACAACACAGGTCCTTTGACTAGTACTTAATTTACGAGCTTAGTTGGCGAACAGCAATGTAGACAGGGTAAACGCGCATCGTGCTCGCTGATCGAATCAACCGCGAGTACACGGGATAAGTTTTTGATAAAATATGCTCCTCGCTGACTGAACGACGTAACAAATACACGCGGAGAAGGGCAGAATCTCCTGCGTTGTGCTGCTCGACTGGTAGACGTTGAGAGTTCGCTATATCTGCATACTTCGACATCCAACTATTCGCAGAAATTCATCGTCAGCGTATTGGCGTTGCTTCGGGGAATACTGATAAAGTTTTCAGGTGGTTCGTAGCGAGGGAGAGGGAGAGGAAGAGGGGAATTAATTCCGACTCCAATTAATATCGATGGAATATATGGTACTTAACAATTTCCAGATTCCAGCGCGGTGAACGCTTTATTTTGTCTGTGTCCGATACTTTTTTTTTTATGAGACGCGTAGAGAGTGAGAAATCCTTTTTATGCATTTGTGGAAAATTTATGAAAATTATGAAAAAATGTATAAAAGAATCGAAAGTGAGATATTTGTTGAAAGGAAAAGAATTTTTGCTTAGATCTCGTTTTTTTCCTTAATCTGTGCTCGTAAAAATACGAAATTGAAATTAATAATTGGACGAATCCGGTTTAACTATTTCGTTGTATCAATTTGATGAATTTCAAATCTTTTGTTTAGAGTATGGATTTTGAATCACATAATTGCATATGCAAATAATATGAGAGAATCTACAAAATATCCAATATTGAACAACTTTTTACCGAGGTTCTACTTCATTAATTATATTCTGAAAAAATATGGTAATTACAGAAATGGAAATAGAATTCTCGGGAGAAACACAAATTTGCTGGAAAATCTATAAAAAAATTCCATCATTTCACCCGCGACGTTCTAACACGTACAGATTCATTATTCAAGAACAAAGAGTAGAACAAATTCTCGTCGTCTTTTATTGGGAATTAAATTCAAATTGAACGAAATTAACGAAGATACGAAAAGAAACTAAAATCAACCATTGCACAAATAACAATAAACATCTAGAATTCAAAGAACATTCCTCTAAAATATTTTGTTCAAAAGAATTAAAACTTCGTGATACCATTAAAGTTGCAGGTATCGCGCGATTTCGCACGTAGCACCGCTTTGAAACATTGAAATAAACCTCTGAAATAAAAATTGAAGAGAACTCTCTCCGTGCACATATGTTGCGTCCCACGTTCTAACAAAATCTGGTATCTCGCTGAAAAAGGAAGAGAAGAAAAGAGAGAATCATCCACTTAGACCGAAACGTCGGTTTCACCGTTATTTTCGCAAAAGACGCGCGAGCTGGTGGCTTTCTGAGAAACGTCACGTTCCTGGGAAACGGGGTGTCGCGCTCAGATGACACAAACCGCGTCGCTTTGGTAACCGAGACGTGACAGCAGATGCTTTTCGAAATTAACGAAAGTTTGCTAATTCGCGAGGAGCTCGGTCGCTTCGCGGACCATTCGCGAGGGCGAAAGAACGAGCTCGAGTCAAACGTGCACGATTCCGAGTCAGGATCAATTTTTAAATAAGTTTTTGAATATCACACGTACTCAGAAAAGGCAAAAAATATTTCAGTACGTTACGATTCCGTTGCAGGTGGCTGTAATTACAAGTAACAAAACTTTAATTCCATAATTGAAATTCGTCGTATCAGCCAATTTGAGCTAGACAGCGAAAATGGGACGAAGTTGGACGTGTGCTCGAGAATTCGAGCCAAGTTCGACGCACCTTATATAAATTTCGTTTCGCTCTTCGACTCCGGAGCGGTTACTTGTAGATTACTCGCAACATTTACCAGATTCGATATTTTCTCTCGAGGCACTCGAACCTTGGAATTCGGAATTCTACAGAATGTGTTTGAATGTGTTTGAATGATCACATTCGTTTTCCACGAGCAACAAAACGTGAACACGTGAACAGAATAAAACGGAATAAAGACATGTTATACTAGCGAATGAACGAATATATTCACTCGATGCAGGCTAGTTTCGAATCCTAGAACGAGCGTCTAAAACGTGAGATTTCCTACAAACATCAAACGCACTTGCGTCGATTTGATTCAACGCTGTCCTTCCTATTCTTTCACACGCACAGCATTTGACTGCTGTTAATAACTGCGTGTTACTGTCAAGGAGGCGTGTCAATTGCAAAATTAAATACTAAAAAGAAACGATCAGTGACGATAAAAGTTCGTATGGACGACTTCCGCGTATGAAGAAGTGTTGAGATCCAACGATAGAAAGTTCGAGTGGCCACTTGCGAGGTACTCGGAGTCCCATCGGCAATCGGCCTTTATTAAGGGCGGGGAGCTGCAGCGATTACGCGGTGGCTGTCGCGGGGACAGACGTTTTCTGGGACGGCGGCATCAGCTCGCTCCAATTTGGCTGTCCGAGGAAGGAACGCGGCGCGGTAATATCCTGGACAAGCTGGAATCGCGCTTGTCAGCTTGGTTACCGCGAATAATGGATGTGACGGTAACTCACGTTAATGAAGCGCGCCATTTACATCTCCTCCACCTACTGGCCTACCCTGTCCCCCCTCCCGCCGTCGTGTCTTTGATAGCTGCGGAAATGTCTAGCCGCGGTAGTCCGCGTTTCGTTCGCCGAATCCAACTTCCAACACCGATGAACAGCCGACGTAAATTGGCAACTTTGCTCGTTTCCTTCCGAGATTCTCCTCTCGGCGATCAGACGCGAGACACTGCGCTCTGCATTGAAACGTTGAGTCAAAGTACACGCAGCTGACATTTGAAGTCTGACGTCGATCGGAAAATTCCTTCCACGTGGCGTCGACATATTTATAATAATCTAATTTGCACGTTTGATTGTATGAATGGTTGTTTTCAACGGTAGAGTTTCAAAAATGCAATAGAAAAGGAAATATTTTTACACCGTCTTTGTAGAAGTAGATTTAAATTAAATTAAAAAAGAAAAAAAAATGGCAGTCTTGGAGAATTTTATTCAAACACAATCATAATCTACCAAGAACGACTGAAATATTGTCACGTTGTAGAAAATTAAGCTCGGAAAAGTTTTGTAAAATACTTTGTGCTTGGGCTTGTTCGTGAAATATTTACATTTGAAAGTTTGAAATTGATATCAAATTAAAATTAAATAACAAGATTATATTAAATTAAAAAAATAACATTAAATTTTAATATTAAGAGGTTTGAAGGAAGAGTTTCACTCTTGTTGCATGAAATTTCGACAAGTTCTTCGATAAAAACTAATTGCGACCGGTTTTCATTATTAATATTGGTACAACTACGAGTGACTTCGAACGATCCTATAAAGGTTTCGTACTATGTTCTACGGGATATATAAAATTCTAAAAGAATTTCCCGATCGGTGGTACACAGTGGTTGTTTTCTGTCGGGAGGATCGAGGCTGAGTTTCTATACCAATTCCTTTCTGATCCATGAAAATCTCGTTTTAACAACATCGTAAGAGTACACGATGGAATTGAACAAACCGTGGATAGCGGTAAAATGCGACAAGAAATCTTCTATCGAGGACATGGGATTCTTCTCAGTAAAATACAAGTTGAAGATGATTTGCCATCTTCTGAAAATCGCGAGCAACCGTTCGAGAAGAGACAGGTGTAAGCAATGGATCGTTATTTTTTCGTCTTTTTGCACGGTTAAATGTGTAGACTGCTTTTTCTGTCGATTATATTCATTCGTATGAAAATAAAAAAATGTCTATGAAAAAATACATGTATGATATTTCTAAATAATGAAGCAAATAGCGAAAACAAATTCGTATCGATAATAATTGTACCATTCGTACCAATTACTAGCATCACGACACGTGATATCTTTGTTTCAACAGTTCTCGTTGCAGGATAACGATAATAATAATAGAAACCAAAGCGACGTAAAGACGTATCCTCTCGCGGATTAAGAGGATTAAGAATAAAATTATTCGGCTTGACTCGTTTCTCAGAGTAAACCAGCCCGCACAGTAAACTTAGAAATAGACTTAGGTCTAAAGTTAACATTAACGATCGTTAAACTCTCTCGGTAGCCTACCGATCTGCAGCCCGGATCATACGGCCCGGAATACTCGGAACGTTTAATACAGAGATGTGTAGGTACACCTAACCCATATGTCACCCAGACCTAGCTAATATATAGAACTCTCGTGTGAATCTGGGCAATCTAACTCATATCTGATCTAGATGCGAGTAACGCCAGCTAGAAATGTCGGCGTATGTATTCAGGTTGCTTCAATTTAAAACGAAGCAGTGCCTAACCAGAGGTCAAACCTCCAACCCCTGACCTGTGAAATTGATTCGAACGAAACTGACGATGTAGAGTTCAGAGCGTCAAACTGGACCAATCCCTAGCAAACTATCATTTTTCCTTGGTAAATCATTCTGCGTTTAACACAAAGAAATATGCATTGGAAAAATATTTTGCGCTAATCTGAAGAATTCCATATTTGCTGGTAAAGTATAGAAATATTCGTCTATTCGGTTTCGTTGTACGTGGTACGAATAAAATTATTGCATCGGTGTTGATCTAGAATGAATTGGGACTTGCAAGTATCGTATAGAGTTGGTTTAGAAAGCAATCGATACAATCAAAAGTGTACAATTCCCGGTCAGAATCCTAAATCTGTGGCGAAAGATTTATAAATGAATTCAAAACGCGAAAATTCGATTGTGCCAGTCTTGATTTCGTCGAGAAACAAAGTTTCTTACTATCCATTAATATCAAACTCTAAATTCGTTGATTAAAAATTTATCTTGAAATTGTCGAAAATTAAAACCATCCCAGAAGCTAAAAGCTAAGAGCTAAGAGCTAAAAGCAATTAATAAATTACCGAAGCTGATAAATTTGATCGTGAAGGGAAACATTCAGCAAAGTTGACTCGACGAATACTTGTAACCAAATAAAAGAAAAATAAAATAAAACCATCCACGGTTTTAATTATCCAAAATATGTTTGTATAATATTTATTCTTCCTGTATCTCGATATTAACAGTAATGAGAATGAATTTATAGATAAACCTGCGGTTCAGTTATGCTCTTGCTACTGTAAATACACAGTGTATAATATTCTGCTACCCTGACATTTTGCACAACGTGGTGTTCGTTGATTAAAAAACACGCGTACTTCGTTGTTTGGAGAACTTTGTCTAAAACATGAATATATGCAAACTATCGATGTATCGCGAATAAATTTACCCTGGGAACTTGCGAATCTACGGTTCGGGATGCCAAACTATCGAATAAGTATCTAATTGAAACGCAAAATATTCAGGTATTCAATAGTGTGTTTTGCATTTCATGAATAAATTTCTAACGTCTTGTGTTTCGCTGTCACACGGTATCTGTAATAATCTCCAAATTTTACACGTTACGATAAAACGTTCGCAAAGTTGTTCGTACATTGTATTTACCCCGACGAGCGAATAATTTAATAAACTACTGTCGCTATCGTTGCCATCTCTATCGTAGGAGAGACCAAGGCAAGTTGATACTAAATCGATTAGAATGAGACAAAATAAAATTTACTGTTTGCCCAATCACTTATTTAATCGTTCGTTATTAATTCCTATGTGTGTTCACAGTGAAATATTGCAAGAAATTTACCATTCACTGATTGTATCATTAGTGACAGAGAAAATGTACGGATGCCAAACATGTGCACCGACGACATTAATTTATTGATATATAAATAGATAACTATTTATTAATATATTTAATATATGAAATGAAATTCAACAGAATTTAATAGACCGAAATTGAATTTCTCAAACAGAGATAATTACAAATATTTTGTATTTCGTTGTACGGTCAAACCTCCGTGACTCGAGAAGTCTTTTTCACAAATAAAAATGCAAAACCTGTATTATTTGTGTATGATTTGTATTTTTTCGTCGTATTACTTGTCTCGCGTTCAGCACATATTTTACTCCTACTCGAATACAGAAGCCCAATTTCTACAAATCGAAGTGTATATTTCTACTAAAGTGTACTTCTAACGTTCTGTTACTTTGATTTTGTAATTATAAAGGAGAACTTTGAGAAAATCAACAGAGTAATTCTCAACAACGAGGTAGAAGAGTCAGATAAGGACACAGTGACTTGAACATTTAATCGAGGCAAGATCCAATAGTCAGACGTCGGTCAATACTCGGCTAGGAGTATCTTACGAATACTCAGTAGTTGGTACCTCAACTATTCAGACAAGCCAAGGTTGCTGAATCCAGCAGAGGTAGTCAGGTCAAATCATAGCTATTCATTTCCCATAACAGAAGGTCTTGGGTTCTTCGAATCCTAAGATATCCCAAGATATAAAGATCGACACCAATCGTAAGTGTTTCCAAAGGAAGATCCCTTTGCAGGCAACTACCTACAGTTCAAAGACTTATATATATATAGGTCTAACCTAAACTGAACCTAACCTATAATATATATATATATATATCTCCGTGGGATGCTCGCGAACGTTCGCGTCTTGCGTCATTTGGTAACGATCGAAAACCCGTCGAGCCGGGACGGTTCGATCGCGAAATTATTTCGCAATCAGTGCCAGGCCAAGATTAATTCGAGCTTCGGGCAGACCGCAGCGGAGCCCGAGCTACCGCGCGCCCGGGAACAGAGAAACACCGGTCGGAGCGAGAGCTGACGAGAACTGGAAACAAGGAAACGTCTACCAGCCACCGTCGTGATGTGTGTGTTTTAATTCCACCGGTAAAGCCGTCCTTTATTTATTGGCTTTCGTTACAGGATATTGCGACGGACTTCGTCACCCTAAACGTTCCTCCCCCTATTATTTTCTTTCCTTCTTTTCTCATTTTCCTTCTATTTTCCCGATCCTTCTTCTCTTTGCGGTGCAACGATTCGTGCAAAGTGAGTCTTAATCGTGCATCGATACTTTGCGCGTTAAATTCGGAGAAAATGAAAAGGAACGTTTCGTAACGTATGAATAAACGTCGTGTGAATGACATATGACATTGAAGGGATGCTGTAATAAATTTAAGGACCCAGGATGCTGCTGGAAGGAGAGAAGGAGTGAGAGAGAAAGTGATTTCTGCGTTTCGTCTCGAAGTCACTGCCTAGACTCATATCATCAGTGGGGCTGATGGCAGCGACTCCTTAACTCCAGACGCTTGTTGTTGTAACTACCCCGCTAAGGCTGGGTCCGGGGGTCACCCTCCTAGCGGGGTTCCGCATGCTGCTTGCTTAACATCAGAGATCGGTAGGACCTCGACGCTAGGCGCGCAGCCACTTGCGGTTTGTGCTAGTCAAGTGTTCGAAACTCGTAGTCGAAGAATCGTAGGGCCGCTACAATATGTAAGATACAACGTTATATAAGATACAAATACACATGATGTAACATCGTATACACAAGACGTTATGTATGAGTAAATCAATGAAAAATGTCACGTAACGTATAAATGTATATATAACCACATATACCTTTGTCCTAGATATCTAAGTTATCGAGGTACTAACTTATCTTGTTAGTTTAAGAGACATTTGAATTTTAATTTTATAAAATTTGTGCGATTGAAATGTCTTTTAAACTAATTTTCAGTATAAGTAGCTTGATACAATTTGCACAAATAATAATCTGCATTAAAAAGCATGCTATTTTATTAAAAAAAAAAAAAAAAAAAATAGAGGTGATCTTCATATGTGTTCATTTAGAAAACAATCTACACATACTAAATTATGATCATCTCTTCGAAATCTCTCCATTTCTTATCCCAGTTATTCTTTTTTTTCTTTCTGGAGTATAAAAGACAATTTACGAATAATTTACATTTATAAATTAAGACCGGTTAACCTGTAAATAATTGAAGAAAATATCCAATGCTTAACACATGCGTTTCAGCGCGTTTCAACGTAGTTGAAACAGCCTCGAATCCACTTCGTATCTTTTACATTATCCACATATCGTTGAACATATAATAGATTTCGGATGAAAACCGAAAATAAAAAATCTAATGGAAACCTGCCTAATTCACATCGATGAATATTATTCGCAAACATTGTCATGCTATAACCTGCAATGATAGCATTTGCTTTAACCACCTAACCTATAACTCGAAAACTAAGAGACACGCAGGGCATATATTCCGATGACAATTTTTATTTACTTCAGTACGTAGATTCGCACAAAGTGTCACTGACATGCGATTAAAAATCATCCTGTCCACGTACACGCGTTTGTCTTCTTTCCATTTTCGCCCCTTAAGCCCGTTTCATCCGGGCTTCGTCAAATCTTTCCCCTCGCTTCGACGTCACACATTAGCTGACTCGTGACTCTATTTTTCATTCCACTCAAGTGCTCCATCTTCTTCCAGCATTCTATTCGCCTTTCTCGTTTTCGTCGACGCCGAGCTTTGTCTCTCTGTCACGCGTTCATTTCGCCCGACACGCGAAATTTGTCTCACGTCTAATAAATCCGCCCGTACGCGCATACGGGTTAATCGAGTGATACGATCTTGCTCGCGGCGAACACATCGTGCTCCGTCTTTTTCGTCTCGACTCGCCGTCGGTCGTTCGTTGGCCACCAATGTCGCGTCCTGCGATCTGTACAAATTTCCAGCTGTTCGACTTTCTTTGGGAATCTTTCGTTGAACGATATCGTATACCGCATTCGCACGACTTTCATTTTCGTTTCCGCGCGTTTTCAACAAATTGCACGGCTTTCTCAATGAAAGCACGTTAGAATTATCTGCGATTCTTGGAACAATTATTTTGTTTATTTGAGGGTATTAAATAAATATTTCAAAAGACACGCGTATACATGTTTGCGACTGAATTCCTCGTCAAACTTTTAGACTTTCGGCGATTCAAATGATTACTGAACCTTCTTTCCAAATTGCCAAATTTTTCATTGAAGAGAAAACGATTGCTCCGACAAGACCGGAGCAAGAAAATTGACGGCGGTGATTATATTTATGGCGGATGATTCGTGGTTGTCCCCGCTCAGGAAACATTACGCACACTCGACTATATCGAACGGCCGGCCACGTGCATACATACGCCGAGCTATTCTGCGATACTTGGCGGAAGCATCGAACATTGTGTCCAGCAGTGAAATTCTATTACGGCGTTTGTAACTTTGACACAATGAACGACGTTGCATTTGCAAATCTCCGTTACGAATTAACGACGACCGGGCACGAAAATCGCTGACCCACGTTCAACAGTTCCAGGATTAAACAAAACGTCGTTCTCTAATTCAAGAATATTCAACGTAAGTGGCCAGTTGGCAATTCGAATTTTGAGCGAATTGCACGTACGAACGATGACGATGGTCCAATTAAATTTCTTCACTATTGTTAACGAAAAGAATGAGAAAACGCACGCTACAGAAACATTTTACGCAATTAACCTCATTAGATGCTTTTGCATTGAATTTCAAATTGGAATTATTTATAAAACAAGGTATAAATGATCAAAAGAAGCGATGCCTTTTTTTTTTTTTTAATTTAAACTGAAGATTTTTAATATATCTCGAGATCAAGAAATTGAAACATCGAAAATTCAAAGAAGTCGAGCAATTTGTTAAAATTTCAGGGGCCGTCGAGAAAGACGATGCGATTTTTACAGTGTTAAAATTGTGGCAGAGGATCTCGTATTGATCCTGCAGATTAATATAATAACATTCGAAGGATATTCCAAGACGACGAGGGTTGATGCTCTCGCAGTAATTTACTTAAGCACTTACGTTTAAAGTGCCCGCCAATGTATAATCTGACGAATTCTATTAACGCCAACTCCCACGGGGGGAATTCAATCGACGTTCCAGTGTTTCTTCAGAGGGTTTTGCATAATTGAAGAGCGTTCAAATGCGCGATAGCGATCGCGTACTTCAGTCTTGTCATTTCTTGCAAAAAGAAAACTTTTATTTACGTGTCTAATGACTAACTTGATTGGGACAAGTATTCGGGAAACTGTCGAGACGTTGACTGAAAGGGTGAATATTCTGTCCGAAAATGGAGAATGGAAAAAGTTCACGCGTTTTGTAGAATTAATCACAAAAGTATTAAATCTTTCAAGTATTTGAAACAGAAAAAATTTTCAAAGGGTTATCAGTTTTAAAGAAATTTTACGAAAATCTATATATAATTACTCTATACAGTATTCTGATTACAATAATAATACTTGGTGTGCTTATGGTAATTGTACAGTAAATTTCATAATTTTTTATTCAAATTTGTTTAAATTTTCCAGCAAACGAGTATAAAAATATATGACACGTGACAATTATATTGCGAAAAAGAAAATTCACAAAACTTCATCCACTTTCGAACAGCTCGGAATGATCTTTCTCTCATTAGAAAAGAAAAGAGATGCAAATCACATTCACGATTGTTTTCTTTTCTTTTTTTTCGTAAAGAAAGCTTATTCTTTGTCACATTTGTAACAATGATACAGAAACATAAAATATTGAATCAACATCATAAATCGTTCGTGAATACTACAATTGCCTGTAATATCACACCATCGTCGATCGCGAATGGAAACACTTGCGCGTACACACGGTGGAACAATCTATCTGTATCACAATTCGCGTTTATACACAATCGAGCTACAAGTGTTCTTAACAACGACGTAACCTAATTTATCTCCGAAGACGTGGGTTAACAGAAGGAAGGCAAGTCTCTGAGGTGACTAAGAAGGCTGCTGGGGCTGCAGTCTCGACTAACGCGTACACGGTGACCGTATAAATCACGTCCGTGCGCGAGAATGAAGCTCAGCGGCTCGACTGACCGCCCCGTTTTCTGATTTACGATCCGAACTTCGTCCCCGGTCTTATCTTCCCGAGATATTTTCGCCTGCGAAAAACCGTCCACGCCAGTTATATGAAGCACGATAACAGCAACGAACAATTTATAGTCCTGATTAACATTTTAACGATCTGTCTTTCGGATTCTATCCCGTTTGCCAGACGTGTATCATTTGCCCTTGGAAATTACTTTCGTCCCGTTTTTTTTTTTTTTTATCACTGAAAGTGATTTTAGCAGGGATAACCCAGAAAATCGGGCCTCTTCAGGTGCAACGCCGATGCAACGAAAATTTGCGATTGGTTGATTTGGGTCGCGTGATTCGCGAGGGGGCGTGGGGGGATAGACCTCGAGTAGGAGTGGCGTTGTCTGGTACTGAGCGATCGCGCCTGTAATTTGTTTCGTATCGATTCAAATGTTTGCATATCGATAAAATTTTATGGCAAAAGAGTCGTCTTCGTTTCCTAGTCGGAACAGTTTCTGGACCTTTTTGGACCTCTCTCTTTCTTCTAATTAAATCTAAATTCAATGTTTCTATTTTCATTCGTAAAACAGTACGAAACCCTTTGTACTCGTAATTTCGTTCACACTTATTTCTTCAGCAACGATAAAACTGAAATATACTTGAAATACAAACTGTATTGCGATCCTGTGTACGATATACATATGTACGTATGCTTAGAATTTTCCACATTTTAATTTTCTTTTGACTGCTTCATAATCTACTGAACAGTAGATTGAATCACATTACGTTATTATTAATTAAATATATCGAGAAAGCTAAAGATATTGCCACAAAGCAGAAAAGTCACGCAAGAGATTTCACATTTTTTAATTAACGTTGCGATATAATCATTTTATTCCTCGTGACGTGACAAAGTGCCAGAGATATATATCAAAGATATGTATTTAACATTTGAATGCAAGGAAAATTAAGCAACAAAATCACGCGAGGGAGAGCTACGCTAATGTTGCCCTGATAATCGTTTTAATCAAAATTATCGAAACGAATGAAGTCTCTTGGACATCTCGTGGTATGAGAAAAATACGATTTTCACGATTTTTCTTCCACGATTGTTTGATTTCGACGTGGAATTTAGACGCGGAGAGACGAGAGTCCTTGGGAACGGAACCAAACGAGATGAATGAAAATCTTAACGATCGCGACGTATGTTGGAATTCGGCGAGGTGCGCCGAGAGGTGAATCTTACCTATTAACCGGGACCACGCGATTAAACGGTAGCTTCGCTCGAGAGAATGTCTTTTCTACGACAATGCCACCACCACATCTGCCGTCATAATTTCCACGGTTATTGCGTTAATACGCGTACATGCTGTAGATACCAAAACGCCGGGAGCGCAGGTGCGCTATATTACGTGCAAGATCATGCCGAAGAAGTTGTACGTCACGGGTTTACGTAGTTCCGCCTCATGATAGCTCGCGAAATCGATTCTACTCTGGCGAAACTATGTTACCGTTGTAATTAATTGGAGATAATTTCGTAAGGGCCACGAATTTTTCATTGCTTTCGAATCGACGCGAATAGCTTTCAGTCGCGGTACAAGTTGAAAAATTATTTTCTTGGGACAAGTTTACATTGGACTTTAAATCGATTTATATTTCAGATTTTGAAAATTTTAAATGTCCTGCCATCGACGTGTATCGATCAATTCACGTCTCTGTTCTTTTTCAAATCTGACAAATATTTCATCTTTCCTGCCACCTTGAAACTGAACCCTTTTCCCATTAACCCCTATTAAGGGCGACAAATTATACGCGTAGCTAAAAATCCAAAATATAGGAACGATGTACATTTGTATTGAAAACGACTGTCAAATAAGATGACATATTATTTAACGCTCATAAAGTTCCTCGTGTCGATTTGACAGATTTTTCTTTTAAAATGTCACGTTACCACGTAACGCAAAGATTTTCAGTAAGAAAAATAACAATAATGATAGTCCTTTTACAGGAAATATAATTAAAATTAGAAAACAATTATGCATTCAATGCACCATCTTTTCAAAGATGCTTCGAATATAATTATAACAAGTAAAAATCCAAAATAAATGATCGCAACGTTAGAAAAAATTAAAGGAGACAGGGTCGCGATGTGAAATTGAACGCTTGTGCGTGAAAGCAGGATTCGTGTGAATTTTGTGCGCAATGGAATGGACAAAGTCTGTTTATTCTGTTATATTATGTTATAAATATTTGCACATTTGATTAGGTATTTGGCTCTTCATCACAGGTATTAATTTTTCATTATTGCGCTTAATTTGACACCAAGTGGAATGAGGGTTAATGCGAGAAACAAGCAAGAGAGGCAATTTCCAGAGCACGACGCTCTCGATCATCGTAAGATACTAGGCAAAGAACAAATATTTGACTGTTTGTGAAAACACTCGACTCAGTTTACGAGATATTTCGTAATAGACGATACTAAAATATAAAATATAAAAGTACGTACAACGATCAGCGTTAGGTAAATTTAATTTTGAATTATATGTAATAAATAACCTATTTTTTATTTTGAATCGTGTATGCAATTTTAAAGGTGAAATATTTCGTTTGGTACAATGAGCTTTCGATACCATATTCAAAAACAATGTGTTATTTGAGAGAATATCTGGCTCTTGAAATATTTTATTTATTTATTTAAATATATTTGTATATTTTTATCGCGTAAATATTCATTTACATTATCCATTTCAATTTATTTTAAATATTATTGTTGGAAATGGTGATATACATTCGAGTTCTTACGCTCTTATGCTCGTGACGTACGTGAGCAAAAGTAGAAACATCCAGTCTGTGTAAGACACAGAGTTTACACAGTAGAATCGACACGATCGCGAGATTAATGACATTATTACATTAAAACGTACCACTCGTTTTACTAGCATTATATTAGTAAGTATTTAAATAACAAAAAATTACTTTAAAGCATTATGTATACTTTAATAAAAAAATTGCATTGAAACGCTGATTGTAAGTGAGGAAGAAAATATAGCGTGACAATTTAAAATTTAAAACCAAAGTTTTAATTCAGTTTTGTGGCTGAGAAATATTTCAAAAATTAAAATGTTACTCAAACTATAGGATATCGAATGTTTTACGAATAGAATTTCAAAAATTTTTTCTCCAAATTTTTCCAAGTTTTAATAACGATACGTATCGTTTGAAAGAAGTTTATGTAAAAGGCTCAAGAATTTTAGCCGTCTATCGATATAGCGAAACGTTTGCTGAATGTAAAAATGACCATTTCGCGTCTGCAGCAAACGTTTCCAACGGATACTTGCAAAGTTTCACGCGAGCGTATAATTCGAAGAGGAAAATCAAAATAGCGCATCCTAAATGGATTCGCATTTGCAAATGCGAACGTCGAAAGTTTAAAACAGCAGCAATCTAAATTTCCCTCGCTGAAATTAGTGGCTCCGTTTATACAAATTTATGCTGAATGCAGAACCATCTATTGTTGAAATTGGCGGATTTTCAGAATGCCTGCAAGTTTCTCTCCGCCTCGCGCCATATTCCGAACCGCTGTCACTAAGAAAATATTTTCGATAATGGTACAGCAGACTGTGTACTCGCTCCGCACCTACGATCGATTTGCAAAATTTTGAGTTCCCTCCTCTTCCGTTATTTAACGCACGGAACGAGACCCACATAGTACGCTGTGCTGTCTCAATCTCGCAATATCAACCGAAAAATCGGGGGAAAAAAAGGGAAAAATACAAAAACAAAAAAATGCCTGGCGGCGTAAAAAAGCGTAAAATTGGGCTGAAACGCTACACCGGTATAAAGAAAAACAACGTTTCTAGGACTGAACGAGCGCGCTGTGAAAAATGCACGGAGATTATCCCGTTCCAGATACTCCCCGGTAAAACCAATTTTGAAAACTGAACGATTTTGAACGATTTTAGCCGTAACGTCTCTAAACAGCTGGCGAGTACTCGACGGGACTCGGACACCGGTCATCGAGAATTATCACCGTGCACTGCGCGCGAAACTTTTTGAAAATTTCCCCAATGTTCGCGCATTCGTGATGAATTTGACGATAAATCGATAAAAGCGCATTAGAACTTGACCGGAAATTCGCAGGAGAATGCCGCACGGCAGCGCGCCGCGAAATCTGTCGATGCAATAAAACTTTCGATATCTCCTAAGGGGTTCGAGTTCCATGCAACATTCCGACGACCCTCCTCGTGTACACGCGACTCATGAATATTTAATCCCGGACAGTGGCGAATCGAATGTTAACGGCGTGCGAAAATCTCTGTCAGTTGCATGTACGAGCGTGCAGACGCCACCTTGGATTCTGTTGATTGCGAGAATGGAAAATAAAATCTGAGAAACTGAAAGTTGGCAGCGAAATTGAATGCAATCCTATTGCGCGGAATAAAAATTCATACGAAGGACTGATAGAGGTGCTTCGAACGAAAATGCCAAGTAAACGAACCGTGAAATAGAAGAATTTCTCTTTAACAAGTGAAATATGAAATTAAAGCGTGATTAATGCGGGAAAGTTTCTTGTACGACAAAGTTTTATTTCGAGTGGTAAAAATCTCTAGAGCCGCACTTGTCTTGTAGCGCATTTTATATTTAATCATTGAAATGAATATCTAAGAATGTGTGTTTTTGAAAATGCAATGTTTTTGAAAAAGCGATGTACAATGAATGCAGTGAAAGTAATTTGAACTTATACAATGAATTGATTAAAGCTTGCAGTGAACTTTAATGTTGATTGAAACAAAAGTTTTATTGATCTGTCAATTTTTATCAACTATTAAATATCTCTTATAGTTTTCAAGTATGTGGCAAGGTATTTGAATTGCGCTTTTAATTGAAAATTAAACGAAAATTCTGTCGCAATGTTGCTTTTATAAAGTTGTTTCACAACTCCTCGCTGAATCTCTTAATTTATGGCGACACATTTTCTTAACGATAAACTTTCTGTTAACTTACACTAGACAATTGTGTAATTTTAAGAAACTCTGAAAAGTAATTTAGAACAAATTTCTTTAATTTTTAATAACTTTTAATGCACGAGATGGTATGTGATGTGAAATAATTTTTTTTTTTCGAGTCCACGTTTTTTCAGCCATTAGCGGCATTAAAGTGGCTTCAAAAACGAGAAATTTAAAGTTTATTTGGTTGTAACATACCGTGCGTTGAAAATTATTAAATCTAATTTACTTCTCGCTTCTTGAAATTGTACAATTCGCCAGTTAATCTTTAAATTAATTCCAAACAACGAAAAGAGCAATAAATTAGCTTTCATTTCACGCGCTTTTAAAAATTAACTCTAAATCTTTATTTCATTAGGTCTGAGTCTAAATCCGAAACATTTGTGTTATGATCGACGATGAAAAAATTATTAGACTGCGGATGTTTATACGTTTTCGAAAAATTTGATACGCGAGATCGTATCTGAAGTGTGAATAGTTTTAATATTCGGCAAATTCAACTCCATTTTCCGTTTTTTCTCGACGACGCTCGCAAAAGTACAAGGTCGGGCAAACATCTCCAGTCGGAGGAGGATTACAAATTGGCGATTTTCGCACTTGACGGTTCCGCCGAGCGTCGTTATCGGAGCAGCTTCGAAGGCAACGGGTAATTTCGGAAATAACAATTCGCGTGTAATTAATGCCACGTCGCGTTCGAACGGCGTTCGCTTGAAACGATAATTGGATCGGTCAGTTGATATTTGTCGGTTTGATAAAGTGGAACGCCGAGACGCAGCCGCGTTTTCACAACCGAGATACGTCGATGCAGCAGCAGCAGCAGCAGCAGCAGCGTCACGCCGGCCACGACTGAAAAGGGCGGACATTTCGTTGTCCGCGAAAATTGATTTCCCAGTGTGGTTGTACGTGGCCTTGCCTCCTTGCGGAGCGGCCTCGCGAGCGACTGCGACAGCCGCAGAGGGTAGCGACGAGCGGTGGAAAAAGACGGGAGATCGGTTGCCGCGGCTGGCACGTCGGAACGAAATGGTGAAAGCACGGGAGCGAAAGGGAAGAGAACGAGGAGTTACCTCGTTCCCCATAAATAACAAACAGATTGGACATTATCCAAAATCAATGCCGGGCGAACAACCCGGTCACGGAAATCGAGAGAGGGGCCGGAGAGCGCTATTATTTCCGAAATCCGTGAGGCACGCGGCACGTTTACGGATCGTTTGAACGAACAGCAGAGATCCAGGGGAGGAAGGAGAAATGTACGGCGTTGTGAGTAATTACACGGCGAAGAGCGTAATCGAAACGATAATTGTAATTATATATAGTAATATCTATTGTGTGTGTGTGTGTGTGTGTGTGTGTGTGTGTGTGTGTGTGTGTGTGTGTGTGTGTAATGTAATATATATATTATTACAATTATTGTTTCGATTACAATATTATATATATATATATATAAGATAATAATACATATATATACGTTACATATAGGGTATGAATATTCAATTTTATACCGAGACCTCACACATTGTGTACATATTTTATTTATAAATTAACAACGTCGCGAATTAAATTGTATAATCACAATGATAAAGAAATGAAATTAAAAGGATCTCTATTTTCACACGTTGGGAACGTTAAGAAGAATTTCCTCCTCTAGATGTTGCAAGATCTTCCTTTTGTCCATAGTTGACGAAACATCTACTTCTTTGCAACATTACCGCTGCTAATCAAAATATCATTCGTGTCTGATTATCTCTTCCCTCTCGAATTTTTTTTTTTTGCGCGTGCGAGGAGAAAGAAGCGAGTTGGATGGGTCAGAACCGAGGTAGGCGGAGGATGAGCATAAGGAGGAATATAATTGGTTCGCCGATAAAGTCGAGCACCGGTGCCCGGTACGTCAATCGGGTCGAAACTTAATTTCGACCTCGATTCGTCCAACTTCCCTTTGACTCATGGCCGTCCGTCGAGATTGGCCCGAATTGAACGGCCAGGAAACTTCTGCCGAGAAGCTTCCGATACCAAAGAGGAGGACTCAGATCATTTAATCGACTACGACGATACACCCTCTCAACTTTCAACCTTACGATTCCTTGCAATCTCGAATTCTCTGCTATCGTTCGAGAAAGAAAAAAGAGAGAAAGAAAGGGGGGAAAAAAGAGAGGAAAAAAGCGCTACTTTTCTACTTTTCTCCTGCGCGCTCCATTTCGTTAAAACCGTAACTTTCAGCGTATACGCTGAATACGTTTTCTCGTGTTCACGTTACAAAAGTTCGAACGAAGGAACGATAATTTTTGGAAAAATTCCTTTAACACTCGATTTTTTACAAAATTTCAGATGTGCCGTTTCCTATTCGCCGAAGAGCAATGAATCGAGTTTCATCGATGCGTCTCTAAATTGTTTCAACAGTTAGGAAGATTTCAAAGTCGAAATTCAGTTCTCATTTCCGTGATTGAATCAACTTCCTAAGGCACAGCGAGGCTAGAAATCAATTAATTTGCGTCGCGATTTTCGAAGAAGGTAAAAGATTTTTGAATGCTTTGATAAATTCTCGATTATGCGTTATGCGAGCCTTCGTGTCAAATCTTCGACTTGATGTGAAACATTGAAATCCTGACTTTTTTTATTGAAATATATCGGAAAGATCGGAAATTGTCAAAAATTAGATAAAATTGGTCAGTCAGTCAGTGCCCTTGACGAGTGATTTCGCATTTGGCGGTACAAATGCAGGTCATACAATATCGCAATTTGCGGTGCAAGCGAACAAATTAAAATTAATTTCAGCTTCGAAACAAACAAGAGTCGTTTATGCAATAGCTAACGGAAGGACGATTTGTTTCTCCACGCGTGTGTGTGACTTACTCGCAGCGAAATAACCAGATGTAATTCCACTTTTCAGAGGATATTCCCGAAAATTTGTTCACAACTGATGGCTAATAATGTTCGCCGACCTATTTCGTTTGTATACGATTGGACTGGCAATGTCCAGGAGCGCGAGGGGAGGGGGGGGGGATATATAGTTACGAGCGCGCTCGCCAAAAAATACCGTAATAAAGGTAATAAACGTTTTTCGACTGACCATATCTCTCGTGTAAGTAAACCACGGACGACCTTTTAGTTTTAATGGTCGTTAGCAGCGCGAGGACTTGTTCGCAAATGACAGAGATGTTTTTTTTTCTTTTTGGCTTGGCAGAATTCCTTCTCTCTTTTTTTTTTTTATCTTCGCGCACCATTAACACTTACGCGACTATCAAATGAGCATCAGACACTTGGACTTTTTTACGATAAAATTTAGGAATCTAGTAATCTACGAATGTTGATTGAATGGGAGCTGAAGCTGAAAAACGTCACGTTGAATATGCGGATGTAAGAAGGATGTAACTTGCTGTTGATAATTTTGCGATTGACGAATAAAAAGCAACACTTGAGAAATGATCATTCGACGAATTATATAAAAAAATATCCTCCGATACGACGCAAATTAGAACACACGAATTTCCTCAAATTTTAGATCAAAGATTAGGGATTAGATTACGTTTGTCTTCGTTCTCGTCGCGACACACTATAATTCAGTTGTTTACCGCGACAAAGTTGGGAAACAGATACCATTTTATATGTTAAGCACGCGAGGTGCCTTGTCTACCGGGATATGCATCTATCGGGATAAGCTTCTTTCCTTGTACTCGGAACATAACCCGAGGACATCTCGCTGCTTCAAACGTCCCAGAAATCCGCCGATGCTCTCTCCTTGCAGCTTTTTCTCTCAAGCGGGACTTGCTACGAAACGGCAACGTCACTCGGAACGCGCGATCTCGAAGCCTTAACGGAGCAAGCAAGCAGAGAGGAGTTCGATCTCTCCTCTCGAAATTCGTCGATCTCTCGTAATTTTAGAATTTTCAACTTTGTGATCTCTGTCGGGCAGATTCTTGTAACGTAACGCAAATTACTATGGTTGTCCGTGACGATGCTGTATGTGGGCTAAAGACGAAATCAAGTAAATGATTTTTAATACGAAGAATCTTGAAACTTGCATTTACGAGCATTTTCGTAACTCGCTATAAACGTATATTATATTTATGTTAGAGCAGTAGGAGAATTTAGCAACATGTATCACAGATTTCATAAAAATGTTAAAATATCCGCATACTTTTGAGCAGTGCTTACCTGGTATAAATTGTCATTTTTAACCTGCTTGCTTAGTATAAATTGTAATTTTTTACCCAGTTTAAGTAATATCTGCGAGTTTCATGGCATTGTATTATCGAAATACATGTTAAGTTCATTGAAAACGTCAATAATAGTCTGCGGGTATATTGGAATTTAATAAAAATCGAAGGAATTCTGAAAAAAACGTGATCATGCCGTGTTACTTGGGAGGCGATTAATTAATAGACCAAAATTTTATTTTCGTGCGTGACGATGCTGATCCCAAGCACACTGCAAGGGTTTGTAAAGACCACTTGCAGCATTTATAACACAGCGATGAATCAAAAATAATGCAATCCCCCGATCTGAACCCAACAGAGAAGATTTGGGATGAATCAGTAAAGTGTGTCCAAAGTCCCAAAATGACTCGTGAAACAAACGAAATCAACGAAAAGAAAATTTAACTTTCTCGCGCAAAGTTAATTTTATTATTACTACAAACTCTCCCAGCTCAATATAACTTCATATGACTTTGAAATAAATTTGAGAAATGATAACAATTTCCTAATGGTTTCCTCCAAATTTATTTCATTTTCTGTAAGTGTCCTAATGCTTTTGGAGGGGCGTGTAAGTCAGCATTTCCATTTCAGACGGAAAGACGAGCCGAGCCAGAGTCAAAATTTTCAACTGACACGAATCCGTGCCTTCGATCCGTGTCTTTTTTTCCTTCGCCTTCGTTAATGTTCATTCATTGTTCCTAACAATGGTGAACGATGAGGCAGAATTGCCCTTAATTGGTCTACCTCACCGAAATCCTGCTGCACGCACCTGCACACGTACTCTTACGTTTCGTGATACGTTACGCGAGTCGTCGTTGGTCGTCGACCCGAGGTTTTCCCACACCGGGCGACTGATGTCATTGACCACAAGTCTCTCAAATATCCTCTGAAATTTGAATATGTGCAAGGAGATCGAGGTTTTTTGGATTGAAGAAGCTAGTAAATGTTTACACGACGATGCGAGGAACATTGTCGAAATGATCTAACTTCAACCAACATTTGGGTCCACAAAATGGAATGGCGAGCCATAATCTAAAATTGCTTCTTGAAAAAATATTGTAAATTTCTGTCCCGCGAATTGCCACGACAATCAAACATAAACGAAATTTGACAGACGTACACATGTACGGACTTCCAACTGATTACACGCTCCTGCGTGATGTCGTCAGAGTGTCAAACGATAGTATCGTACAGAGCATTCTCGACGGAATATTCTCGGAATAGTTTCTGGATGAGAGTTAAAGTCTTTTTAAGCGCGCGTGTTCTGGACACGAGTCACTCTAATTTCTTAGTTGAAAGCCAGTAATGGCCATTTACATTGTAACCCCGTCATGCGGTCGTGTTACTCTGCTATTAGTCTGAAATCTCCATTAATTATCTCCGGTGAAACAGTACGCTCCTGCAGCCGGTCTGACCTCGGCCAGTGCTACATTTCTGTGAAATACATCCAGGTATTTAGGCAATTCGAATAATTAACCGCACGACTAACCTGCGCCCGATTCGCCTGATTACTCAGTCCATAGTTCAACCTGAATCTTCGACGAGTTACAAATATCGTCATTGAATGGGTTTCTAATCCCACGTGTTTCGGTACCGTCGATTATTTTCACAAGGTTCGCAGTATAAATACTTCGCGCCATAGATAGCTGACAGTTTTCAAATTTTGATTGTCGATCTTTTTTTTTTTTTCTTTCTTTTAGGAATAATTTGTTTCGTACGTGTGCAGCGAAGAGCACGAGTCAACTGGTAATCGCAGATTTAATTATCGTCAATATTAATTTAGAATTTTGTCGAATGCAATACTGAGAATACTTCTACATTTTTATTTTCAAGAAGCTTCAAGTCCTTATTATATCGATAGTGTTCTATTTTTTTTATGACATTCAAACTATCATAAAATGGCCAATTTATCATTTTTCACGGAAGTTTAATCGGAACGAATATTATTTCGTTGCTCTCTGAAAAGATTTTCGTGCTCTGAGCTGAAGATCACTTAAAATTGAAATTTGGAAATGGCAAATTTTTGCACAAATCGAATTACCTTGTAGAGTAAGTCAACGCGAAACAAGACTGACGCAGTGTTACAAATAAAAGATATCTGTAATCGAAACATAATTTTATAATTCATATTTTTCGATTTACGTAAAATATTGGACAACTATCGTTAACCAATCGTTATACTCTTCACTGCGACTCGCCAAGATCAACAAACGACAATATCGTAACAAGTTATTAGGCACTGTCTGATTCTTCCTTCGGAATTATCAATTACTAACAATTAATTAACTCGAATCGTGCTCGCGAAGCAACACGCCGATCTGGTTAATTGGCTAGTAAAGAGGGAAACTGCGAAAAGGAGATGGCGATCAAGGCCCCTGAACAGGCTACACCTTCTTCGGCGATTTATCCGCGCCGCCGGTTCTCCCATTAACCGACCGGCAGGATTATTCGCCGTATACTTTTTTCCATTTTTTTTTTTCTTCTTCGAGAAATATGAAATTCCAATTGCCGTTAAACGCTGCGGCCGACAATTCACGAGCGGTAATTAAGTTAATCGGGATTTGTTAGAACGGTACAGGCCGAATTACCACGTTTTGAGGTCCGATAAATTTGACTATTATGTCCAAGCATTTCCATAATCTCCTTTATTATCGCGTAAAATCGAAGTTGTCGTTGAACGGCACTTTTCAGCCGTTATCTCCCCCCGGCCGGATATTTATATACGTGTTTCGGTTGAATCGTGTAATCCAACTATCACGCGCGGTCGCCGCGGTTATTTAACGCGAACAAAATCGAATTCAATTGTAATCTAATGTAAAGTCTAACTGCGGCCGTTAATCGCGCCGATTCCGCGACTACGACTCTGCGGGAATTAATCAAGCTTTAACTTAACAAACGCCGTTGAATAATCCAGCGGGTCTAAAAAAAACAAGAGGAGATGTTCCAAATTAGAAATTAACGCTCACACCGTCACAATGTGTTGCGACAATTTATCGCGACACTCAAAGGTACACAGTCGATGGGCAAAAGAAAGTTCGAGAGATAAGTAAGAAAAGCAAGAAAATGTAGCAAAAATTTTGTATGACCATTGTAGAATACCGATGCCAATACGACAAAAATACTGACTTGTTTTCAGTGTCCTTTGTCGAACTTTGTGAACCATTCTAACGTAGCGTAAATCGCCAAGAAAAGATAACAGACTGTTAACACTAGATTTACGGGCGTTTCTTATATATTTATTTCTACGAGAACCCGTCAATTTGACGGGTAAACGAAAATACGCATTTTAAAAAGTAATACGCACAAGTAAAAAGTCTTTTTTTAAAAATTACCAAGGAAATGTTAACGATAATATTAACGGTACACGGCGATCATATTTATCGAGCACACTTTTTACAAACATACTGAATTTCGTTTGAAACACGTCCTTACGTTGGCAGTGCAACGATCATACTGAAGATCGTTTCTCATTTTAGGGATTCCGGCAATAGACATACGCGAACGAAAGTAAACACTCAGCCATACAATCCGCTTGTTTATATACTCGCGACGCGATCGAGATAAGGGATTGGATCGAATGATTTTACGAACAAAGCGAATATATAAGGATTATTTATGAAATTTGCTGGTCCGTCAATTTGACGCTATAGTTTTTTGGGTATTTCTTTTCGAAATTTGAAATCCGTCAAATTGACGGGTAAATCTAGTGTCGATAAAACTGAATTTGACGAGAATCCTTCAATTTTAGTAAAAACGCATTGAACGTTGTGTAGCGGCCCTACGATTCCTCGACTACGAGTTTCGAACACTCGACTAGCACAAGCCGCAAGTGGCTGCGCGCCTAGCGTCGAGGTCCTACCGATCTTCCGATGTTAAGCAAGCAGCATGCGGAACCCAGCTAGGGAGGAGGGAGGATGCCGGGCCCAGCCTTTTAGCGGCGGGTAGAGTTATAACAAGCGTCTGGGGTAAAGGAATCGCTGCCATCAGCCCCACTGGATGAGTCTAGGCAGTGACTCCGAGACGAAAACGCCAATCGCCTTTCTTTTCTCACTTTCTCTCTCACTCCTTCCCAGCAGCATCCTGGGTCTTTAAATATACTTTACAGTTCCCTAAACGTTGAAAACTGTCGAGGACTCTGCAACTAGCACGCTTGAACTTACGATTATTAGATTAACAGAAAATTGGTTCTCCCTTCTTCCAATACGTGACAATACGAAAAATTGAACGAAAGAGAAAATCATTTGCTCCCAGACGCGAGCAGTTAGAATACAACACGTTCGCTCGATCTCCAAATCAACCACCAAATCGCACATCCCGCGCGTATAATCCACGTACTAATCGCACAGCCGGAAGTTGAATTGAAATATTTGAAATATTCAAACCGCGTTGCGCAGTATGTACAGCGAAGGATAAACAAAACACAGATGGCAAAAAGAAGGAAAGAAAACAATTCACGTTGCATCGTTCCGTGCGAATGTGCCGCGCTCGTATGAATAACAGAGCACGCGGAAAAATTAATATTTACGCGAACGTCACCGTTGCGAATCGCGCGACGTTGTTAAACCGAATGATAGGATTGCTGCGTTTTTTTTTTGCTTTTTTAAATTCACGAGTGCGCACGAACACGTTTCTCTCGAACACGCTGGAAAATGGCAGTCGCCGGTTTCACCGTAATTTCGTGGCGTTCCCAAGGAGGAGGAACGCAGGCTTTCGACATTCATGAATGCACGGACACGAACCGAGCCTTCATTGCGCGATTCGCGTCTGTTTACGAAGCATCTGGCCGATTATGTTTTACCTGCGATATTCTCGGCAATGAATGAATAAATTACACTTGCCATTCCGAAAGGCAATTAAAGACCCGGATCGGTTTCGATTCGGAACGACGATCGCGGAAAACAGCAGCCGGATGAGTTACGAGCGGGTTTTCTGCGTCGAAAGCGACCAACATTCGAAAGGGAACAACATTCAGATGCAAGACTTTTTCTGAACATTATATTTATGCAAGTTACATCTTTAAGACGAGAATAATCAAAATTACACGAGATATGTTCGATTTAACAGAGTCTTCATTTGAAAATAAATTTTTCACGATGGCTGACACGATTTCGATAATTTTCCTCGTCTGAAGCAGGAAAATGAAGAATCATCTTGATCGCTTTTTCGTTTTCGTTTTCGTTTCGTGTTAAAAAGAAAGAAAAAATGGGGAAAATCAATAAACTTCAAATGTTTCGTTTAGCACCAGAATTTGAAGTATCGCGGCAGCTATTTCAAAAAATGAGGTTTCCAGAAAAAACACGTTCACAGAAGGCTATTTTCATTTTCTCGTACATTTTCTTTTTAATGACTTGAAAAAGAGTTAAAAATATATCTTTAATGGACGTGTGTGTGTCCATTAAACATTTATAATTAATTAAATTCTCGCGAGATCAAACAAATCCTTCTGCACACGCCTTTTCAAACACGTCGCTCCAAGGAAATACAAAAGAAAAACCAGCGAAACAAATTCAACGATCTAGAGTCTATGGTTCTTCCGTGCATAAAACGTTTAACTTATTAAAGACTAAGAAACAGTACGTCGCTACGTTAAAATACCCCAATTTTTAAAATTTCGAGCAAATTCTTAAAGTTTTATGATGCAACTACAATATTCAACGACAACAAAAAAAAAAAAAGAAAAAGAACGATATTCCACAATGTCACACGTTTGAAAAAAAATTGCAGGCGAAATGTTGCATTTATAGTTCGTTTGCCACGAAATCACAAAGAATAGAACAAAGTTGGTAATAAAATACAAAACACCAACCTTTCGTTCGTAGGCATACTTTTGCAAATCTTATAATTTATATAATTTCCCTGAGAGATGATTATTTCGATCAATTTTGTAATTTTAGAATAAAGAATATTCATTAATTCGTCAATTCTAAAATCAATAGGCTAAAAACCGAAACTATCTCAATCGATATTCGCAACAAAATATATACCGAAAGAGAAGGAAAACAGAACGAAAGAGTGATGTCGTCAGATTGTGCAGAGTAAATCCGTTAAACGAGGTAAACTTTTACAATAACTGTTGAAATATGTTGTGGAAAAAGTTACGGCAGCCGCCTGTCGTTGTTGCCGGTTCTCCAACAACGGATTTGGCTTAGTATACGCCGCGAAAAGTATGAAACGGAAATTTTCTAATTTTCTAAGCCAGACTTTCGAGTCTCCTCGATCACGCGGATGGACGATTATTAACTCGTCAATTTATACTAAACTAAAATTTTCTCTCGTGACAAAACGTGAAATGAGAACAAGATTATTTCACTCGTCGAGTATGAAACGATCAAAAATAAAAAACGAATTAAATAAGAAATAATCCGTGACTAAGTTGTTTTGACACCACGAGTCAAAAAGTTAACCCGTTGTTTCATATTTTTCGACGCAATATACTAATAACTTAAAAAATTACACGAAACGACCAAAAGATGAAGATAAAACCATAAAACCACAAAGAAGATATCTGCCTAAAAATTTGTAACTGAACGTAATAGAGAGTGTAAAAAACTGCACGACTTGTACCCCAGTACAACGATTCGTCTCACTGAAAGGCCCAGAAACAACTGTTCTGACTCACTTTTTTTTGCCATAAAATTTTATATGCAAACATTTGTTGAATCGATAGAAAACAAATTACAGGCGCGATCGCTCAGTACCAGACAACGCCACTCCTACTGCCTCGCGAATCACGTGACCCAAATCAACCAATCGCTAATTTTCGTTGCATCAGCGTTGCACCTGAAGAGGCCCGATTTTCTGGATCACCCCGCTAAAATCACTTTCAGCAATAACATAAACGACGTAAATTTAAACGAGTCGCTTTAATTATTCAAGACTGAGAAAGGTTGAAAGCTACCTCACCCTGTCCGAATCGGTTGAAATTTCGATCAGCCGCGTCCCAAGGAATTAACGACTGAAAAATTTACTCAAAGAAGGGGCGAGGGGCAGGGGACGCCAGGTCCACGGTGTTTTTTGCAAAAGCGGCGCGGTTAACTTTCGTGCGTTCTCGACAATTACCAGTCACCGTGGGGACGGACCTTATTAGCCGAACACGCGTCGCAAAAAAGGAGAAACGCGATATTTCTCGTTTAATTAGCCAAAGGTGCCTTTACAGCTGTTTAATTTAAAGTCTCGAACGCGTTCCGAGGCGAAGGACATGATTAAAACGCCGGGAGGAGAGTTTTCCCCCGGTAACGCGACTCCTTGAAAAACTCCCTGGCGAAAAACGGCTCGCGACGACGGGTTCGACGGCGCGTGGGTGAGGTCGTTTTTCTTGTTCGTTAAAAAATTACCTAGGCCTGCCAAGTTTCGCGCGATCGAAATTAAAAGGAACCCTCCTCTCCTCTCCTTTGGAACGGGCGGGCGTACGACTGTCAATTTCTCGCGAGAGTAACCGAGATCGGCCGTGAGCTGCGAGTCAAGCGACGAGAAGCCGACGTGCTTCCTTCAACGAGCTCCCCGCTTTGATCCCTCTTTTCGCTTCGAATCAAGCCGACGAGATTAAAGAGGAGGAAGCTGCGTTGCCTCGACACAGGGTGTCCCGTAACCGGTGAAAATTACAGCCGAGCGGCAGTCGAAAAAAGAAAGAGTAAAATTTCTTTCGGATCGAAAAGCATTATGATTAACGGGAGAATGTTTTTTTTACAATCTCTCAGGACGCGTCAAAATGGAAACTTTACTCTTTGAAATGAAGCCAAATTGTTGCACGATCTTTTTTTCTTTTCACCAAGTGATGATAGTCGAGCTACAATGCAATTTGAGGTATTTTTATGTTTGATCGGTATTTTCGAAATTCGAAAAGACCGGGAAGAAAAGAGACGGGAACGGCGCGTCGAGCGAGAACGATGATCGAGTTGATCGGGACATGACACCGCGGCGAATAGGACATTTCGAATTTTTGGAAATTTAAATTCAAATTCGTCGCCGGCAACTAGCGAAATCCCTTGGGAACGAGTTTGACCGACGTAAAAATACGCGCGTCGACCCGTTACTGAATATGGACTCCCTCGATCCTTTTACATATCTCTGACACTGAAAATTCCACGCAAAATTTGAAAATCGCTGTAATTAATGTTTCGTCATTTGGCAACAAATTCGAACTTTTTTGGTTACTCTTCCATTTTCCATTGGGTTTGCAAAATTTTATTTCGAAACGAAAGCAAATATAAATACTATAACAATTATTTCCATGAACTCGTTGTGTTTTATTTGAAAAATAGCTTTCGAGAAAAAAGTGACTTTACCTCGAATTCGAATAATGCTTCGTTTGAATTAATTCACTGGAATAAAAATTCACAGAAAATGGAATTTTTAGAATAAAACCAGAAACTCATTGAGAAATAATGTTAAAAATAAACACGAAGATTAAATATTTCATTTGATGGCTATAACTTCGAAAGAGATCACTTGCCTGTTCAAATTGACTAAGGTCGAATTATGCAAGAGATAAAATGACACGTTATTTAAATAATCGTTCTTCAAACATTTTGTCCCAATAATATGCAAACCTGTGGATTTTTACGCATCTTCAAGCGTTTACAAATGCAACTGAACAGCGACATTCAGACGTAATCAGATAACTCAATTACAAACACTATGCAGATTACGATTTTTCAGCTTTAAATAAATATAAAAATCCGCCGTCTGATTTTATGTATCAGTATAAACAGAAATTATTTTCCTTTGACGCACGTCTCTCTTCGAGTCTCAGCTTCCCACAAATAAATGAAAATCCGCAATTACGCCCGACGAGGGGCGGGATCGATCGTTGCGTAGCCAACCGGCTAGGGCGTGAAGATGTTTTGAGAAAAGAATGATTATTCGGTACTCGAGTGGTGCCAGCCTCCCTCCCGTTATGAGAAAACGCGATAACGAGTCCTCGAGCAGAGACCTGATCGATTTATTGGCGTTTGAAAGCCGCTTCTGGCTTTGCACGTCAGACGACTCTATCCGCCCCGGAGAAGTATTACGGGTCCGCGCATTCCTCCTCCTTTGAAAATTACGTCTCGTTAATCGATCGCGTCTTAATTCCCGTAATTATCGAACGATGAAGCGTCATCGGTCAATCTTCGTTCCGGGGGAGCAGGGATTGTTAAACCTTCGCGGAGATGTAGTTACGACGCGTAATTACCGGCCGTTTCTACATTCTGCGTTCGAGCCGTGCGCCCCGTGGCCGCGGTTCCTGATTGATACACCCCGAAATTGATTATCGGTTCCGCGGTCGTTCCCTTTCTTCGCGCTGTCGAACCTTCGTCAAATGTTATTATACGTCACTCGGGGTTCTCGCAGTGTCCACAAAAGTACACGTACGTACGTACGTACGTACCGTGACCGCGTATACTCGCAATTTTGAGACGAAACGATGGATTTTGAATTTTAGAAAAAAATCTAAATCTTTTTTTGAGACTAATTTATTTATACGCTTCCAGGTTTCTGTCGATAAAAATGGTACGAATTTTATTGGAAAAATTACAGAATTTGTAAGTAAATTTGTAAAGGTAAGGTCACTTATCTTTAAACTAAACCAAGTATCAAAAATATTTTACACGTGGTAGAAGAGAGTTGCAAAATATTGTCTTTTTGATTCTCGAACTTTTATTATTATTGTACAATTCATTTCGATCGCTTGTATCATTCATTGTTGGAAATTGTGCACGTTACTTTTGTAAGGAAACAGATTTTTGCTAATACGTCATCGGCAAAAGAACTAGCCCTGTCGATACTTTATCGATTCGAATATTAAGAATGATACTCTTGCTGTCAAACTAAGTTAATATGAAACTAAATTAATATTAAACTACTTTGTATACAAATAACACGTGGCTCTAGTTGAAAGATTGCTTTGACACTGTGGAAGCGTTCCGATTTCCAACGATTCGCAAACGCAGATCGATTTGCTCGCGCGAAATATCCGAAAAATACTGTACTCGCGCGAGAGAGGCAATTTGCGTTCCGTGGCAAGCAAAAACAAAATTCCAGCCATAACGAGGCGTTGCAGGAACGCGGGAACTTTGCAAAGTGCACACGGCGTTGCAAAGCAATGGCAGAATCGGCAGGTGAAACAATTCGAGCGGCGAGACACGGCGAGTCAAGTTTCGACGCGAAGTCGGGGCGCGCAGCACGCCCCTTAAAAATGCAGCTCGCGAGCGGAGGAAGCGGAAGTTGGAGAACGTGAGGAGAAATCGCGGCCGATCTCGTGCCATCGATCACCCGCCGCTCCCCCGCGCGAAAATAGTTGCTCGCGCGACTCCGCGACCAGGGATTTCGCGATAAAGTGAATCGTGCAACCCTTCCTCCCCCGGACAGACCAATTTCATCGTCGCTGCGAGCTCGGCCCCTGCCTTCTACCGTTTGATTTATCCGCTCGGTATCCATCGACTCGTCCCTCTAATCAATTACCGTTAAAACCAACCGCCGGGGATAACGCGAAAGGAGACGAACGCCGCGACGTCGCTTTCATATTTGCGCGAGAGCGAAGCACGGAAAATATTGGATCGTCGAATAAGTTTTCGTGCGGTTTTCGGTCGGAGTTTGCCGCAACGCGTGTAATAACCGACGGGAGAGCAAGTTCATACGTACGCGTATCGCACGGTTGACGTGCAGATATGCGTCAGTTAATCAGCACGCTTCGACCCCCGGTGCCAGCGGTGATTATGTTCAGGCGCTTTGAATATTTACCTTGCCGAAGTATTCGAACGCGGAAACATTTTACGAATGCGTTTCATGCGAAACGTTTTCGAATTTGTGCAGAATTTGTAATCATGTTGGCTGAGTTTGAAACAAATTCAAAGCATGTACGTATGTACGTACGTGTGTAAAAATTACGAGATATTTGGTACAACTATTTAAATATTCAGAGGTTCCATTATATTCTACTCCATATTCTATGGTTTATTGTATGTCAATAAGCCTCGATATTCGGTGAGTTTATTTTGCTCGACACAGGTAACGTCAATAAGTGATTTCAATGTTTCGGTCCTCTTTTGTGTAAACGCACACATTTACGTTTGAAAGTACGCAGGAACATGTATCCGGGGTAAAATTATTTACATTATATTTAGCTTTGTCATTTTTTTCCCGCGGACATGACTTTTTTTAAGTTCAAAATAATTCTTAAGAGAAATACTAATTTTCCTGTTAATTACTCGAATTCTCCCGTTCATTGTTCCCTCTCCTTGTAATAAATTTTCTTTTCTTATCGGCTCGTTGTTTCGCGTGGAATCGCATGTCCATGGTTCGTAAGACAAGCCGAGTACTAAAGGACTAAACAGGAGAAAATAAGAATCAAAATTATTTCAAATAAAATAGAATCTTCCACGGACAGTTTCGGAAGAGAACGTGCAACGGACAAAGAAACGCGACGTAATGCATTTACGTTAACTCGTGCAGCAACTGGTTTCACACGGGGACAAAACAAAATCGCGCACTTTCGAGTATTTTTGTCAACGATGCGACTGGGTTTGCAAATGAAAAATACCGAAAGGGGAAAGGAGAGCCCGTTGGCCCCAAGTTGTCCGCTGGCGGTAATTTGCATATAAACCATATTTTACTGCGGCTACAGACGTCACGCGTCATTCGGTATTGTTTTAATACAGGAGGTGTCATCCGAACTAGCGGGACATAACGAAACCCGCTCGCGTACAACAAAACAGATGGCCCGTGCGCGCGCTTGCAACGGCAATTGCAACGAAGAAAATAGAGCAGCCCGATAAAACGCCCGAGCCAGCTAGCCACGCTCGTCTACTCTCTTCCCTACCCGGTTCGTTGCACCGATTTAATTTCTTACAGCCTCGCTCTGCACGTCCCACTCGGAAAAATAATTCTTTCCTTTTTTTTTCCCCTGCCCTCCATCCTCGCATCATTTTATCCGCTTCCAAAATATTTCCAGAGAGACTCTCCCGCGTGGTACGCTCGTCTGTTCAACACTCTCCACTTACACACTCGCAGTCGCTCGGACGTTTCTTCGTTTTTGTTGCAGGATCGTATCGTTGACCGTGGACCGGGCGTTTGACGGCGTTTTATCACTGAAAGTGACTTTAGCGGAGGTAAGCCAGAAAATCGGGCCTCTTCAGGTGCAACGCTGATGCAACGAAAATTAGCGATTGATCGATTTGCGTCACGTGATTCGCCAGGGGGCGTGGCGTAAATCTCGAGTAGGATTCAAGTGTTTGCATATCAATAAAATTTTATGCAGAGACGAATCGTACGAGTCGAGCAGTTTTTTTGGCGATAGAAATTTTAACGGATCCGTCTCGGCGACGAAACATTTATGACTGATCAATGGACTGGTATTATTCCATCATCTCATATCGTCAAATTTCGCAAAAATGATTCTCTCCGATTTTCTCAAACTCGGACAAATTTCTGCAACTTTACTCTGATCCTCTACAACAAAGCACGGCACTCCTCCTCCTCCTCCTCCATTTAAATTCCGTAACACGAACGCGTAACAGACAATTCAAAGTTGTCCAACGTCAACGTACGTCAAGGGGAGTAACACCCAATGAAATACGAAGCAACGAGCGAGAAACTTCTCGAGGGAAAAGACGACGAGAGGCAAGGAAAAAGTGCGAGAAAGGTAGGAACACAATAGCGCGGAATCGATCGTTTAAAGTTTGTTACGAAGCGGGTGCGGACAGTTGACTCGCCCACGCGCAGGAAAGTGAAATTTTCGCAACGCGGGCGGTTGATGATAAATTGAAGCGCGAGCGGCGCGACGCGAAACGCCTGGCTTCGCCCGCTTTTATTTATGCAGCCTGCCCCCTTTTACACCGGAATGTATTATTTCGCGACAATGTCAACCCTCGAGTTCCTCTTTCTTCCGCGCGCGATTTATTCTACGCCGATGCTAAGAAGCTTGCCGCGTCCCCGGGAACACCGGATTTCCCGCGGCGCGGGAACGCACGGCGATTCCTCCTTGTTACCAGAGCCCCATTCAGTCCCGGATGCGTCTCCGTTCCGCCTCAGCCCCCCATTATTTAATATATCCCCTCGCCGTGTCGTTGCGTTCGGTCTTTTACGCGATCCCGCGATACTCTTCCTCGGTCCGGCTCGGAGCTTTCCAGATACTTTCAAAGAGAGACGTAATGAAAAATACTTGACTTCATTCAACCGTGTCTGCTCGATGTTATTCGATATCGTACAACAGAAAAGGGAAGAGAGAGAGAGAGAAAGTTCAATCGACGATGTACTTAAAACACAATCACGTTACCGTTCGTTGCGCGTCGTAAAGCGCGGGATTAACAGATTTTTTTTTATTTCCTCCCTTCTATCCCCTTCTCGAGTTCGACTCGCTCGGTTCATTCATCCGTAATTGCCCCTCCCTCCCCTCCTTCGTGTAACGTACACGCAACGATTCGCGATTCGCGATCGATCAAATCCGCTTGTTCGCGGATCCGTTGTGAAATACTTCTCTGAGAGAGAACGTTCCTTTGAACGCGGTGTTCGCTTGTAGTCGAATTTCTCGCGCGATTTTATTCCCTTTTCAACATTATCGCAAGGAGAAGTTTAACTTTGTAACGAGCTTGTACTTTCGGAAGTGATTTTTACTTGAGACAAGTTTTGTTGAATTTTTATTCACTGTAATAAACATTTTTTTTTTTTTTTACCGAGTAAAAATCATACGTACGATCATACGTCATTGATTGATCCGGGAATGTCATTAAAATTAAATTAAATATAAAATTATAATAAAATACACGAGATTGCTCAATAGCGTTTAACAATTATTTATTCTACCTATGGTTAATTTTATTAAGTTCTATTCTCGTGCATTATGTTGGATAACTGTTCGTATTTATACTTTGAAACTCGCTGTATTTTACAGCTGAGTATTGATATGTTTCTACCTCTATGCTCTGATATTAATTTCAGTATCATTTAATTTTCTTTAATTACATTCGATTTTTAATCTTTCGTGTAATTTATTTGAATAATAATGCATACAAATACAAACCGTTACCTGTACATAATACGTTCTTCCTTCGTATTTTTTAATCTTTTCCTCTGTAGTTTTATCTCTGCTGTATTTCCAATACTTGTTACTACTAATAAATAAATCCTGCCAAGTGAAATTAAAATTTAAATTACATAACAATCATAAAACGTTGAATACCACACGATTCCATAGTGATTGTTGTAGCAGTTAAAGTAGAAAATCGTTGCAAATGATTGTATTTAGCGAATAAAAAACAGTTCACGTTTCGAAAAAAAGAAAAGAAAAAAAAAGCGAGTTTCTATTAGACATTTATGGAATGGTAGGTTTATAAATCGGGAAATAGTCGGCGCAAAGTGTCATCGGACATTGATGCCTTAATTTGGCAAACACGGTGTCATCGAATTCCGAGCGAGAGGGCACGATCGTTGCGGTGGAACGTAATGGCGCGATGCGTCGCGTAAGCTGTGGAAATTTCGACAATGTCGACCAATTTTGACCTGATTAGCGGTCGCAAGACCTGTTATCTCTACGAGCGCCAAACGTTTTCTGTCCAAACACAGAAATTTTTCCTGCGATTTTCCACGTAATGGCTCTCAGGTGTGACACGAAAGATAAAGAAGAACGAAATGAGAACAAGGGGAAGAGAGGATAGAAATTGGAAAAACAACAAGATAAAAATCTAAAAATCTAACAAGAAGTTAAAAATTGCACTTACAACACGAAATGTAGCGTAATACACCTACGTATATCTAAAATGACGAGCAATCGGCTCAAACCTTCGCGTAAATAAACATATCATTCCACCATCAACAGCGAAAAGAGAAAAAATAACGTGATTTTCAATAACTGAATAAGCGCACAATCGAGCGCGCGTCAGAGTTTCCTTCCCTTTTTCACATTCATCACGGCGTGTAGCAGAGTTTGCCGCTACTCCGCGAAGATTAATGCCTCGGGGATATAATTGAAGGAGATGTGGAAAATTGAGATTGCACCTTTGACCTCGTCCAGCCCGCGGCTTCGGTTAACAATCTTGTAATTTTCTTTTTCCCTCTCGACTACGGCTACTAATGAATTCATTCCCCTAAAAATAAAAGTGAAAAAAAAAAGAAAAAAGAGAGAGAGAGAGAGAGAGAGAGAGAGAAGCAAAAGAAGAAGGGGCGCCGCGAATCGTTTTGTGGATCCAGAAGATGGGGCCGTGCAATCGGCAAATTAGAACTCCTGCTAGAACGTCCAATGTTTATTACAGAGCTTCCAAAGGAATATTAATACGCCTTTTATTTCTTTAATCGCGTTGTGCTCGGGAAGAAAGGATGGATCGTTCTGAATTAACAAGGAAGGCGAGATTATCGGCCGACGATTAATTATTGTGCAGGGTTAAAATAGTATCTGGGTCGAAAACCGCTATCCTATTAAACATCGAGCACGACTCGATCGATTTCAAATTATACGCTGTCTGCCTTTAATGCCCGTCCCTTTGCAAAACAATTTCTCTTAAAATGAAGTGTGCTTCTCGCAATGCCTAGATTTGTACGTATCTCTCGCTTGAAAAGTCTCAGAGCACATTTTTGGTTTTTAACATTCGACACTCGTTGATGGAATTTTTCAATTGCATTAGTCCATTTTTATAATGAACGTGTATTCGTTGTTATATTATTATTAATACTCGAACAAACAACGTCTCTTTTTAATTCTTCAGAGACTGCGCACGGAAATGTTGAAAAATTCAAAGTTCACATTCACAAAGATGGTAGCTTATTCAAACTTGTTGTGAGCGTATTATGAGCTCGTTATAAGTTTGCTTATTATAAGTTTGCAAGATACGATGACTCAATTCCTAGATCGAACGTACGTTAATTTTCAAACAAAAAATGATCGTGTATGTATTGTTTTCGCGTTGTATTGCTAACAGTAAAATAACAAAGAACCATATGAAAAAATAAAAAGACAAAAATAAAAAGGAGGAAAGAAATTTGTTCATTTAAAGGTTCGTTTTTCGTTCTAAAATCTGATTTGTCACGTATAGTTGAACATAACTAATTCCGAATGAGATTAGGCTATCTACTAAAGTAATGTTCAAAGATGCTTCGTTTCCAAGAAAATTTAATTAAATGCTAGATGTATTCAAGGCGTATATATTTCTTTGGAGAATAGGCTTTAAATGGCAAATTTTCGAATCCGATTCTCTATAAAACGAAAGCTCAAATGAACTATTATTAGAATTACGGATTTTTATTCAAATTAAGGCAAAGATTCGTTTCGCATTTCTTTATCCTCAAATTTTCCACGAACGTATACAAATCCGCAGTCGAATCATCACATCTAACTACTGTCATGCACGTAGGATAAATTACGTTAGTTACTCCTTTTTCATTTATTGTTGCATCTGAAATCGTCCTCCCATTCACACTGAGAATAAAGAGGCGGTACAAATGCGTTTCAATTGACATTCGCATCAATTTCCAAGGTGTATCTGTTTAAATGGGAACAGTGATTCCTTTTCGATAAATGCGACGGAAGCTTCTTTGGGACGCGATCCTTGAAGTTGGCGAAAGATTAATGTCCGAGTGCTCGGGCGACGTCGCATAAAACGGAAATTCCTTCCGCGGACGGTAACGAGAAGTTTGCAAAAACACGCAGCTTTTTCCTCGTTATTGCCCGAGTACAAATGGGGGACCGTTGTGCATCGATTACCATCGGTTACCTCCTTCTCCCTTCGTTCCTCTGAAATTATGTTTAACCAGTCAGTTTTTCTTTCGTTCCATCGTTGGTACTCCGCTCGGTGAAAGAGAGTACTTCAAACCGTTGCTCGCCATTCTGGTTAAATACGAAAAAGCATAACTTCGCCCGCGAACAAAGTTAGCGGGCGAAGTTAATAAACGCCCGATCGTAGCAACCATACTGCGGATATTCGCGCGAATTTGTATCGATATAATTGAACAAGTCGAATCCATGTATCGACACGACGAAATTCGCAGTACGAGTTCTTTCGTGCCTCTCTTCGAAATAGTATTTTGTAATTATTGATGATATCCTGCAATAATTCTGATTCGCTGAATACACATTTTGTCCACTGGAAAACAGCTTTGCAATTATTGGGATTAAAAATTTTAAACCGTCGCTGATTATTCGATGGATTCGTGGTCCGTTGTTCATGGTTATGATATATTTTCCGAGGTAACATTTTGATTTATTTTTATACAGTTTGCAGTCAGCTAAATACCTCGAGCATGCCTGACAAATTTTCAATCTCTATTTTCTCTTAAATGATGTTCTTTCTTTCTGATTTATCTCTGACCAGAATATATATATGTTTATTATTTGTTATTTCCGTGAAAACAGACAAGCTAACAAATGCTCTGATAATAACAACAATTGTCATATCCTACAAGCGTAAGAACACCGAGCATCAGCGGATTAACATTAATTACCATAATTCATTTCCACACAATTTATGCCAGTGTGACAACCAAACGTGATAGGTATTATGCCGGATACTGCAGAAAGAGAAAGTCACGGTATTACAAACTTTCAACTAGGACGTTAATCCTATTTGACTCGTTGATATTTGGACAATCCATTAAATTATTAAACAGTTTACGAACGAGCAAAGCGCCAGATAATTTCCCTCTGTGCTCCAATGTGCATTCCGTCCAACCTCGAAACTACGTGTGCACAAAAATTCACGGACCAATGACAACGGTGCAAGCAATTTGTTAAACGAACGTACCCGCCAAACAGCCCCTCCTCTGCTCTTCTCTGCTCTCTCGTTCGATGCTGACTCGGTTCGTTATTCTTTTCCGTGTACGATTCTAATTTGAGAATCCAAGCAGAGATCCGACCCTCCAAGCACTTCGCAACCTTCAACGGGAATACGTCATCTCGCGCCTTGAAGGATCCCGACTTTGCTGGAGATATCGGAAACGTCGGAAAGGCAGCATGAATTTTTCAGTCCCATTCGGCTCTGTGTTTCCTGTCGATGCTGCAACGCTTGTAACTTGTCTATCGGCTGATCGTTTCACGCTCGAGCGTCTCCGCACTTCTTCCCTCCCTGTCTGTCTCCGCATTGACATTCTCTTATTCGTCGAGATACTAAAAATTCATCTCATAATTGGTTCGACTCGAGTCGAGTCACTTTGGATTAATCTCGCGAACGTTTCTCGTTTCCTGCTTAAACTCTCGGCGCCGTAGTCTCGAGTACCGAATTAGAAACGACACTGATCGATCGGATTTAATTTTAAGTCGGATCGGAACGTTCGCTCTGTCACCTGTATGTGTTAAAACTCTCCGCTTGCACGATCCCGGATGTTCATGGCCCGAAGCCATTCACGGTTTATTGTGATCCCGCGGGAAATATTTTCATTCCAAACGACTCGCAATTTCTTTAATATATTGAATATATTAGATATATTTAATATATCAAGGTGTATAATATTTATTATATTTTATCACCGAAAGTGATTATAGCGGGGGTAGCCCAGGAAGTCGGGCCTCTTCAGGTGCAACGAAAATTAGCGATTGGTTGATTTGGGTCAGGTGATCCGTGAGGGGGAGTGGCGTTGTCTAGTATTGAACGATGCTTCTGGACCTTCCGGTGAGACGAATCGTACTGGGGTACAAGTCGTGCAGCTTTTTTACATATTTGTTAGCGTTTCAGCTAAATGACATCAGTTAAATATCTGCTTTATTTATTGTTGATATTCATTGCACGATACATTTCTGTTTTATTTCATATTTTATATATTTTACTCTCGTTGTACCATTTGCAACGCATGTACTGTACACGAATATTTACAAATTAATATTCCTGTACACGTCTGACGCATGTTGTATTGTCACGTGCATCGTACACGTAACAGCAATATTCTGTATATTTACGTATATCTGACACATTTATACTTCATTTTCATTATACTCACATCTACATTTCAACATAGACGATAGATATCACTCTAATTTGCATAGATTTATATTTCAAACTTGCAATTTATGTAGATCCGCGGCCTTCGTTTCGAAATTACGAAACTCCGAGGGAACATCCCGCCGTCGTGATGCGAAGATTATTTAAATAGTTGTAGACAATGAACGTAACAAAACCGAGAGATCGTGCGGACAACTTCGGAGGATATTAATTCCAGGAAGGAATCAGTTTGCATAAAAAGTGCATTACTCAAGGAGAATTCGCGATGCATCATTCATCTTCACCACCCCGTTCAAAGTGGAAATTTTAATCTCCTCCTATATCAAAAAATAATGAGAGAATATCAACAACGTGACGGAAGGATCGTTCCCCATCGAATAATTTCTCGAGAAAGCTGTTGCGCGAAGTATCGCGAAATACAGGCAGCGTATCGATCTGCAGTCTCATCGCGAAACGTATGTACGTGGCTCGGACAATTTGTATTACGAGCAATAATTAGTGTCACGTACTAATTCCGGCTTCGATCACGCGTGTACCTATCAACCGCGTATTTGAATTTATACGATACAATTCGTTACTGGACAATTATATAACAATTGATCGCGTTTCCCCCGGTAATAATATAATATGTACACATTACATGGAGCAAGATTAGCCGATTAAAACTGATACTGTGAAACCACTCGTTGCTTATCGATTTTGAGGTTTTCATACTTTCTGCACGATTTCTGAGACATCTGAGACAAATTTTCTAAGTCTACAGTCCTGCTCAAAAGTTTAAATTGTATACTTTTTAGATTAGATTATTTAGAATTTCGAGAAAAACAACGGCTTTCTCACGCTAATATTTATCACGATAAATATTTATTGTTTACAAATGAGTATTTTAACCTAGCGTGGCACCTCAATTTCTTTCAATTTTGTGTAATTATGAACTCTGGAGAGAAAACCACTGTCCGAGAAAAGAGCGTACGAAATCAGCCTTTCAAAACTTTTTATTACGAGCAAAATAATCGTTTCTAGATTCACCGAAGTTTATAACACAGCATCAAAGTTTCACAGATCTTCCACCTGAATGAAAGATTTCAACATCGAATTCTCCCACACACGCCCTCGTTAACTCGAGTAACTCGTCGATCAAGCGCCGTGTTAAATTTTCACCGGTAGCTTCGTACCCGGCTGATAAATTCCCGGCTAGTCGATTAATGTAACTGATATATAACTGCATATTTTACGAACGGGCGGAAGAAGTTAATTAACGGGCGGCGTGAATTACCGCGCGACTCTGAATCAAATCACGGTTAGAAAATTAGCGACTGCAGCAGGCTCAAAGGGGAAATCTCCGGCGAAGTGCGTAGGCAAAATGCTTGGCGACTATAGCGCCGACGATTAATGGCAACTAATTAGTGGCATTAGGCGGCGATTTTAGCAACGCGGAACATTTTCGTGAAAATGGGATTAACGCGGGGTATTAACGAGATTACATTATCCGATGCATCACGTTACTAAGCGGAACGGTATTATTGTAACGACTGGCTCAGTGTCGCGAGGAAGCCGACTGTTTTAACCCTTTGCGTTCGACTTGCATCTCTTCTTCGTACTTAGATCCAGCCGACAGATCGGACTTCCTCATTTTACAATTTTCTGACAATCATCATGAACGTGTACGATACGATGTACAACAGATCCAAGTATCCGAACAGATGCCTAAAGTGAAAGCTACAGTAAGACATTTCTCAAGATAGTCAAACGATTCACATGAGCTAGACTTCTTATTGCTTATACTCACGTATATTATACTTGCTCCAACAGGTTGACGATATCACGTGTTAGAAAGATATAATTGACGAAATAATGATTATTTGAAATGATGCTTCGCAAATAAATTGCTGGTAGATCGGAGAAGAAAAGTTCGTCGACGCTGCCGATTGTTTCTTCCGATTCACGTTCGCCGATTCTCCGTAAGTAGAATACGATTAGTAGATCCTCGTCGAACCTCGTCGGTTCTTTCACGTCGTTATCGAACGCATTACGAACAATATTACACGCTCGAACGGGAACGGGTGCAACGATATTCACCGATGTTGATTTAACGATTAAATTAAATTCCATTAAGCGAATTCACAACCCCCCTCCCCGTCAGTTCGCTCGAGGCATTCTGCATATGCACGAGCTACGTTGTTTTGTTACCGGCTGCAACGACCTTTCGTGAAAACGCGAGATAAAACGGAGCGAGTCACAAGTCCTGGAATTGCATAACCGTATAAATTGATCTCTGAATCGAAAGTTTCATCGCTGGGAAAAAGTGTGCCGCGGTAAATTAGTCGCGCGTCATTGCAGGTCGTGCGTAAATCTGGTACGTTCGAAATTGTTTTCGCTGCTTTCGCCGCTTCGTTTCTCGCGTCACTTACTCGCGAGAACATTGCACACTGTCCTTTCTTAAATTTATCTTCCTGCGTTTCAAATTTACGTCTGATTTTCGCATGCTTCTGCGAATGAATATAATCGCTACGAAGAAGGAAGAAACTTGAAATATACCCAGCGTTCCAAATACTTTCTTTACTCGAACCAAAGAGATGACAAATTTGATAAGTGCCAAGGAAACAGGAAATGAGAATATCGCTCGACTTTTGCACGGGTACGCTGCTTTCAATTCGACCAATTAAATGGATATAATCGCCGAAAAATAGAGTCGACCACCGGACAACAGCGGGTGGTGGCTGACCAACCAACCACGCGGAACGATGGTAAATGATAATCATTCGCTAGGAAAACCCACACACATATGCAAATATCGCGATAACGAAATCCCCGACCTAGTCTCGAATCGACGACGAACGAGCACTGCGCGTCACGTCTCCGCAAAATGTTGAATACCCCGGGGAATAGAAATCTGCGTATTATTCGTTCCAGTTTAGCAGAAATATATATTATATATACGCGCACGTGCATACTGTGGAAAAGAACTAGACGCCCGTCGCGTTACCACTTTGTGTGTAACCGCGTGTGTCGGCCGCGCGTGTGTGCAGAGTCGAGCGAATGACACAATGTCTCGAGGGAGGCCACAATGGACACGATCCAGCGTCCGACAAGGTTTATTGACCGAAACTCCGAGACTCTGCGAGAATATACATACACGGAATATTTGTCCAAGTTTTCGACATCCAGTTCGGCCTTCGTTTCTCACGTGGCACGAATTCCAGTCGCCGAGGAAGCGGCAGATGGTTAGCGGCGTTGTGGAACGCTCCGAGATAAGAAACGGCCGTCTACTCGTTCGCGAAACGTGTCGGAACAGCTCCGCTCGCTCAGCCAACACCCTCGATATAATCCGGGAAATGACTCGGCGGCTTCTTCGCGATACCATCACCCCATTCGTCCCGTGTTTAAGTAAATCACTCCCGCCGATATCGGTTATATATATATATATATATATATGTGTATGTATGTACGTATATAGGCACGTATATATATATATATATATCGGAGAAAATTGGAATTTCGCGCGATAACGCGCGTGTCATATCTTCACTGGCTATGACGGGATTTTTTGCCGAGTTCAGAGACATCTCTGTTGCGCGTGACGACACAGCTCGTCGCGGCTCGACTGCAGATTTGAGAAAGCAAGATACAGAGTGCGGTAAGAAAAAGTAGATGCGTAAAGGACGCTGTCGAGTAGAAGAAATTTCTGTTGATTTTGTTCGTAGTAGTAGAATGTAAATAATTACGGTAGGCAAGTAAAGTAAGATTATCTGTAGTTGAAATTCTCATTCGCATAAACTTGGGGACAAATTATGCAATTGGAGTTAGTGCAACAGTCCGTTGATTCCCTCTTCCACTAGTGACTTTTCGTTCGAGTTTAAGTAAGTGGATTCGTTTAATCGGGTATGAAATTTGGTTCAAACAAATGGTTTCACCGTGTAAGAATATGAGTTTGTTTGAACACAAAGTTGAACGTAAAGTCTTGTATTTTAGACTGGATAATTAAAGGGCCAAGCACCGCTCGTCTTGGACCAACATGATCATCAGATCGATCCTTTTGTTCATCAAATCACGGATGTGATAGTGGCGGTATGCCTCCTACGTTGTCCTACGGAAATAATCACTCGGTCCACATATGGTCCCATTTCAACGCGCGTACACGGGAAAACAAACGTTCCCCCTCCGGTCGAGGGATTAATATTGTCAATTTATCGATATCAGCGATCGTTCGACGACGCGGCTCTCTCATTCGCGTTATTGAAACAAACGAGACGTTGAATTCTTGCCCCTCTCCCCGAATCACGCGTTTCTGATTGCGATTCTTATTATCGTCGACGGTTAATTCGACGGCGTGGCTGGCTCTCCGATAACAGCGACTCGTTACTGGCAGCGCAGGACTGAGATTTCACCTCTACGCTGTACGCGATACCCATTCGTCAATCCGGTCACGCGCAAGGCCAGCAGACGCGGCTTTGTTGCTTGGAAATTCGACTAATGAGGACTCTCGCAGAGGATCGGTAGAATCGATTCTGCGTCTCGTCTCTCCGCTTGGACTTTTCGTTCCTCTTTCTTTTTCTTTCGCCCAATCATTGGCTGTCTTTGGAATCAAGTTACAAAACCAAATGTTAATAATGTCGATTTTCGTTCGTCTCGACAATGACACCGGGCATCCGGTAGATAATTTAACCGAGAATATATATAATTAATAAATTAAATTTGAACGAATTAAGTTTTATTGGAAATTAGTCTGATGAGAGGAGAAATTGGAGAAATTCTGTATATTTGGCAAATAAATTTTCAGTACCGGACATTGGTTGTACCTTTCTGGGAAATTGACACGTGTTAGAATGGCCCGTTTCTGCAAAACGTGTTGGAATTACTCGCTCGACAAACGACTGCATGCAGCTTTCAATCACGTCATTATCTCGATTTAATGCTGAACATGCATCCATAATTCATTTATCTCCCGCCGGTTGTTGGAATATCCTGCCAACGTTAGAACTACCGGCCTCCACGGATCAAAAGATTCTAGATACAGGCGGTAGCGAGTAATTAAAACAAATAGTCACTTTGTCTCTATCGAAGTCGATATCAATTTGGACGAAAATATATCTCTTAATCTTTCAAAGGAAATCTGAAATTCGCGATATCGACAAGGTTTACACACGCCGTAAAAAAAAGTCCAAGGCAGTGAGATCCAAAAGACATGGACGTATGCCCGAAACAATAATACAATTGCAAGACGAAAGATATAATTGCAGACATGATTCGACCACTTACTATAAAAATCGTGAGTATAAATTTACTCTTCGACTAAACATTTTTATCGACGTATCCTCTGGATGAAAAAATCCTATGGATGAAAAAAAGAAAGGAAAACGCTGGTTTCTTATCAACTCGTATTCGTCTCGACGAATAAAAAAAGAATTATAGTCATAGCTACATATAATAATAGATTGGGAGCGTTCGAATACTTTCCTAAGCTACTGTGTATACATATATAAAGAAGTGTGAGTAAAGCAGAAGGGACATCAGGAAAAATCACACAAAAATCATCACAGACTAAATGCGATGAAGAAAAGGGAGAAAAAGAAAAAACATTCGATCCACTAATAACGAAAAAAACAATCGACGTTAAGTGTTAATCCACTCTGCATGGTCGTTGTTCTAAAATATTTACGTTCATTGTATAAAACTATTACAAACCGATGACCACGTATTATATTAACATAATATAAATTAATACTACACGTGTTGTCAACTATATCGTTAAATGTAATACAATAAAAATTAATATATTGCAAATAATATTGTTTTGCTCATTTTATCTGAGGAAAATCTCAAAAACTGCCATCCTACTTGTTCCTTTCCCTCCAAATAAGTTCGGCGCATGGGTTGGATCGTTACGGCAAGCAAGTTTATTTCACGCACCGTGATAAATGTTGCGGAAATATCCGGGAAGATAGAGAAACGTTTGCCCGACACGTCGATTAAACGTACGATCGATTAATTGGCCGAGGCAAACGGCGCAAAGAAACGGGTTTTCTCCCCGGTGGAATTTCCTAGAATTCCTCCTACGGCGATAACGGAAAACGGCTGTTTCAATCGTTCGGAGCAGTTCCTTCGTTCGGAAGACGTATCGCGCGGCCCCGAGAAATTGTTTTCCACGGAGAGGAAGAAGCGTCGTTCCTCTTGGAAACAGACAACGAAAACAATCGAACCGCTCGTTCTCGTTCTCTATTCTACTCGCGGGCGCGCGATCTGCGGAAAGCGGAAACCATGAAGACGTTGGCTCGTTGTTGATAGGTGCTCGCCGCTCGAGCTTGCGCGCACGGTGGTGTCACAGCGTTGTACGCACCTCGAGCTTCCGGAAACGCACAGCTGCGTCCCAGCCCTCGTAAAACTTTGCGCACGTGCTCCGCGCTGCGTGCATAAATCACACGTGACGCAGGCAATGTGTGGTTAGAAAACAAAACCGTGTTTTCTCTGCATTATCGAACGACAATTAACATTAGGACCCGTGTCAGAATGGCAGGACGCGTCGTTAACTCGTTAAAGATCATTTACGATTCTTCTCCATCAATTTGTATTGAGAACTTTATTTTTTATTTTTCGTTGAAGTTACGAAAGGAAATTCCTCTCTCTCTCTCTCTCTCTCTCTTTCTCTTTTTAGACGCAAAAAAAGTCTTCGAATTCAAAGGCTTTTTATTCTTGCGCGGAAGAAATTTGTAATCGCGAACGTAACGTGACAGAAAAGGAATAGCGCTTGCAAATGTTTTGCGCAAGTATGAAATTAGTCAATAATTAACTAAACGTAATAGAAAAGAAAGTTTACAGTAGGACAAAGAACGCAAGTTTCTATTTATACGTCGTATTTTGCCAAAAAATACTTTATTGTAAATGTATCAAGTTCTTATAAAAACTAATTTAGAAATTGTTCCATCACTTTGATAATTCTTCATTATTAATGCAACCACGACAAACAAAAACAAGATCCCCGAAAGTAAAAACTACTTTGACTCTCTTTTTCTTCGTGTTTAACATTCGAATCCCAATGAAACACGTGTATATATATATATATATATTTTTTTTTTTTTTCATTAAAACATCAGAAACAACGCGAGATCGTACGATCCGAGTTCAGACGCAAAAGTTCCGACTATCTGTAGGAGCGTTACTTTTACGTAGCACTTATGAAGCATGCTATAGGATGGCGAATACACCTGCCGCCTGACGACATCTGCGCCATTGCCGTGTTCTTGACTTTACCGATATTGGCTACATCCGGTCGAAGGCACTTGGAATATTTAGAATTTCGTACGAGAGCTAATTTTACCCGCCCGTGTGTCTCTTCTTCCGACGACATCCTCCATTAAATCTGATTATTCCGTCAAGAACGTTATTCCTTGGAACGACAACGACAACGACGACGACGACGACACTTGGACTCGAACGAAGACATTAAGCTCGCATCGAATACGCCGATTGTTTGAAATATTAAACGAGAAATACAGTTACACAGTTTATGTCAATTCCATTTGAACTTTGAATTAATTCTAGTCAGTAACTTGGTTATGAAATCTTATTAGTTGTATCTATTTGTTTCGACTATTAACCGCGTGAAGGAAAGATTACTAGCAGAGAGGAGAATCAGTCGACTTTCGTTGTATAAACCATTCGTCTCTGTGTTTTCGAGTCCCCGAGAATTTTTAATTCCTCGTCGTTAAAAATATCCATAGATATGCTGAAGTTCAAAGATTTTTCATTTTATAATAATCTGTCGTGCCACAAAATGTATATTTATTATTATTTTAAAATACGTAAAACACGGAGATTCTGTAATATCCACACGTCGACACTTTGAACTTGTGTATCTCGAGTGCTGCATTCTACTTTCATCGTACAGAATAAAAATTAATAAAAAAAAAAAAAAAAAACAAAAAACAAAAATTGGCAAGTACATGAAAAGATGAAAGAAATCTTTTCAAGGAAATAAAAGTGAAAAAATGACGATAATTGTAAAGAAAAACAGGGGCGAATGACATTGAAAAAGACACGCCCCAGTTCCAATCTGCGAGACGCACCTAAACGTGGCTGGCACGATGCGACGTGACATTAACGGACGGCAAGCGACAGCCGCAATTCGGAATGGTCAGCGCGCAGCCAAAGAGAACTTTGACGTCCATTCGTATCAAATTGGAGAACGAAATCGGACGAGTGGCAGCGGTGAATTAGCTTCCGGGGCAAGCCTCGTCGCGATGCTGGCTGTTGCTCAATTAAAGATAGTATCGAGCATGTGTCGCCGCGCGCCTAGACGCGCATCGAAATTGCCCCCTCGCGCAGATTTACGCGGCGCGGTTCGCGCGAAAGGTGCAATTACACCGGAGATATTCCGCACCTCGGACTAAACGACCACCTCCTCTCTGCACGAGCAACTGCCTAGAAAGATACGTGCGCACCTACACCGACCTGTGCAAACGATGCGAGCAGGAGCAGGACCCTCCTATTTGCGTACACGGTGACACTGCGTAATGGAATATTCATATCGCCGGCCTGGTGTTTTAGGGATCGGTTAACGTATCTTCCCCCTCTTGATCCTCTCCACTTGATCTTCGTCGTGTTTTTAACATTCCCATCCGCACTTTTCAATAAAATTTGTTTCGTTTTCTTCTTCTACTTTGCAAAAAAAGAAATATATCTTTCGTAAAATATTATACGTTTTTATCACGGTATGAAAGAAGTAATTTTCGGAGCTCGATGAGAAAATTAAAAATAATATTGTTTCAAATATACATGTGACTGTAGAGAAAACGCTATATATAATGCTTGAATTTATACGCCAATTGGATTGTATGATACATAATTTGTGTACTTAATGTAAAAAAGATGCGTGGAAAAAAATTTTGTAGATTCAAGAAAATGCAATTTGATTGAAAACCAATATTTCGTTTGTACGTGTTAGAACACGACGATCATGATTATCTTTTTAGACTCTAATATATTTTGTACGAAATAAAACAATGTACGGAAAACGTATTCCACGTTATTTTTTAGCGGAACGTTTTGATTGCGGAAAAAGAAAAATGATATATTGTGAGCAGAGTGAGGAAAGTATGCAATTATAAAAGAAAATAAGGAAATTAGTAAGACTGGTAATAAGAAGAATTGATGTAGAGAACTGTAAACGATATCTCGAAAATGAAAGCGTGTAACATGCAACGTTTTTCTTTACAAACACCGATACACACACACACACACACACACACACATTTAATAGCCGACTTTAGTCTGAAGTTTCTTAAAAAAAAAAAAAAAAAAAAATTTAAAAATAAAAGTTTATCATTAATTTGATATTTAAATAATTACTAAATATCGTTGCATTTATTAAATTAATATATAACAATTTAACACTCAACTGAATACAAAACTGAAAATTTTATCGCGTTTAAAACTTTACGACCATCTGACATTCAACTCAACGTTTAGTTACAAAGAGATCCATTCTTTAAGAAATCGTCAAATTCTCACGTATGCATGTTCGCCCCGTATTTCAGAAGACGATTACCCTCGCGAAACACTTCGTCCCTTTCCCTCGGCTCACGAGTGCTTCCCGCGGCCATAAAATAACTTTATCGCGAGGTCGATTATTTTATTTAATGGCGGTCGTTACAGTTTGATGAAAATTGATTCGCGCTCGTGAATACATTTTCTAGAGGCAGCGTCTGTAGTTCAACGGGGCTGAAAGGCCCCCTTTATTCTCGGCCGTACGCTTTACGTGTTACTCGGTAGTTACACGAGCCGAACAAGGCTACGTTAAACGTAATTTCTAAGTATAACGTGATTTCTTTTTAATGTAGCTCCTTCCGGATTGCTAAATCCTCGGCTGCCCGCGCACACCGCGTACGCGAATTCACTGACGAAAGACCGCGAACAAAGCAGATTCCCCGCGGAACACGCAGCGATCTGTATCAATCGGAAGCAATTTATCGATATCGTAAAATATCACGGCGCAACGACACTCGTAAAACTGTTCCAACTCGTCGAATAACGAGAAGAAGAAGCGGATACACCGCTGCGCGCCGATGAAAATTGTACGTGACGATGGCGTCTCTCTCTCTCTCTCTCTCTCTCTCTCTCTCACCGTGAAAGGAATCAAATGTCAAGAACTGTCTCCTTTGTTGAATTTATTTTTACGGTTGTCGTTACTTCCTAAATTGGCGGACGCCAAACGTCACCGAAGGAAAAAAGAAAAGACGATCTTGGAATATCCGCAAGGTATTTCCCTCACCGATCAATTTTTCTTCGCTAGCTTTGTTCAACCCGCATTGCGGCGTTCTATTTCATTTTATTCTATTTTTTTCCTCGATGTATTTTTCTCAAGATGTGCTGCATAGATACGCGCGCGGGCGGCAGATTGAAACAAAAAGAATTTCCGACAAATAACATTTCGAAAGTAACAAATTGCATCGTAAAACGTTGATGGGAATATGAATAATATACAAGACAGAATGAAACTGAATTTTAGATACTCGGTGAATTTTAACACTGACTGAAGGCTAGAATTTTCATTAGAGAGATGCAATGTCGAAGAATAGCGAAACTTTAAAATGGTGAACACGGATAATTTGTTCATTTTACGAAAAATCATTCGTACCTCTAGAAAGATTCTCTAATAAAAATTATAAATTAATCATTTCGATCAATTTGGTGGTTCTACGTAGCGTTAATAGCGTTAATAGAGAATAATAGACGTTTACACGTAGCTTCACAAATAATAAATGATTCGATAAACCATACAAGCTTCGTCGATGCACGAGCCTATCGTGCAATTTTAATCGTGATGCAAATCGGTTAAGACAGTTTATTTGACGTCACTTAATCGTGATGCAAATGGATCAAGATAGCTTATGCACGATGAAATTGATCATAATTAGACTGCAGAATTTTACACGTTTATGGGAAACTGAAATATCCCCGAGATTCTCTCAATCACTAACACATTTTCGCCAACTTTAAATAGCCTCTTAAACTTTCTTCCACCTATCGGATGTTCCGTCCGAACATTTTTATTTTCGAAATTTATGCACGTGTAATTGCCGGCTAAGGTTAGAACAGAACGCCTCCAAAAATAAAAGTGCGAAAATAATAAATATCGTAAATCTGCGATTTACATAAAGTTTTCGTGTTTAGGGTCGTTAAAATGTTAAATTACACACGTATCGTGATCAACCTCGTGTACGAGACCTCACTAACGAGAAAACATTGCATCTTCGGTAGAGAAATGCAGGACGGGAACGATAGCGTGATACGTGTATTTTCGTTCGAGTGGAATTACCACGAGAATTCGATTCGTGTGATTTTTAATAATCTCGTCGTCTCGTAAAGTCGTTTCGCGTACGAGCGAACCGTGAAGCGAGATAAGATTTCGATAGAGGCAATTTTCATTGATGCAAACTTAACCGATTCGTTTAATTACGAAATTATACGAGGTACTGTTGATACGGTTCCGGCGAGGAGCTCATTGAAACGTTACTTGAATAAATTGAGCAACGTGTTATTACAATTTCATTTGCAAAGTGTTGGCTTCGGATTGAAACGTTGTTGCGCGTACAGCCAGTTGCAAAAGTAAACTTTCAAATATTTATTGAAGGCTGTACTTTGGACTATTTTCGTCGATAAGTAATTTGTTAAACCAACCATTAAATGAAATATTAATAATTGTTTGAAACATAAATAAATCAGGAATAAGAGAATTTTACGAAAATCTATATACCAGATTAGGTACTGGACTTTGGATTTTTATATGTTTTTACAGCATGTTTTCGTAACATTTTTTCATAACAATGGAATCTTGAAATATTATGAAAAGAAAAAGAGAGAGAGAGAGAGAGAGAGAGAGAGAGAGAAATAAAACCGATGAAACGTCGAATAAAAGCACTAAAATGTTTGTCAAAACTAGCCTTCATCCATTCGCGTTGAGTACGACTTGTGATTTACCTCTATTACGAGCCTCGTACTATTTTGTACGCAAAGACGTATAATCGATATTGTTCGTTCTGAATAACGTCGACGAGAAAACATTGGTTGTTTGTTCATTCTCAAAATTATAATATCGATAAAAAACAAAGTGATACTAATAATAAATGAAAATTATTTATTATTTAAACAGATAAATGATTGTGTATATTTATTATTTTCTATATATATAATTTTATATAAAATTCATACGTAATGGAAATATCGAAATTCAATATTGGGCATCGTGGATAATCAGAATATTGCAAGTGCTCAATTATTGGTTGGTGGTACGCAATATTGGAATATACTTAGAAATATGTCCGTTTTTTAAAGAGAACAATTGTATTTAATTGTTATTACCGCGAATTTGTAATTAGTAATAAGAATGGATCCAGCGTCCAGTAATACGTACTTTGTCATAGCACGTATATTTTTAATCGTTCGGAAAAGGAAAAGATCGAAACGACAAAGATAACAAAAAGGGACGAAGGAACACGGCGAGAAGAGAATTCAACGACGTGAGCGAAGGGGATTGTTGCAATTTTGTGACCGCTCGAGCGGTTTCGTGCCCGACATAACCGTTTTCCGAAAGTGCCGCTTCGCCCCGGAATACTGACCGTAAACGTGCACGTATAACGCACGCCTTCGATCCGATACCGAATCACGAAACTTCAACCCCAGAGCGGAGAAAGGAGAGGGCTATTAGCCCGCATCAGGGTCGCTTGTCGCGCTACACTTGCTGCAATTACCAGGGAAATTCGCGGGAGGAACGGCTTCGCTCATTAAACCAACCGAATGAACGAAAAACATCGAAATCCTTTGTGTGAAACGGACGCGAATATTTTTCGGTTGATAACGCGGTGGCAATAATTCTAACTGAATTAAATCAAATGGGTCCTTGAGATAATACGCTCGCGTGGAAACGAGAGAAATTAATGCAATTTCTTTTGTAAATAACTCTGGCTCAGATTGTTTCGTGCGTGTTGGGACTTTGAAAGAAATAAATACGACCTTCACAAATATAATTTTCAAGTGGAACTGTAATCGACGAAGCTCGTAATTATGATGTTCATAGTTTGTGTCTTTTGCGCACGAAAGAATTTATTTCGTTTGAAAAGAACTTTTGAGAGAACTTATAGGAGTTAGCTTATATCAGCAAATATCAAATATTGGTAAAAATATTAATAAGTATTAATTGCACGTGGTTTCTTCAGAATATTCTATATTTAATAAAAATAATGTTCATGTCATTTGGTATATTTTCTCAATGACCGTTCTGTTTCATTGTTCCAGATTTATCAGAATTATCAAATTTTAGAATCCGTAGTCTGCTAATTACAGATTAATGTCGTGACAATGGAATTTTCTAACTTTATGATGAATCTTCTTAGTACCGAACACATGCATGAATTTATAGAAAATTTCTTTCTCTTTTTTTTTAAATGGTAGGAAAAATCGAACAGCATTGGAGCGTCAAATTCAAATTCAAATTCAAATTCCAATTCCAAAAAAAAAGAAAAAAAAGAAAAAACGAGATCAACCCAATGCAAAAACAAAATCATAGCTTGTTAGATTCGTATCTCGAAATTTTTTACCAAAATCAGTAACAAGCTAGACCAGAGCTTCCCTAACTGTAATATCTAAATAGTCGCCAGCTGCAAAGCTGAATTTACGGTTGTACATTAATTATGGAGAGTAGTCCGGTAACTATTAATCACCCTAAACACCTTCGGAGCTATGGGATGCTGACCCCTCTAACTTTTGCTCCATTAGTACACGTCGTTTCTCCTTGTACGCGAAACTTTTCACAACTCCATTTTTATCACGGTCCTGAATCTGTGTAACTATAAAACGCTTTCGTTACACTGTTTCATCACATTCTACAAGTTCATAAAGCGATGATAGAATTACGCTGGAGTTTGTCTAGCGTGAATGGAAGGCAGAATGACAACAAGATCGTGCTTGTAATTCTTCTCATTAAACAAGCATAGAGAATCAATCGCTTTGTTAGCTTCTTGCCTAATTAATTGTATGAATTATATTTATATCATATATTTACAATTATATGAATTATATTTGTATAATATACATATATAAATGTATGTATTATGTATGTATGTATGTATGCATGTATATAATAATCTAAAATAAATAAATAATTTTGCAATCAAATAGTTGATGAGAAGTCGATTACGTCGAATTCGGCAAACTGATTCGGTACGACTACTACGAATCAACAAATAAACAAATACATATTTAACAACAATTTGAGTCGTCAAAATGATTCCGAATGATTTCCACGCTGTGAAATCCACGACGACGATCTAATAGTTCTTCTCTGAGTTGACGGAGCACACTTGGTCCTTTTCGAATCATATTCCGCATATTTTTCAATGTGTCGCCGGTAGTACAGTACGCGAACGACCTGAGCGATCATCTTTCACGTTTACCCTGCCTTTCAAAAATCGTTTCTGCCATTCAGAAACATGTGCGCGAGACATGCGATCTTCACCGTAAACCTTGATCAATACTTCCTGAATCTAACAGGAACTCGTTGCTCACTTTTACAGCCCGACATTTTTCGACCGAATGTAAGAGCACTCCTGTGATGAAGAATACACAACTGAACTTGACACAGCTCGACGCTAGTATTTCTTGTTACCATCAAATAAAAAACATTCGAAACTTTGAAAAATCCTTTAGACTAGAGACGACTACACAAGGTGTTTGTTTCCGCGGTATATTTTCATGCAGGAATCGGTTGGAAGCTGACTTCAAATCTCGAATCCGAAAACTTTGTAAACTCTCGAAACTTGAAGAACTGGAGTTGACATTGTTATATAAATTGTCATAATTGTCTGTAATTAAACAAAATATGAACAAAAACATAACGAAACATATAATACGAAACGTCTAATCCATATCCTGTTCAAGAATGTTAGTAAGTATTTTCGCAATAATAATAAGATTGCCAAGTGAGAAGTCAGAATTGGTCTGCTTTCAGAATTTCAAATCGTTCCTGGAACTGATTTCTGTTAAAAAAGATAAGGCGGAGTCGTGAAATTGCCCGCAAGATGGTCAAAAAAATCAATAAAAAACAAAATGGTCAATAGATCGTCTAATAAAGTCTTTACTTCTTATGAAAAATTCGCCTTTCATTTGCATTCGAAGAAAAAACGCAATTACTTCTTGGCCAACTTCTTTTCTTCTACTTGGTTCTTGGCTCTCTATAAGCCAGAAATGGCGAACTGGCGGCCTGCGTGCCTCTTCTTCAGTCAACAGATCTATCCCCTCCACTGCGTCGATCTCCCGCTTTAGCCTCGTCTTAGCCAAGTTAAAAGAAGATCGAAGAAACTGCTTGCATGTTTTGCTCCGACGGGAAAGAACGCACAGGGTGAAAACTAATTTTCATGATGGTGGCGGGGAAGAAGTTCGCCACTTCTACTACAAGCTATAAAGTCAATCGTGTTTTCTTTTGTGTCTCGCGCGTACCTCGAGTCAAAGGAAGGGACGATGGACACGAAGAACAGATCGCTGAGAGTGAAAGCGGGAACGATTAAACAGACAACGACTCGTTGAAGAATATCTGAACGACGTCGAAAAGTCACGGGCCAACGTGGGCTGAAGTTGGTAAATAAAATTACCGATAGTATCGTGCGGGAGGAGAGGCGGCGACGTCTCGCAAGAGCGCGTACTTCATATCCATAGTAATTGGATGAGCCAGGTTCGAAATGTCGAGCATAGTTTATAATTAATTCATTGGATTAAATTTTGCTTCGGATAGCTGGTATGCTATTAGTCGCGACGCGCGGCTGCGTGGCTCTTTATTCCTCCGAGCTCGCTGCTACACTGTACGTTGACGAGTCCGACTACAACCTCATTTTCAAAATGTTCATCACGCCAATCGTGTCAATCGTGTCGAGATTTTAATTAGTTCTTTGAAGATTATTTTGATTTTGTTTTAATTCGACGAGTAAACATTATTTTACAGTGATACTCGGCCGATACACTTTATTCTTCAAAGTTTCTTGTAGATAAAAGTCTGATGGAAAGAGATCTCGAAATTGCAGTTTCAGAAGTGACGCACCTTCTGATTACTTTAGCACTCTGGGTGCTCATTAAAGCGATCAAACGTACGAAAGGAATGTATAAAAAAATTAATAAAATATGTTGTTCAGACTTTTGGTATACTTGTATAAAATATTGTGCTACGTATGTGTGTTCAATAAACCAAATTAATTATACCTTCAAAACAAACTGTTGATCGATTTCTATCTTTGACTATATTATGCACGTATATTTGTACGATATACTTCGCTGTGTATACCTTCGATAAATTTAATTAATAACACCTTCCAATATAATCTTCAAACAAACTATTGATCCATTTCTATCTTGTGTCAGTATGATGTACACACTAAATACTCAAAGATTTCACAGTTAAACATACGTCATGTTTCCAATGACGTACGATTATATACTTTTTTCTCAGATTAACAACATTTTGATCGGGAAAATTCCGTCAGTACTGGTTCTCGATAAAATATATATCACACTCTTCACACAATGATAATAATAATGCAGGAAAAGTTCTCTGGAAGTATTTCAATCATAATTAATAACTAATTCATTGGGTTAAATTCAGTCGCGTTATTGTGACACATTGGGATCTCCTTCCTCCATCGAGTTCACGCGATTGCCCTCGGCTATTGTATCGTGATGTCGTGCTCACCAACCCTTAAAATAAACCTACACCTCCTCGCCTGATCCTTCCTCGCGATCGCCATTAAATTACATAACCATCCGCGTTACATTACCATCGAATGCGTGGTAAATTTTCCAGCGTGCCGGGCAAATGCTGAAAGTCGATGAGAAGTAATTAATGAAGTTTGTTTTCGCAAGTTTCCAGCATCGGAGATCGGCGATTTCCACCACGACCACGGCCAAGAGGAAGCGCGCATAACTGAGGAAAAGCGGACGAACTTACACGGCGATAAATAACGGAGGAACAAATTGCACATTCTACTCGGGCGCGCTAAATAGAAATCCAGAACCAGTGAAACGTCGTTTACGAATGCAACTGAGCCGATTGAGTTTCCCCTCATCTGCTCGCAAATGAACCTGAACCTACTACCTACATTTCTGAATCAATGAAACAAACAAAGGTGTTATAATATAATATAACAAATGTGTAATTAATGTAAATTATATTATAATAAATGTGTAATTAACAAAATTATATATAATAGAATAACACAAAATAGTATAATACAACATTTACATAACAGAATGTAATATCACAGTTCGTTGTATGAACAATATAAATGATGCAATAAAATTTAAAATCTCTCTCACACGCTCTTTTTCACGCATTTAACGTATATTTCACAATTTTTCACGTATTATTATCACGTATTATCGCAGATACACGGACTCTCGGAAACAAGTTGCGAATAAAACGTTACCCAAAACGAATTACTATTTCCAGCTGGAGCACTGACAATTGTTAAACGTACGCCGATGAATTTTCGCGTCACGATGGACGGCAATTAAAAGTTATTACCAGTGTAAATTTCAGCCAAGAGTCCCAGCGTAGTCTCGCGGGCTCGAAATTCTGCGCGGTCGATTTTTGGGGAATTCCCAGGGCAGCGTAGATTGCGGCGGGAAAACGCGATACCTGTTAAAACAGTGGCCGTAACAGAATGGAACGCAAAGTTAGGGCGTCGGGCTTCACAGTCGACGGTGAATGCACCTCTATAGATATTTGATACACGTTTCGCAAATGAAATCAGGTGGCGCAGAGGGGGATTCGCGGCAGTTCCCAGTCTCTTTCTCCGCCGCGGTGGCTCCCCCGCGGAAAGTCCCCGAGAGAAATACGCCAGGGGAAGCAAATTACAGAAGTTCGTTGCCGAAGCTGCACGTTGTACGCTGCACATTCCGCCTTCCAGTCTCCCTCCAGAATCGTTGGATTCGTCGTGTACCTGCGTATCAGACACTTGCCAAGGAAATACTTCGCCGCCGGAGGAACTAACGTCTCCCAAACTCGGCGCATCCTTTCTTAACGCGTCCCTGTTGTTATCCATGCACGGACGCCATCGCGAATCTATGTAATACCGGTACGCGCTCGAATAGCTTGTGATTTTGCCGCAAGTGCCATTCTCCGTTTCCTGCGCAACTCCCTTTCGCTTCACGTTGTTTCGTATTATTTCTTTTACATTCTAATTTCCACGATATTGCTTCCACGATATCGTGTATTTTATATTTTATATTATATCACGTTTTGTTATTATATTTTATATTTTATGCTAGACTGTAGTGGATGAAAGTCGATCAAAGTCGCAATACAAGTTACGACTGTTTGTAATTGTTTCTTCGAAATGGGTCTTGAAATTCGGTACATCGTGAAACAATGTCTTGGCGATTCGGCGAACGATGACATGACAATTCAATTAGTTCAGAAGATTTTCTTTCTTCTCTCGACGCAGATATTTCGAAGGATCAAAGTGTGGTTCGTAAAGTGGCTCGTTTCGATATCTACGTAGTTTCGATTCCGATGAGAAATGCAGATTTCTATGGCGTGTTTACGTTACAGAAACTTGACATCGATTCGTCTGATTGTTATTTTCAATTACTTCAATATGCAGATTTCTATGGCGTGTTTACGTTGCAGAAACTTGACACCGATTCGTCTGATTGTTATTTTCAATTACTTCAATAACAATCGGAACGGAAAAATGAAATTTTTACTCGAAGAAAGAAAACCAGAGATACGACAGATACGACGCTGAAACATTTTCCTAAGCTGAATAATTATTCAACGAGTAACCAAATTTTCGAAATGGCACTGCTCTCTTTTTCGTTTCTTCCTTTTTGGAACTATAAACGTGGAATTGTGGATCGATGAACGAGAACGGTCAAACGATAGAAAATGTAGATTCGATCAAAACAGAGTGGACGAAAAATCTGGCTGATTTGAATTTGCCTGTACGAACGAATGCAGATAACGACCAATACGCGTACAGAATGATCACTCCCATTTATTCGAAAACGTTTGACTCGCCACGAATACGAAAGACGAACTCGGTCGTTCGAATATTTTACATCGTGTATAAAATGTACATATATGTGTATATTTGTACATTTACAAGTAAAGGCTCTTGATATCATATACATATGATGAATCCAACGAATCAATATCGCGAAATATACGAGCATACGGAAGTGAAAAAGTAATATGCACAATTTGTACGAATTTTCTGCAAAGAAGATGCATCGTAAATTACGCAGAACGTTTAAAAGTATGAAAAAATTATTACGGAATATTTCGCTCGTGAAAATCGGCCATTTCAGATGCAACACGCTGATACTTCCCTTCCGTTTGTCCTTCTAAAGATCGATATTTCTCCCGATTGGCGTGCCTTACCGGCTAAGAGGCGGAATAGCACACCGAGGAAAAAAAAAAAAAGGGGGGTAATACAATTTTCCGGTAAATCTGTTCGCGGTAACGAACGCGGCGAAACCGCACAGTATCGGGGCAGCAGCTGCAGCAATTAAGACCGAATCTTAATTAACGCGCCTTTAAAAAAAAAAAAAAAAAAAAAATTCCAACAAGGGGGGAGGTGAGCCCGATCGAAGAATGAGAAAGCGAGAGAGCGAGAGCTGGGAGGGAAACTTGTCTCGCAGCGTGTGCAACACAAAAGAGGCACATCGCGAGGAATTGATTACGATGAAACGTTCCGAAGGAACGCGGATCGATCGTCGCCTACTTTTTTACATCGAGTCGTTACCGGCCTGAAAAGGCGCGCGGCCCCTCTTTTAAAACGGCCCCCCTTTCAGACGGTAATGATTGAAAAGCACACGAAGGAAGTCCCACGTTTGAACCACCTCTCCCCGATTGTGCACCGTGAATTCTTGTATATCTTGAAAAATGCGCGCACATCCGCTGCATTTATTTCGAGTTCCATCCGACTATTAAGGAGAAGCACGTAGGATAGGAGGAGAATCCGTTGAATAGAAGGAACCTGCTTACGGAACGTGTGTTCAAGTGCGCTACGTGAAGCATCTTCGACCCTTGTTCAGCTGAACGTTCATCAAGATGAAAACCGAAATGTTTCGATTTACCGGATGACTCGCTTGCATAACGAGGTCCATCCGCCCCTTTCTAATAATTAATCTTTCAGTTTCTAATAAAAAAAGTTAAACTTTTTGTTTTTAACTAAATAATCTATTTAAGTAAAATAAAATTAATTTCTAGTGAATGAGCTACACATTGTGTTTTAATTTTAAAGGTGATTTTTAAAGGTTTGTACTTCAGAACAGTTGTAGGAATTCTTTATGAATAAGTTGATCATGTATGTTGTATAAAACATAAAACAGCAAGTAAGACTCGATCTGTCAAGTTTTGAACAATAAGCCCCAATATTTAACTCGATGGTTGACTATCTATTTACAATAAATATATATTTACAATAAATATCTCTATAACTTCTATAAACTTCTATAAACTTCTATAAACTTTCAGATTTGCGTGTACAACAATGTTATCAACTAATTTGTCCCTACAGTCCAGTTTAGATCGTGAAAACTCCTTTCCATTCTTTGTTTCACGATCTAAACTGGACTGTAGGTTGCGTAGTTCTTAGCTTGATATCGCTTTACAAACTTTAATGTTTGTAAAACGATATCAATTACCAGGTCTCACCACGAGGAGGTGACTACGCACGAGACCCACCCCGGGCCCTAATCCCATCCACCCACCATTACAAACAAGCAACTCGGCATTCAACTTAATGAATGCCGAGTTTTTATTCTACTTGGCCCGGGATTATATGTCCAACACGCATAATATACAAGTGTTCTTCTATGATAAACGTTCGAATATTTTCGTCACTCACTCAGATGCAAGTATTTCTAATAACACGAACATTTGTTAAAGATCTTGAAGTTTCTTCATAACATGTTAAATATCTTTATCGTCAATAAAAAGCGTAATTTTCTAATAAAGCTTCAGCACTTTTTCCCCTCGATATTAAAAATTCACACGCCGATCCCGCATCCCGTTGAAAATTACGTGCAATTATTTTCTTCCTATCTTCATATCGCGAGTCGTTTATTTTTCGAGACAACTTTGCACTTCTTACTTGGCTTCAACAGGTTCGCACGTTACGAAAGTTTCGTCACGGCAACTTCGACAATGACGATACACAAATTTTCGATACGCAGCAGAAGAACTTCCCCGGAGGTACTTCTGCAAACTTTTATACGTCAACTTCGACGTATAGTTTTCTCGAAGGTATAATCTCGACACTTCGGCGTTCCCGACAGAGTGTAATCCACGTTATTAAGCACGTCGATTTATACGCGCATTTTCCTTCGTAAAAGATCATTCATTTTCATTACTCCCCTTGCAACTTGTTGCAAACACACGTGCGGGAGAAAAATCTTATATTCACAGTTGAGAGTTATTCAAATATTTGTTGTTTCCATGTACTAAATTTAATAAAACTTGAGCTTTTGTCAATTTTGAGATAGCTGATTTATGTTCACACCTGATTAATAGAACATATACGTGGTGATCAAACATGTAACATCGCGGACTTTTCCCTGGATCAGTGAAAATTACGTGAGAATAGAATGAACATCTGTTTCACCAATTTGTCATTTAGTATGGAACAGGTCGAAAAGTTGACAAGTGTTTCGTGCAAATTTTAACATTTGGTTAATTACTTAATTTTCCAATACTATTAAACACGAAAGTTATTAAATTTGAAACGATCCATTGATCCGTGTGTTTCAAATTTCATTACACATTCGACGGTATCAATTTGGATCAAAGTGGTATAAATGACCAATTTATAATTTTTATTAGAGATTTTACAAATGGTGTATTTTTAGAGATATAAATAATTCTTCGTAAAATATATAAATAAAACTTAAAATAAAAGTTTTAAAATTTATAATTCATTCGAGTAGTTTTGTTACAACGTTGTGTCGCGCAGAGATTTGAATAAATTTTGTAAAATATACGAAACTTCCTGTTCTTTATTGCGTTGGAAACATTTTCCTATTCCTTGCACTTTCTCTGATACAATTCTTGCATCATATAGTCGTCAGTAATTCAAGTATCAATGTCTCTGTGATCTTTGAAAGATCAATTTCAATCATTGACAGTTCTAGTGTTAAATTTTCTTCGATAATCGATGGATTTAGGTGTTTGAAGACTTTGGAACGACATCAACAACTTTCCTTTCCTCACTCAATATTTTTTCTACTTCTCAAATCTACTTCTATAATAAATAACAGTTTAATAAAACGATTTTCGCTCATACTTTGTACGATATAATGCCAAAATTATTAAAATCGTGTCGCAACTGTTCACATGCAAAAATAGATTAAAAAGAGAGAGTAACATTTATTTATTCAAGACTTCGTCTTCAAGTACAAACATTGGTCTTCTTTAATTTCAATTTTTATTCATTTGATAGAAAGATTTCTACTCCGGTAAAGACGAACCGAGTTTTCTTCGTTCAAAGCAGATTTAATTCCATCTCCATTCCAAGTACGTAGGCACGAACTGAATTTGAAGAAAGCATTTTCGATCGCGAATACGTATCATCTTTTTGGCTGAAAGACGGAGCAACGTCGAGGATACGCGAATGGAGATTCGACGAACGGAACACCACGCAGCCTTCGATTGTGATTCGTAAAGTTGGCCGCTGTAAAATTCTACCTGTTTGCTAGCAGGTATAAATAACTCACGAGTCCATGTAAATCAGAGAAGACCGGCGTGTTTTCAACGGAGGCTGGTGGATATTCCTTACGTAGCAGGCGACCGCGGTGTACTTTTACCGATATAATCCGTGAATCGACTACGCATGAGTTCCTAAAGCGGGAAAGCTGAGAAATCATATACGCAAGAACACGTTCGTTAAACTTTTCTCGACTCGAAAGAAACTCACTTGCTGTCGGGAATATCAAGCCAGACATCGCGTACAGGGATTAGTTGCTCGTTCGCGTATCGATCTGGACAAGTTGGACGGTAGGATAACTTCGATATGAACACTTTCTCAATTCTTATGCAACTGTACTATGGATTATTATACAAATTGATATCTTTAGAAATATAGACAAATGAAAAAACTGTACGATTCGTCTCATTGAAAAGAAATGAAGACGACTTCTTTGTCATAAAATTGTATTGATATGCAAACATTTGAATCAATAGAAAATTACAGTAGCAGACATCGCCACTCCTAATCTACTCCACGCCCCCTCGCGAATCACGTGACCCAAATCAACCAATTGCTAATTTTCGTTGCATCAGCGTTGCACCTGAAGAGGCCCAATTTTCTGGGTTACCCCTGCTAAAATTAAACTTTCAGTGATAAAAATTGAGCAAAGTCAGTAAAAAAATTTCTTCCATATCGCGTACATTATAAATTTCTACGTTAAAGTTTCTTGTTAACACATAAAAGCCGTAGTTCCTTCTCTCTTCCACCCACAATTATACCTTTTGATCGCAAATCTACGATACCATAATTATTTAAGGTCATTAAAATCAATGAAGAATGTTCTAATGTAAACTAAATTATCAATTTTTATCAATCATTTCACTTTTGAGTTACCGTTCTCTTGGAAGCAAAGGAGGTTATTTCAAAGATACTAAACGCATACCAGCGATCTAAAGAAACTCTCCATCGGCGGATCCATCGACGAGCACCGTAACAAGGATAAAAGGGTAGACGAAACTGTGCTTTTCGTCGGCCCTCTCCCTTATTCATTCGCCTACTTCGCTAATCGGCTAATATCGACAGCCATAGGCCTGACTGATAAGGGAATAAAACGTAATAACACGTCACACGTTACTTTATCACCAAGGAAAAAATCCTCGACGAATCCTCACGTCGAAAGTTTAACCTTTCAATTCCCGTCGCGCTAATTATTTTCCAGGCAGATCGAATTAGAGTTGTAAAGTACCGAAAAGTGGGAGCGTCCCGAATTAAAATTTAACGCTAACACGGCGAGTTCGAGTGACCCCGATAAAAAATTGAGCTTTCGCGCGTTGCCCCTGTAGGCAACGCGCCGTCTACACAGCCACGTAACCCCGTTTTCACATGCTCGCGTAAAACATTATCACGATTTTTCTACCTTTGTTGCGAATACAACAATTGCGCGCGATATATGTGCAGCGAGGTCGAGTGTCTCGGGACAAGTATTACGTTTGTTTGGAAATTGGAAAAATGAAATAATAAACTTTATAAAACTTTAGAGGATCCCTAAAGTGTTGATGTACAGGGAAGAGAATAACTGTATCGCATACGATGAAAAATTATTGGTGCTAAAGAAGAAAAAGAAGAATCGTGTGACAAGCCACTCGATCATTTCAGAGAGTAACGATCTTACTTTGTCATTTCCATGTTCGTTTACACATAATGTAGAGGGTAGGAAAATGAATATTTCCGAAAATTGTCTATTGATGGGTCTCCTTTCTGCAATAATCCCTTAAAACTTGCTGCGTGATCTCTCTCTGCAATTTTATTGAACTTCCATCGAACATCAGATGAGTTAAACGACGAGAATTCAAGGAAGCCTCACAGTGACGATGAAAAAAATCACAATCTCGTAAATTTTAAAAGATCGTTTCAATCTTGAGCATCAGTTTCATTCTTCCTTCATTCTCGTTTTAACATCTCATCTCTTCCCTTGAACATTTTTCGTGACAAGTGAATCATTTAAAAGTGGTCAAAAGACAAAGACATCTTCCTTGCGAATGACGAAAATAAAATTGAAACATCAAATTATTATCCACGTGACCGATCTTTGATGTGATCTTCATCTTTGTTTAAATCTCTATTTACTAATTTACAATATCAAGTTACTATCGCAGTCCGTGTTACTGACGGAACTAAAAAAATCAAACAAACTGCTCCAGACCTCCCCCAGATTAAGTTCAAAATTGAATTCATCGTGCAAGTTTTACAAATCACTGGCTGAAACTCCGACCTCGATTAATTGCTTCAACACTCTTCTAATAACTCAACAACGAATTACAAATTACCTATACTCGACGACGCGTCGAGGAAAATCAATCGAGGGGTGAAAGTTTCTCGGTAACGGTGGTTGAAACGTCTCGAAATATCGGCGAGAGGCAGGTCGAGTAGCGAGCCGGGCAGAAAATCAAAGTAACGGAAACGGTAGGGTAAGCGATAAATTATCGCTCGTTCCTTAAACGAGCAACAAACGAGCGTTCGCTGTATTCGCGAAATGAAAGACGGAGTCGGTCAAAGGTTTGCTGACCGAGCGACGCTGCGCAGCCGAGGTGACTCTCGTTCTTCAAACGGCGACCCCCTCCCTCCCGAACTTATTCCGAAGCTGCTGCCGCTGTGGAAGTGGGACCACCCCGGTGACACTTCGAATCGGTCGATTCGAACTGCTTTCGAACGATACTGCTCCGCGATCGCGAGCCAGGCGACGCTCGAGACGAGGCACAAAAAGACCCGTTGCGAATCGTTTTATCGAACGTCCGGGCGTAAAACTTTAACAGAGGCGAGACAGGCACGCGAGAAGTCGATTTCGATCGGACTCGAAAGCGTCGCGCCGCGTCGCATCTATCGTGTGTTCCTTTCCTTGCCTTTGTTTCCACTATCTCCGATCATTTCCCTGCCGACATTCGCGAATGAAAACGAGATTCGTCCTTAAAAGGGCGGACCATGCTCGATCGGTTAGATAAAATCCGAAATTTTCTGTTTTTTGTAATTGCCAGATTGCCGATTGTCGTGCAATTGTAAAAATATACGAAACATCTAATGTGCGTATTATAAATTATTTAACGATAGAAACAAATTTCTGCTTTCTAATTGTATTTGTACAAAATTTGAGACACTGCGTGAAACAAAGGGTTTCCATTTAGAGAAAAATTTAGACTACACACTTCTTGATTGTGGAATTTTTAATTCGATTTAATTTCATTACTCGTCTTTATCGCGGAGAATATAAAGACCAAAAGAAAAAAATAAGAACAAAATAATAGTCATCTATGAACCTATGATACCACTTAAAGATTGGTTCACAATCGATTAAAAAGGAATACCGTAAAAATATTTTGGAATAAATAACTATGATTGTACACGTGCACTAAAAAACGTAATATGAATCAACACATATGACGATGATGCAAGATTGCAATTTTTAATATAATTTATAAAAATATAATATAATATTTATAAAATATAAATTTTTAAGATAATATTTATAAAAATTATTTTGCACGAGATATTTATTTGTTTATCACGTAACAAGGTATTTATATTTATATATTTCGAAGAAATTGTAATTAAAAAAATTCGCCGATTTTCGCTAGATTTGAACGACTCGGAAAGGTCTAATCCCCTTAACGTGGAAATAAGCGTAAAATCGACCGCTGACAAAGGTTCGGAAAAACGAACGTTTCAGGAAACTCTATCGATCTTTTATCGCCGAGCCGAAAAGTAGACGTTTTAGTCGGTTTTTCGGTCAGATCTCGATAATTCGAAATAAACGAGACAGAAACACCAGGCTCGAATTACCTGGAACTAGGATTAAACGCGACGAGATAACTACGAGTGATTTATGGCTTCGTCGCTACACGCGTTCGTTGTTGCGATGTTACGCCACTTTCGTTTCGCTTCTTGCGGCCACTCAGCGCTTGACGACTGTGTTCTACTTTGTATTTCAACCGTGGAATGCCGGCGAATTTATCAACGTAGATTCATCGAAGAATAAATGTAATTAAACGTTCGATTCGAGGGAAAAGACCCACGCGAGTCGAAAGTTAACTGATTCCACGAATTGAACGGGATCGTGTCAACCGTTTTAGTACCGAATAACGATATATTGTCGTTGACGACAACTTGCGAGAAACGAAATGTTGTACTCAAGAATAACGAGTCTTCGTTAAAATGCAGACCAAAAATAATAATTGTATCATTAAAGTTCCAGATTAAAAGCAGAATTTAATTTAAATTGTTCTAAGCAATTTTATATAATACTTTGGAGAGTGCTGCGTACAATGGAGAAGATCCGAACGTTGCAATATTTATTTGCGATTTTAGATATTCCGTTAAATTCATTCCACTTCAGCGACGAAACAAGCGTCTATTTACTTTTCCAATTATGCAATTATCGTTCGATATTTTTTCTCAAACTACATACATCAGTTTCTCATGATATTTTTGGCTCCGATGTATTTTTCTAACCCAGCGAGCCACGTAAAATCGACTTGACGAAGTGAAAACTGCTGGTTAAAATGTAAGCACTTACATTTCTAGCTTCTGAAGCTCATAAGATCCTTAAAAGATTACGGGAAGTGGAGATTGTAGAAAATCTGTAACAAAATACTAACCGTTAGAAGATATGTTTAGAAGCAAAGCAAAATCTTAAGCTGGAGGTAATGAGAGATTCTTACATTCTTGATTTTGGAGTCACCGTTGGATTTTCCCCAAAATATACCAGAAAGTTAATGCTCTGAAGCGTCTGTAACAAAATGTCGAACATTATATTTTGTTGTCAAATTTGAAAAATCGAGCAAATTGAAATACGATATATAAAATTGCTTACGATCTTGATTTCCTGGAGAGGCCTTATCCTCTTGAGCACTGACGAATGTTGAACAAGATAAAATACGAAAAAAGAAAAATAAACAAATAAACAAATATACAAATATATTTTTGTATATTATTTAAGAATTTTAACTATTTACTTGTAACAATTGAATCAGTAATTATTGAATTCTCAAGCATTATTTCATAGTTTGAATAATTCATTTATAATAATCAAATTATTTTATTTACAATAAAATACATATATATACATATATGTACTTCTTGCTCTCTGAAACAATAAACGAGCAAAAATTTTTATATGTTACGCCATTATTCTGAAGCGACGAACTGCTTAACTCGATTTTTGACTACGTAACTTTTCTCTATATAAATTTATATTTAATATACATCAAAGCAGTTATAACTTAAAAATTAATATTATGAGAATGTAAATTTAGTTTTAGCCAATAAAAAATTAATAAATTAATACATTTAACACTGTAACATAATCAAGAAAGTGTAATTTTGCGATAAAAATGTAGAAACTATTAAATTATTGATTGGCATAATAGAAAAAAGTGTTTTTCGAAATACTAAAAAATTATCAACTGTTCCGGATCACTGTCGACCAAAACATTAGATTAACCTCGAGGGGTACGGAGACCCATTACCAATTAAACTTCCATTGTGTGTACATCGACCAAATTTTAGAAGCTTGAAAAAAAATTGTCAACTGTTCCGGATCACTGTTCCGGACGACCGAAGTATATATTAACCTTCAGCGGTACGGAGACTCATTATCAATTAAACTTTCGTCGTGTGCACATCGACCAAAATTTAGGAGTGAATTTTTAAATAATACTTCTAAATATTATATTGTTTAAAAACTATGTAATATTTCTAATAATTTATTTATAATAATCAAACAATAAATTCTCTTCTACAACATTTCTAAGCACTATTTAAAATTTTTAATTAATCATTTGTAGTAATCGAGCCACTAAATACATTTTTAAGAAATTTCAATTAACTGTTAAACTAATTTAGTCTTTTACTATTAATTTGTTAAACAAGAATATCTATTCAACATCATAAATTAGCCATTAGATTGATCAAACAATTTTACGAATATTTTACGAATATTTTCCTCTTTGAAACAAACTACTTAAATTCAATACAAGTCGTGACTCGTGTGATAAATATATAAAACAGTACTGATTTACAATTCATTATTATAATGAGACCCGTGCGTAGTCACCTCCACGTGGTGGGTCTTGGTAATTGATATCGTTTTACAAACTTTAATGTTTGTAAAACGATATCAAAAAATAACTGCAACCTACAGTCCAGTTTAGATCGTGAAACAAAGAATGGAAAAAGAAGTTTTCACGATCTAAACTGGACTGTAGGACAAATTAGTTGATAAGTAAAATATTAGACCCCCGGGGCACCGTGGGACGACGAGGGATCTCGCAGGGACATCGTGGGACGACGAGGGATCTCGCAGGGACATCGTGGGACGACGAGGGATCTCGCAGGGTCATCGTGGGACGACGAGGGATCTCGCAGGGACATCGTGGGATGCGTGCGTCTTAGCTTTTAAGTTGCGTGCGTTTAGTTTTAGTTAATTATAAGATAGTTGATTGATTTGTAAATTCACTGTGAGCGCAATTTGTACAAAGACACGTTTATTTAACTTAAGACGAAATTAGGGACCCCTTGTCTCCTCTCTTCTTTCGTTCGTTGCTACTGTTGTTACAGTCATTGCACTAGAGTAGAGTTTTCAATGTTTATTGTCAGTGTGTCAAATCGGGGACTGCAGCCTTGTCCGAAAGGACGAGGTGAGGTTCTGGTAGTCTGGCGTCCTTTGTAATCCGACTCAGTGGTTCTTTTGAACCCCACTGTGTCGTTAGGGGTAGCGCCGGGCTACTTGCCTCTAAGTGCTCGAACCCCGATTTGACACACTGACAAATCGCGACTTCATTTCGCGTCATATCCCTCGCATGGCACGATGTTTAAGCGTGTTAATAGTTTCATTCGCCTGATTTCGTTCAAAGTTCAATAAACGTGTCTTTGATACAAATTGCGCTGGTAGGGATGCGAATTATTGTACAATTAATCTGTAACTTTCATGTTAAACAAGTGTGTCGTTAGTATGAAAAGTTGCGTGTGACTGCGAAATATTGTATGACTCTCATTCGTATGTATTGTATGTATTGTATGACTGTATGAATTGTACGAATTGTACGAATTGTATGTATTGTATGAATTGTATGTATTGTATGATTGCATGTAGAGTATGTAGAGTATGATTATGACTGTATGTATTGTATGATTGTGCGTATATTATGTATTGTATGATTGCGTGAGAGATGAACTATTGTTAACGCGATCGTTGATAGGAGACAGAGTTCCATAGTTCAGGCTCGTATTTGCGTTTTATGGTTAAGACTTAAGTTCGAGTCTGAACTATGGAATATCTGTCTCCTATAATCCCGGGCCAAGTAGAAAAAACTCGGCATTCATTAAGTTGAATGCCGAGTTGCTTGTTTGTAATGGTGGGTGGATGGGATTAGGGCCCGGGGTGGGTCTCGTGCGTAGTCACCTCCTCGTGGTGAGACCTGGTAATTGATATCGTTTTACAAACTTTAATGTTTGTAAAGCGATATCAAGCTAAGAATCACGCAACCTACAGTCCAGTTTAGATCGTGAAACAAAGAATGGAAAGAAGCTTTCACGATCTAAACTGGACTTAAAGGGACAAATTAGTTGATAAGTAAAATATTAGACCCCCCGGGGCACCGTGGGACGACGAGGGATCTCGCAGGGACATCGTGGGATGCGTGCGTCTTAGCTTTAAGTTGCGTGCGTTTATTTTTAATTAATTTTAAGATAGTTAATCTCTGTAAATTCAATATAAGCACATTCGTAGAATGATAGTTTATCGTTATGGTGTGTGTAAAACAATTTTTATTTAAAAAATATGTAAAATATTTTAAACTGTAAGTAAAATATAATTTTCAATTTCAATTTCAATTTATATTTGAATGTAGTTCACTTTAAGTACATGAAATCACTTATATTTTCATAAATGTAAATGTGTTAAATTTATAATTAAATTCTGCAGTCTAATATCCGTAACAAAGTTAAAGCCAATAAAAGAGAACATATATATTTTTTAGTAGTATTTCCAATAACAAACGCAGTGTTAAGGAATGCTGAAAAAAGAAACCTAACACAGTAGCCAGAAGGGCTGCTGACAACGAAAATTTAAAACAGTAGCCAGAAGGGCTATTGAAGAAGAAATCGCGATACAGCAGCCAGAAGAGTTACTAAAAAATATTTCCTACTCAATACAATAACCAAAAGAGCTATTGTCAAATCTATATTCGACATGAATCCGAGCAACAAACCGTATCTTGTTTCGCAACACTAATTCACTAGCATTAATTGTGAAACAGAAAATTATCAAAATCAAACGCGAAGAGTGCTTCGTCATAGTTAAAACTCCCGAAAGTAAGTACGCTATTAATCTATGCACTCATATTCATAAATACGCAACACTAATTGCGACGTGTCCAGTGCAATCTTGCTGGAGATTGCTGACGAATGACCACCTTTGTACAGCTCTTGTAGCTGCATCAGGAGCAGGAACAGCCTTCCACGAATGCATTGGAAGAATTTGGGCATTTCGTAAACGCAACGCTAGTTCAGAAAAGAACCGCGATCAGTCGTTCTCGCAACACTAACAATTAGAGAAAAATTAAGCAGTCGCGAAGAAACAATATCGCAACACAAAAGAAATAAATCCCACCACTGATTTGTTGGTTTTTTAGCGCACTCTATGCTTAAACAACGATGAATTCGAGAACTACATCAAATAAAATGATCGAAGTTACAGTGTTATCAAATTTTCAATACCGAAATGTGAAGCTAACCAAAATCATTCTATAACGTATCAGAGTTATATAGAAGTTGTCTATCCACGTTTTACGGCATTACTATGGTTTTCTTCATGCAGTAAATTAAAAGTCTAAAGTTATTAATAAAATATTAAAATATCAAAGAATCTATCAACTCAAACAAATTTTATCAAAAATTCGATACAATAACAGAGAAATTAAAGAGAAGAAGAAACAACAAATCCCCTTATTTACAGAAATAATCATTGTAAAAGAAACAATTGATCCCAAATTTTTTAAAATATTTTTGTACGAAAAATATACAAATTTGTATGAAATATTTTCCATACGCTTACAAATTAATTATCCAAATATCAAAACTACATATTATATATTTTTCATTAGTCCAATGGATATATACACACAATGGATTTACACAAACACATAGATCGCAGTCAAACAATTCGTATTACTTCAGTCATTAATTTTTGTAACGAGCACTCTGCTCTTGACACTTCATAGAATTTTCTTTATTCAGTGTCGTTCTTTTATTCATGTCAAAGAGATTCATGAAATAAATTTACAAGATATATTTAATTACCATTCGACAGGACCCAGATATCATTTCTTCTATATTCCATAGTCATCCATGCATTTGGAAGTTGATAGATCTGCAACAAACTCATTTGTTGGATTAGTAGTTTAAAAAAAACTTAACACAAAAAAATTCCACACCCTAAAACAGTCCAGACATTTGAAAAAAGTAAATAAATAGCCAGAAGGGCTACTGTACAATTATCTATATTACGAACCCGAGCAAAAAACCCGAGTTTCAAAGTCCACGCGAAGAGTGCTTCGTCATGTTTAAAGCTCCCAAAAATTAGTACGCGACGTTATTAATCTATGCACTCGTGTTTAGAAAGGCGCAACACCAATTGCGACGCGTTCAGTGCAACCATTCTGGAGGCTGCTGATGAATGACTACTTCTCTGCATCAGGTGATCCAGGAGAAGGAACAGCCTTCCACGAATTGCGTGGAAGAATTTAGGCATTTCGTAAACGCAACGCTACTTCACAAAACGCGATCATTAATCGCAACACTAACAAGAGAAACAGTAACTGAAAACCGCGATGAAAAAGTATCGCAACACTATAATAAAAATAATTAGAAAAATTATGTCGCAACACTAACTCTAAAACCAAATTCAATGAAAATTGTTATTAACAATACAAAAGCTACTTCAACTATTCTAAAAACACTCTAAAATTAATTAAAAGCAGCGACTCCGTAATTTAATTTAAAACAATAGGAAGCAGGATAAATCTTATTATGTATAACTCCGAGATAACTTCACAATCAAAATTGCTAAAGACAATCGCGGTAATTCGTAATTCGCAACTCTAATTCAAACCGTAATCGATCACTCGCAACACTAATAAGAAAAACCGCGCTCTGCCCAAAACGAAGATGAACGATGATGTAGAAGAAAGAAAAATACAACTACAAATACTAAAAGAGCAGAGTGACAAAGTAGCAACGAGAATGACCTCCCATGCTCATTCATTTAATCATTTAAATGATCCAGAGGATGAGAAGCCATTTGTTGTGACCCTCTTCGTGGCAGTTTGCCGGGCCTCTTCGGCTTCTAGCCTCTTCTTTTGAGCGCAATGCCCGCTGAAATTTATAGCTCGAGTCTTTCTAATCGCAAACCAAAAAATAAAGGTGAAACAAAAAGATAAATCACGGAAACTGAACCAAATATACATGGACGACCATCGACCATGGTGATCGTTGTCCGTTCGCATGTGCGTGCTCGAGCAATACCTAAAAAGATGTTCGTTCCGGGACCTACTCGCGACCTATCCGCGACCGCGACCGCGACCGCGGTACTAAATTCGAAAAATCGAGGAGTAAAAGCAGAATCAAATGGCATGCTCCATTTGTACCAATTTCACTGTCGAGTTTTCAAATTAGATTTCCTGAAACAGGTTGGACACGCGCAAAGGGACACGCGACCACAAACCGTGCCAACCTGCCCGGCCCTACCTACTTATAATTAAACACATTCACGCCAGAAGGTATGCTACCTATCCTAAACGATCGACCTATATTTAAAAAATGGCAAAAGACAGGTGCACCAACACACTCATTCCACGATTCTCACACATACCACTCGGGCGCAGACCTAAACTAGAGAGGACGTCCCGGGACGCCTCCGACATCCGAGTTTAACACACAACTTTCACACTCTAATTTATGTACCATTTTCCTGAAATCGACTGACAATGGCTGGCGACCATTGCGTAAAACGTGATAAAACACGTTTCTATTTACAGCTATACGCGAGATGTTAACTAAGGAAAGATGCATATAATTACTATAGAAATACATGTACCGGTTGACTTGGAATCACAATTATAACTGATAATACAGTTATAATAACACATAATTACAGTTTATAGAGTAATATTTATCACGTATTATGAAAAATATATTCATAATTCTTCAAATTAGTGCATAAATATTTTAAATATTTCAAATTACAATGAATGGAACAATAGAAACGACGCAATTCCACATCCTAACCACACACACACATGCGGAAAATACGTCGTGCACGATACGCTAACACATTGTCAGTCGCCAAGAAAGTTTTTATAAAATTGCAAACTATAGTCATCGTGCCCAATGTCTTTCACCCACCCAAGTAGCACCTGGGCACGTGAGTGAGATCCTGACAATGAACACGGAAGGGATTAAACCTGAAAATCCTGAACTAAAAAATGATTAATTTATGTATTTAATTTGTATCTAACGGACTACTGCATTATTTTATTTCAAATTATAATGACTCTATTCTTTCAAAAATTTATTGAAATTGTAAGAGAATGAAGACAATGGACAAGAATTGAATTTATTAAACAAGATGCTATGAAATCTAATAATTGACTCAAACAATTAAAACAACTGACTCTTAATTAAATACTAATAAAAATAACCTCAGGCGATTTCTTCATCAAAGCACATTTTCGAGAATGTAAAAGTGGTGTTCAAACTTGTTGCCTTGACTCAAAAATCTGCCTGTCGCGAAGTATCTTCTTGCACATAAAATTTCATACATTTTTTTTACGGAAAGAATTCTAATCTATTATATATAATCAAATTGTATTGAAGCTTATAATTATAAAATTCAATTAAATAAATCATTTAATACTATTATAAAAGGGAGGATAAAGTTGGGAATTATTAATTATTATAACAAAATATATTATCAGTATATTAACAAGTAATAACTGCCTCTTTCATAGCAACGAAGTCGGAGGATATCCGTCTTCTCTACTACGAAATGCTCAATCGAAATCATTTTAATAATAATTATATATAATCTATTCATATGGATATTCATACGAATATTTTGCCTTTGCAAACGTTTATACTGAATATATTCTGGTTTCACAAGTAATTACTATAACTGTATATATTCAAACTAATTGTTAAAATCGCGATGTGCAAGAAGTTCTATCCTGACCTAATACATAAAAAACCTGAAAAAGATGTTACTACTCACGGGTGTGAAAAACATCCGTGGTCACTATGCTCGTCAAAAATTCTACCAGTCACCCGTGTCGATTCGGACCTTTCGTCCTACGACATGATTGAGTGACCGGAGGAACGTAAATGAATGCGACTCACACGCACAGATGTGAAGAGCGTTATCATCTAAGCTGCACTGGAGCAGGGAGAGTTATCGTGAAGATCCTCATCAAGTAAATACTCGTGGTGGAAGTGAATGCCGTGAAAAATTTCCTGAAAAACATAAAATATTGTTTCTAAAGACACAGTGTCGTTTGTGAAAATTTAAATTGTAATAATGATAAAAATTCGGACTAATAATTTGAAGTATTTTTATTTTATAATTATAATTTCACATTCGACTTTAATAAAAAGAGCACTATTATAGAGAATAGAATTCACGTACAATATGTTAAAGCAGATTCCCAACGAGATTACAAAATACAAACAGAGTATGCAACACCTGGGCTGAGCAAGGATTTTAATTTTAACAATTGTGAAATTACCTCACAATGGACGGAACAGCCTGCCGTCAAATCTAAACAAACTCGAATTAACATTATTTTCAAGAGATCTATTATTTTCATCTGCAACCAAGGCAGGTAAATTCACCGGAAGTAAATTGAATGAAACGAAATTGGCGAGGATAACGGCCAGCCGATTCAGCCGCGGGAATATCACGGGAATTTTCGTTTTGTGCGATTCATTCGTCCATCATTCAGGCCGAAACATCTAGCGTTCATTTCCCAATAGCGATAGAAAAAAGAGAGAGAGAGAGAGAACAACTGAGAATGCAGAGCAAGCTTGTCGTTGGGAACCTATATCAACGACACGGACAGTCGGAAAGACTGGCGTGAAAACCCGTAAAGCGGCTTTCGCAACTATTCGTTTGTTCTCCGATCGAATTCGACGCGGATTCGGCGATACCTCTGCGCAGAGTATGCGCGCGCGCGCGCACTCGCCCCGTGGCTTTTCTTTCTTTCCGGTTAACGATTCAGTGGCCGCGATCGATTTTGCACGGGCAACGATCATCGCTGGTTGCGGTGAATTCTTTTCGGATATTTCCTCCCTTTTTTTTTTCCATGTTTTTTTTTCTCCTTCCGAAGAACGCCGATAATCCCATTTCGAGCTAAAGCGAGTATGAGAAATCGATGGAACCGAACTGAGCAATAATGGAACGATTATCGGACCCCTGTAATGAAATTAATACCGCTGCGTGCTCGACTCGGCGAGGCCGCCTCTCTTCTCGCGATTCTCGGACAGCTTCCGTTTTTGAACCGCGGTGCGCTTTCAAAATGCTCCGAGGCGCAGTTTTCGTTTCGTATCTGGGTACAGGTAAAGTGGAGAAAAATGCGACTCCTAACTCTCAGCTGGTACTGTCCTTGACAAAAAATGTTCGATCAAGTGCTTGAACGTGTTTAAAAGAAATTAAAATCTTCTTCGCATAAATATTCTTTGCATTTGTTTGAAATATATTCAATGTCGATATATTCTCTGATACGAAAGTATAATAATATCGTAGTATGCAGCTATGTTACAGTAACAGCAATCACAATAATCAAACATCTGACAAATATATTATGTTTGTTATATAAGACGCTTCATTATCGCTGCAGTGAGATTCGAATATTTACTAGCGTAAATGTTGAACATGTTAGTCAAGTTTGAAGCACGTTTAAAACTATATAATACATAAGTATATATTCGCAAAGATTGCAAAAGTATTCAAACATATTTTATTTATATGGAAAACTAGAATTAATCGACGACAAATTGAATTCCCTTATACGAATGGTTTCAATGTTCTGAAATACCTTCGAATACTTTCGCTTGATCAAAAACTTTTTGTCAGAAGATAGCTTCGTTCGGATATTTTCAGAGCCGCAAAAATTTTTGAAATTTTTGATTTGATTCAAGTTTGTTGCCAATTTCTAACAACAAAATAAAGTGAAATAACTTCAATTTAACACGATACGAATTACTTCGAATTAAGTCGTCTGCGATACCATTTAAGAGTTAAAAATTTTGATGAATCTTCAACATCGATAGGTCATGAGTTTTGCAAATCTTTCGATGAAAGCTTCGATGATACTAATCGTTTCGAACGTTTCTTGAAAGCCCCTTGAAAGTTGCGATTTGATAACAATTTTCCCCCATGATTTAATTTTCTTTTTAAATCATATTCTCAAAAATATGGACATGAAAATGGGAATTGTTTCGATAAGTGACCACGCTATTGAACTTCACCGCAACTCTCCAGACTTTCAAGACATTAAACGCCATCAAGACTTGCAAGAGTTTTAAGCTTCGATGAGAATGAAGCTCGAAACGATTCGAAACGATACGCGCGTCCGTTTCGTAATAATGCTGTCGAATCGTATCTCCCGCGATAATTTCCAAGCGAGGAAGTTACACGGTCGAACGATCACGCGCAAACGCGATTTCATTATCGTGTCGTACGTTTTCGACGAAACCGATGAAAACGTAACTACGATTGCAAACGCTATTAGGCCGACGTAAATCGTCGATTGTAAGCGATCGAAATTGAACGACGCAATTTGAAACCGCGCGCGTTTTCAATCACACGCGTGTCTACGCTCGAACCATGGCGATTATTAAACCATAGAAATAAATATGGAATAATTTCGCGAGGGATCCTCTGGTTCCTCTCTCGCTCTCTATCGAAGATGTAAATGATTTTCACGGAATTACGATTATCAAGAGCAAATGACGACAATTGTCAGGGTATTTTGTAGGAAATAATATTACAGGCCAATCGTTTAAAATTCAACAGTGACCGATGCAAGTATTCGAACACTTGCCACAGGAAAACTCTTTCGTTATAAACATTTTGAAACCACAGTAGAAAATTTAAACTGCACGTAATATGGGAAAATACAGGAAATATTTGGTATAGGTTGTGTTTTTTCTTTTTTTTTAAGCAGCCTCAAAAATATAAATCTGCACAAGACAGCGTGAAATTCGAAACCAATTGGAAAATCCGTGTAAAAATTATAAGCTACTGTAAGCATATATTTAGTAAAAACCTAAATCGGAATATTAGTGCAATAAATGCAAAGATTTCAGTATATAGTACTGCGACTAAATTGTTAACATCTATAATAGCATTTAATTATTTAACGATTAATGTTAAAAATTTACTATTTACTGTAAATATGCAGACATGTTTGAAATTTGTATTGTATTGTATTAAACGTTACGTTAAATACAATTTCCTGTATTCGCTTAAACGCAGCTGTATTAATTTATCGCACTAGCATTATAATTTTTTTAGAGTATTACATACTTTATGCAATGATATCATTTTTTTACCACTTGATCGATGCAAACGTGTTTGAAAATGAGGTGAGACATAAAAATATGAAATAAAGCGCGATATATTCACGGAAAACTTTTTAATTAATTAAAATCGCAAACGCTGCAGATACGTGCTAGTTGGCGAAAAATGTCGCGCAGAGTCGAGTTTCGTTGCAACGAGACTGCAAGTGCTTTTAGCCGAAACTTACGTCGCAACGTTCGTACGTATATTTTGTTTCGCAGTTTCACGTTGAAACCGAGACGTAATTGCGACGTGGTTCCGCAATCGCCACGAGCAAAAGTCGAAATCAAAATGCACGCGGCAGCTGCGGCAAGAAGACTCCCCCCGCCGCGGCGGTTTTGTACGTCGGGCATTACCGAACGTTTCTCCACCGACTGAATGCGCTTCGTCGCTTTCCCGACGTGACGCCACGGGAAATTCCACGGGATTCTTCGCGTTTTCGTGACCAAACGAAAACAATTATTCCCCGGAGCGCCTCGTTCCCGACGACGACGACTTTATCCCCCGAAGAATCGGGGGCACCGATTTCCCGGAGTGTTTCGAACGCGTCGCCGCACAGCGCGTGCAAGCAAGCACGGTCGTGCCATTCTGAAAATGAAGATGCAACCCGACCACCCCCCCCCCCTTCGCCCCTTCCGTAATTTCGATGAAATGCACAGAAAATAGAATAATACGGGGGGAGGAAACCATAGCGAGAGTGAGATATGGAGGCAACTCGAGCGATGAAATTCTACGTAGCGGAGAATCTTCTTCTCGAACGCCATCTTGTCTTTATCGTAATTCGACGCATCGACGCGCGAATAAATGACGCGTCGATGAGAAAGAGGTCAGAGTGGAACGTGCCGAGGGAGGATGTTCACGGAGAGGAAGAAAAACGTGTCCGGCGATTTGATCGTTGCCGAATTTCATCCTTCGCGGGAAATGCGAAACTTTCGTTGGAGAAATGTTGTTTAAACTGCGCGAGATTGGGAGAAAGTTTCTGCCAGAGTGAAAAGAACTCGAGCCTTTGTTTAAACACGGGGAGGCCGTTCGAATTTCTGGAAATGCGTCGTTGCAAATCTGCGAAATTTCTGCGAAAAACGTGAATTGGGTCATTTCGATCACTTCAATTGCATTGTTGAGAGCGAGAAATAGTTTCGAGCGAAACATCTTTAAAAAACTAAAACAGTGAAATATCTTTTACACGTGCTGATAGATCATTGGTAATATTAAAAAAAATTGATACTACTGCTTTATAGTTTCGTTGACGCAATCCGAGTTACGTAACATACGTAGAAACGAATTAAATGAATTTCAATTATAATTTTCTGAGGTCCTTACTACGTGAAATAAAAAGATATTAAAAATTATTAAGATAGTAAAATTATTAAAAAAGTATTTAATACCCTTAACATTAATTAACATTAATTAAACAACATTAACATATTATAATGTACGTAGCATTATCTTATCTGAAGATTACACTCTTGTGAAAAAATTCGGAGATCAATATTGAAACATCTGTCAATTTGGAAGATGATTGTTTTGTAAAAATACACCAGAAAATAATAAACGCTTTGCAATCTAATGAAACGTTTCATTTAAACATTTATAACTGAACTGTTTAATACGATAACAATAACTCTTGCGCCCAGCAATAAATTCACGATTGATATTTACGTATTAAATTAATAACGGGTTATTAATGATACCAAATTAACAAATTACACGTAACAAATTAATAAATTCGTAATTGACGCGCGATAATTAGCGTCAACTGTTGACATTATTCGTGGAAACGATACACACAGTCGCGCAGAAACGCGAAATTCCAAATTTCCGTGCGACGACGCGCGAAGATATCCTGTTGGAGGGAAGAATCGAGAGAAGCCTGGAGGAACAGAGACGCGGAAAGGGAGAAAAATCGATGGCGGAGGAGCGAGCAAAGGGAAACGAGGAGTCGCTAAATTTTTCCGCGCTAAAAATTGCTTGGAACAGCAGCTTAGCGAAAAGCTTTGGCTTTTGCCAGTTCGAAGGACGTTTCCGTAAGGTGGACCCCGTTCTGGAATTTCCAGACGGTGGAAAGAAGCTCGACCGAAAGTAAAAAGCTCGAAATATTTAGTCGGAGCTTTCGCAGAGCGTCCCGGCAGAAATTGCTACTCTCGACGATAACGTTACCAGAATTTCGCTTCGTAATACCATAACAGAGGACTGTCCTCGGCGACCACTTACTTACGACAGAATAAAATTTTTGTTTCCTCCTCGTCAGATCGAGAGTCATCGTCGTCTTCGTCGTCGTCGTCGTCGTCGTCGTCCGCTGCGCTAACGTAAATATTTTAACTCGATTACGGTCTTTAACCCTTGGATTACCCACGGCTACGTAAGTAGCATCGCCCCGGGTCGTTCCGACCCACCATAATAGTTTCTTATTCGCCTACATTTTCGAAAGTGTACCATGCTGAACATTACACAACACTGCGCAACAATAACTTGTATAAAATTGTTTTCGTGTAATATCTGGATTTTTATATAGACGGAGATTATGGAATATTTCCATTAGCCGTAATTTTATCAGAAAAAATTCTCACGACCAAGTTACGTCGTACATGAACAACCTTGTCTCCGGTGTTACTTTCTCTTTCTTAACATAAAAATAATGGAATGATACTCGTTTCTCTTTTGTCTTGAACAGAGAATTATCAGGGTGTTTGTGTCTGAAGAACTAATTCGGAATAAAAATGTAATTTTCTAAAAGTCCTCGCTTCCCGGGAAATTCACCTTGCAATCTAAACTCACGCACCGTTGCGCTGTTCTTTACGTCGAAACGATAGAAACATCGTAACGTCCACGATTTCAGGAAAAAATCGTCGTTTACACGATTAATCGTCCGCCTAATGCCATTTGTTACAAGTGTTACGCATTTTAACACAGGGGAGACGAATTGCCTCATCGATCGAATACCTCTCGCGACGCGATTCGAGGACGACGCCGGCAATCGGATTTTTAACCGGTCGTACCGGTGGGAAGGAAGCGTAATTTTGCTTTACACGGTTAAACGATTCGAGAAATACTTACGTACAGCATTTTTATGCCGTCCAAGTTATCAACGATAAGATCTTTAATTGTCTCGTGGGAGGGAGGGGGGGTGGGGGGTGGTGAGAGCGGAAGAGGGCGGCGATCGATATTTAACGGGTACGAAAACGGGGTCGAGCGAATCGGATACCCGAGAAAAATCTAGCGGAGAAATTACATTACGGAGAAAATATCGGGGGTGTCCTCGAGCGGCAACGACGTTTCTGTGAGTGCCACTGACAGCGATCAAAAGGAACGAGGAGGGGGCGGGGGGCGGTACCCCAGCGGTATCAGCGTTTTATCGCTGTCCGTTGAAACTGCGATTTATTTTTTTTTTTTTTTTTTTTTTAATATTCCCGGCAACATTGTTCCTGCCAGACTCGTCTCGTCTGCCATTTGCCTAGATTTCAAGAAATCTCGCTCTGGCTTCGCGGCTCGAGGCTCTATCGATCGGATCGAAGCAAATTTTATCCGAACCACCGTCGTTCGGGGCTAACGAGCTCAAACGACCGACACACGACTTCACGACGTCGGATAATCACCACGTAATAGATTAGTAAGGTGGGCTAACGTACAGAGCGAGTCTCTAAACTTCTACAATTCCAAGCAACGAGCCACGACCACCCCTCCGGCTCCGCGAAGTTTCATCAACTAGCGAATAACAACGCTGATGGAACATCCAGTGATCTACTTTGAAAAACTTTGATCGCTGATGGCAGACGGTGTCGCTTTATAGATAGTTAATGTGAGATGGAAAAAAGACGAGGTGTTTAATATACGAAACATGACAGTATTCTGAGAAGAAAGCGCAGGCGATTGTCGTGACAATTTTAAAAAGTGCAGAAGTGAAAAAACAGTATCGTCTGGATCGTTGGATTCCATAGAAGGAAGCAACTGTATGTCAAATACTTTAGAGAGACTATCTTGATCAGGTTGACAATACAAGTTATCTTGAGTTATAACAATTTAAACTGATAATGTAAACTCTGTTCTGTGTAAAAAGGCAAATTCTACTCCTGTTTGAGAAAACCTCTATATTCTTTTCGATATTTTCATGTTTAGTACTTTTGGTACTTTTCTATTCTAATTTATTTAATTATTCCTATACCTACACTATACACTACTTAATTAAATACTACACCATATATTGAACTCCCTTTAGAAAATATCTGTACCTCACACACAAACCTAGCTTAATTGACTAACCAAAGCATATTCAAACTTTCAACTAGATAACGTATATATATATATCGTTATCGTCAATCAAACGATGCGGTTAAATAATTAAACAATAAGGGGAAAGAAGAAAGGAAGAGCAACTGGAGCAGCAGATATGTAGACAGAGAGGAGGGTCGCGAGCAAACACACGAGCAAGCACGAAGCGGCGTCCGTGTGTTTGGTGGCATAATAATGGAGGCACATAATCGCGTGTTTAGCGTCTCGTCACGAGGCCCGGTCCTGCAGGAGCGATGCATTGCGGCGATCCTCTATTCGGTTATGATAAATTGACAGCGAACGCGCCCGCCCGCCAATGGGAATGACCGTCCGTGTAAAATTACCGACCAACCGCTCGCAAACGATCGGGAAATTCGGCAGGACTCCTCCGAACCGGATCGATCGGGTCCTACGTTCCTCGTTGAAAAGTGAGCTTGATTATTCTATTCGATCGGCGGTCCGATTGTTGTCGCAAAGTTTATCGCTCCCCAGCCGTTGAAAAATCTGTGAACGTTACAACACGATCGGGCGAAAATGAAACGGCAAAGAGAAAACGATTGCCCGCCCCCGCTTCCACCGAACTAATTGGAAGTTTAATTGTATTTTATCGCGGCGTTTCCCCGTTGTGTCCGTCGGAATTTATGACGGAATTCATGAAACGCCATTGTTTCCGCGTGAAATCGTTAACCGCGGCCGCGTCGCGCGATTTTTTTTTTTTTTTTTTTTTTTTTTTTTTTTTTTTTGCAAAGCTTCGGTCCTTTTGACTTTGGTTCGTCGCGGTTAACTTCCGAAGCGAAAGTTCGTTCGCAAATGGAATGAAATTTCAATGATCCGTTCGCGTGTACGAGGGAGAGTGAAAAAAATAAATAGGTTGCATTCGTACCACCGACAATTTATATCAGAGATATAACTGAAAATAACAAAAATAGTGCATAGGTCGTTTGTTAAGTTACAGCCTGTAGCAGCTATTGCGTCTTTAATTGCGTTTAATTATGCTAGATGTAGACTGTAACGTTTGCTGATCGTAGGAATGCACGAAGGAAGAAAGTATGAATGTGGTGGGAGAAGCGCGAGGCGTTTTTTCTCCTTTTAAAAAAGGAGAGAGTCGAGCGAGTTGAAAACAGAGTTGATTTGAATTGTCAGAAAGTGTCGATTGAAAAAGAGTTGATTGAGTTGTAAAAAAAAGAGTTTATTCGAGTTGTGAGAAAATGTCGATCGAAAAGGAGTTGATTGAGTTGTAGAAAAGAGTTGATTTGAGTTGTACGCGCATATTAGTGTTCACTACCTCGTTCAATCACCAGCATTGTTATTAAATACATATTAATCTATATTTGCATTTAATCTAAAATTTCTACAAAAAGTTTTAACCATTTTGGTTAACATTAGATCTAATGTTAAATGCCAGCTGCGAGCAAAAAAAAAGTTTAAACAGAGTAAAATTATAATGTCTAGCGCGAAAGTTGCTAGTTTTCAAAATCAACCTTAAACTTTCCAACTAATTGACACCCCGTGTGTCAAACGACAGCCTCTCGCCCCATATCGTAAATAGCAATGCTATCGGCATATTTATAGTCGCTGCACTGACCTACTGACTGAACACGAAATTTCACTTTAAAATACCTTCTTACAAAAGTTCCTTGTACGAATTTCATAAGCAGGTAAAGTTACTATGTACTTTTCTTCGTTGCTCGATTAACTTTTCAACTGTCGCTCGTCTGGTCGCATCCGATCGGATCGTTTAGCAACGTTACATTACAAACGAATACAATTCGAAGAACTCTCTCGAGAAATATCATTTTCTGTGTATTAAAATGAAGAATCGTTGCAATGCAAAGACCTGTAAAAATACAGTGACAATCGAAACGAAGGCTCCAGAATTTTGGCGCCAGACGTTGGCCCTTATTTCGAACTCCTCGATCGCTCGTTTCCACATCCGGACGGGGCACCGCGACCGCTCTCGGCGAGAATCGACCGGCTAAATAGCCGCAGTTTGTTAAATGTTGCGGGGAAAATCAGGCTGGCGGACAATTTTGCAGAATCGAACGCGCAACGCGGCGTATTGTTGAAGCGTATCGACAAATACGGGAGTTATGCGCGCGGATGGACCGCGAAGTGCAGATGACGTACTGCATTGTACTTTATTGTCCGCCATTGTGTTGCAAATCCAAACAAACGGACGCCAAAGTGATTTGTTTATGAATGGAGCTTTACCGCGTCATACATATTTATCTGGCGCGGTGTGTGCGCGTTCGACGTTATTAGCGCGTCCCAAATTTAACGCGGTCGCTAATGCCTCGGCGATTCGACTCGACTCGACTCGACTCGGCTCGGCTCCGCTAGCGTCCGCGAGACTCCAGACGACGAATCGATAGTTTCTGTCCGAGTAAAACGTGCCGGAGGCCCGGTGAATTCCGTCGGAACGCATCCACGTGCAGCAACGGAAATTTAATCAAATTCGAGAACGTTCGCCCGCGGAAAAATATAGAAATGGTCGCATTTTTATTTTCGAAAGATATTTTTATTTTCGCAGATTCTTCGCCCGCGGAATGTAAATTTTTTAAGCGTTCGCGTATTCAGCGAACGCAGGCGCGCAATCGCGAAGGGAGAGAGGATCGCCAACGGCTCGAGAGACAGTGATTCAACGTGTTACAAACACGCTTTGCGTTTCTTTTATATCGGGGACGGGCGACCCCGAATGATTTTGTAATTTATACACGAGCGGAATGCTACGTTTTTTACTCCACAGTTTGAAGCAATTACATACACTCGCGTTACGCGTTATAAAACATTAACCCCCGGGGTGGTATTTAGTTTTTGCACCGGTACCAGGCTGATTGGAATTAATTTTCATCAAACGGGAACGAATTGTGTACTGCAAGATCATAAATAATTGAAATTTATCACTGTTTCTCGATTCCACGTGCACGTAACGTAATAATGTGTCTTGATTTCATGTAAAAATTATACTTCACGTTGCTCCATCGTGTGGTAGTTGCATTACATGTTTTGAGGTCAAAAGTTATTATCTTTCTGTAAGAAGAAAAATAAGTAGCAAAAATAATTGACTAATTCAAGCGGTTGTTTCAGCAGCGTGTACTCGTGATCATAGTCCTCCAGACGTGCAAAATCCAATTTCACCATTTCTTAGCTTTTCTTCTACAAAAAGTATTCTACGAAAATTTTCTGTAAATATCACGCTCGCCCACCTCTGTAAAACAAACTTAAATGCAGCCTCGCCGACGTTAAAGAGAAAGCGTGAATTTCTGATAGCCGCTCGAGAATATTACGTCCCGTTAAGCCGGACGATTCATCGGTGCGGCGAACCTCCCCCGAAAGAGAACGTAAATACGCTTCCGATCGGAAATAGAGTTTGAAGGTAAACGTAAGACCAGATAAATCGACCGGCTCGCAGACAAATATCTCCTCTTTTCGTTCCGAGACGCGATTTTCAAAAGTGCATTTTCAGATTTCCGCGCGCTCTTGCGATTTATACACACTGGCGGCGCTTCGTCTCGTCGAACAAAAAAGAAACAACGATCCAGAAGTGATTGTTACTCGATCATTTATCCAGTCGCTTTATCGCTCGTTTCACTATTCGAGAAACACAACGTACGTTTGCAACGTTTCACTGTTTCGCGAAAATTACGCGATTTTTTCCTTTTTTTGTTTCACGCGGTTTCGCGATATTCGCGCCGTTTGGTTTTGAAGAAAAAAAAAAAAAGAAAAAAAAAACATATCCATCGCCGTCAACGTCGACCGGTTTTGACCTTCGGTTGTTATCTCATACCGTTGTGAAATACAGCTAGGATCGTAATTCACAAAGATTTAACGTTATCCGGGAAACGTCACACCAGAGAATATCTTAACCCGAAACTGAAACTTCGTGTGTAACACGTATACAAGTGGCGACCGCCGCCCTCGACCACGAACCAGCCACGCGTTTCTCTTTGAGAACTTCATCCCTTGATCCTGTTTCGCGGTCAACTCCGCCAAGTCTCGACCGCGCTCTCATTTAAATATCTATACATTCTGCGCGTAACAACCAGAGGCCGCGCTGGAATTCCACGATTGAGTAATTATGTAATTTGGCCGGCTGCGTATCAACCCAGCCCCGCGTTCCTACGCAACCTCGTTTCTGCTTGTAATTTAGTCGGTTACGCCGTTAGTTGCGCGCGAACCATCTACGTCTCGAATTAAATCGCGCGAAACACCGATCGTTGCGACCGTATCCTAGTTGGTTTCAACGTTGAAACGTCGTTACAGACACTCGCCCTGGACATTTGCAGATGTCTCGATAAAAAATCAGTGGCAATGTTTCTGAATACCGCTGTTCTAAAGTTACGTTAATACCCTCGACATACAGAGTATGTTTCACAAGAGCGTGGACGCGATATCTCTTTAAAAATTAACCTTTTTTTTTGTAAAAAAAATGTTTACAATCCGAAAGTAAGTTCAAAACGCTAATGCGCACTCAATTAACAGTGTGTCGAATCTCCACCGTTATCGATTACAGCTTCACACCGTCTAGGCATACTTTCAACTAGTTTTTCTGCATATGTGACACGCCGAACAAGAGCCTTCAGGCTTAAAATACGTTTTCCTCGAAGTTTTTATACTTCACGATGGACCATACATTTTCGATTGGGGGATTGGGATGGCCAGTCCAATACTCTGATACCGTTTCTTGTTTTCCACTCGGTGCAAAGTCGACTTTGGTGTTTGGGATCGTTATCCTCTTGAAGAACCCATTCGTGTTCAGTATCTTTAAATACCATCGTTTTACAGATGTCAACAGACCTCTTTCGTATAATTTAATCGTTTTCTGGGCATTTAAAGTGTCTGTAAATATGCATAATGTTCCAAAACCTCGGACATTGAAGCAGCCTCAAACATGCACTTTCAGTGGATGTTGAACTGTGCTTTCGACGATGGGTTTTCCATAAGCAGATCACACTCGCGTTATAGGAATTAAAGCCCCGAAAGAAGATTCGTCAGTGAATACGATATCACTCCAATCACGATCAATATTTCCGTGTGTCCACGCAAGACGATTTTCAACGTGCTTCACTAAAAGCAGCGGTTTTGACACTCTGCTACGCCATGCAATATTATTCTCCTTCGAACGACGTTTCAGTGTTAAAATACTAACGTTGTTCTATTCCCCCTTTTGCCAAAAGCGCTTGGAGAGGTTTAGATTTTTTGAATAAAGCCGCATAATCGCTCTCAATCGGGAATTTCATCCACACGTTTTATCTCTTTGTAACGTTGCACCCACTTGTCAACGAATTGAGGGGAACTTGCGCAAATATTTTGCTGCAGTTCTTACAGTCATTTTAGAACGTTTAGAAGCGTTTAGCGAATTTTGCACTTGTCACAAGGAGGATTATGTTGCTCGACAGAACCGAGGATATTAAGGTCCTGAAAGCTAGTACGCATTACAGACTGATTCATATTTTCATAATACCACGATCTCCGGCTCACTCGATACCAAGTTTCAATGACATCGCGTCCACGCTCTTGTGAAACGTACTGTAGTTGGCAGTTGGCAGTAATGTTTCACCGACGTTGCCACGCGATAAATGGCTAAATAAACGCAAGGATGATTCTTGCGTTGAATTCCCGAATAAAAGTAAAGTAGTTGCAAATGAACCGAATGCTTCGCGCAACTACTACTCTCTTTGACTCTTTCTCGTACCGATGAAGAATTGTCGTTCTTTCAAGCTGTTGTAAATTCGTGAAACAGTCGAAACCTCTGCTTTGACTTGTTTGCGCTTGTTTCTTTCAACAACAAATGGGAAAAGGATACCCTTTACTCTCGAGAATCGTAAAAGTTCAAATGTCTGTTGGATCATGTTGAAAACTTTTTTGAATGAAGACTGAAATTCTCTTTCAAAACTTACAATCTCGATTATTAAGGCTGGACGACGAGAACTCGAGAAATCCAAACGTTTCGTCTGCTCAAAGTTCGATAAAAATATACCGGCAATTTCTCATCGTTGTTTGTATAAATATAAATATAAAGTTATCTGTGCAAATACGAAGAGTGTAAGAAAATATACAACCGTGCGTTGTAAATGCGAGACAACGTTTGCTTTAAATTCGAGCAGCGTTTCTATCTAGCGTTCAATTTTTACTAAAAGAATAAATATTGTTTCATGAAGGTAAAGCGAACCAGAGTCCAAATTTTAGATGTACGTAAAAACAGCGCGAGATAAAACTGCTCGAGTCGATAGATCGATGCGCGAGTCACGATCGTTCGTCGCTCATTTTCGAACATCCGTTCTCCGTCGTTCGTCAATATCAGATTAGATTCGCCAGGAAAATGCGTGAATCGCACGCGCTGCGTATTGCAGAAAGAGGGGAAAAAAAAAAAAGGAAAAACGGAAGCTAAGCTACGAAACTGGAGCAAAAATAATCTATTACGAATGGAGCTTGGAAATATCGCGATGAACGAAGAGCGAAAAGCGCTAGATCTCTTTGATGTGGATAAAAATCAAATTCGAAAGCGAAAAAGGGAGGGTTTCTCTGTAAAAATATGAAAGGGGCAAAAAAAAAAAAAAAAAAAAGAAAAAAAAGGAGAACCGCGAACGTGGCTATCCGAGTGAATTAACTTCGCAACAAAGACCTGTTTTTTTTCCCTCCCTCTATAAAAATTATAGATGACAAAAAGCAAACCGTGTGTTTTACGAGATATAGCGGCCGAGGTGTGGTACTTTCGACCGACTATTATGCTCAGTCGTTGAAAATACGAATGCCTAAGAAAGGGCACGCGTGTGCAATATTCATAAAAGCGGTAGCAAGAAATAAGAAGAAATTCAAACAGACTGAAAGTTTGCATGCAACTTTCTGTTTCTTCGATTTACGTCTCCGACGATAAAACTTTTATTAGATCAAAGATTAACTCGGACAATGAATTTCGCGAAAGCAATGAAAAGTAATTAAAAATAAATTTCCTTTATTTTTAATTACGTTTAATGGGCCGTGTGTAAACTAAGTCGCGAGTCCTCGTTTTTCGCCCATTAGTAATATTACCAAAGCAGCTTTAAAATGAATCGCTGTAAAACGAGAACTTTAAAGAAAACATGACTGAACGACGCGCCATCTCGTGCACTTAAAGTTATTAAAAACAAAGGAAATTTAATCGAAATTACTTTTCGCAGCTTCTTGGAGATTCATTTGCAATTGCTTTATTTATTTCTGACATTACTCCTAGTACTGAACGAAACTGTTCCGACATCCGCGTATACACCGTCCCATTTCTACTTACGAACCTAAACACTGCTAAAACTAAAACACCGAGAATATGACAATGTTTCACGCTTCGACGTAAAACTTCAGTCGGTGCTGTACAAAATTTCAACCACTGTGCAAAATACGTGTCACGGACGAGGGAAAAAATCGAAATGCGAAAACCGGTGGCAATGGTTCGCACAAGTGGACGACGGGCGTGGGACGACGCGAGACGGCGACGAAAACGGTGTCGACGGTGTCGACGGTGTCGTCGATGACGAAACGGAACAGTTGCAAACCGCGTTGCAAACGGAAGCCGAAACGCAAGAAAATAGATGTAGCGTGGCGCGGCGTGCCGATCCGACGAAACTCCCGGTGTAATTACGTGCGTATGTAGAGCATAATGCTGGTCGGTTCCTAGGCCGACATTAGAGTTTACTCGGTGTCCATAGCACCGTCGTGTTACCTGTCTAGAGTTAATTAACTTAATTAATGGATCGGCCACACCGTTAGAGTTTACTTAGCGCCGACCGGGCTACGTAGCGAAACCGGTAACAAACATCAAAGATAAATCGTCCAAGTTCCGAGGGGGTCGGAGGGGGGTGGAGAGAGAGCTTATTGAGAAACGCTCCTTACGGATAAACAGCAGCCCCCTTCCGGCCCGCCGGTGTCGCTGTAGGAAGTTTCAATTACTGCCTCGCCGATATTCATCCCGAAACGAGTGCCATTGTTCGAAAAGAAAAGACACGGTAACCCTTGGCAGCCGACAGGGCTCCATCCCTCGACCTCTCTCTCCTCTCTCTCTCTTTCCGTCCGAACGTTAATACGCCGGATGGAATAATTAACTTCGGCCGCTGCCGCTGTTTTCATTCAGCCAACTTTCCCGCGGATCTTGAAATTTTAATTAACTCCCGGCGAATAACTCTAAATAGGACCGTTTCGGCTCTATTGCTCGGAAATATCCTTTCGAAACTCTCGCCGATTTAACCCCTTGTTCCTCGCGGTGTATTCCTCATATCGCCGCGGGCAGCAGCGCCGCGTGCACCGATGGGAACGTCCGTCGGACAAAAACCCTGCCCGCCCGCCCCTTTTTACGACGTTACTTTTGAAAGCTCGTTCCGCGCTGCGAAAGTGATTACTTGGAACCCGCCGCCGCCGGTACGCGCCCAAGTACCGGACCTGGCTGCGTATAAATTTCGCGGCAACAACGCGGTTGCCATTTCGAAACTTTCTGTGTTTATGCACCGAGGAAAAGCTGCTTTGGTTGGCTTTGCTAAATGGGCTAACCCGGGCTAGATCTAACACGTAACGAACCATCTGCCCGTGGATACGGTAACCCGGTAATTCAACGGGACGTGCAAACGCGCGTTCCCCGCTGCCACGTTTGCGAATGTTTCTTTGATTCTTCCTCGAATTATTTGGCATGGATCCATACCTGGATTATTTCGTGCCCACCGGTGACTGAAACACTTTCGAGGGCTAGCTGTGCCACAGAGATGAGAGAAAACGTTGAAATTGACAATAGAATACGATGGAGAAGAGCAAGGGGACGGAATGAGAAACGTCCATTTTTCGTGTGATTTTTACAGCACATTCTGTTTGTAATAATTAGGATATTAAGATATTTAAGACAGTTATTAGACTTAATAATTATCTAAAATCTCTTGGTGAGCGTTAAGCATTTCTACGCTAAAATATTGGAACTCGATTTCTTCGATGAAACTTCAATAATGTGATATTCAAACACAATCATGTTCAACACTGGCAGCACGAGATTCTGGACTTTAAGGACTTGAAAAGTATCTGAGTCTAAGGAAGTATCGAGTTAGGAAGGTAAGGATGTTGGATGGACTTGGGATATTGAGAAGAATGTGGTTGATGGCGTTTCGTCTCGAAGTCACTGCGCCTAGACTCGCATCAGTGGGGCTGATGGCAGCGACTCCTTAAACCTCAGAACGCTTGTTATTGTAAAACTATTCCGATGATCACCCATCCTAGCGGGGTTCCGCACACTGCTTTGCTTAAACGTCGGAGATCGGCAGGACCTCGACGCTAGGCGCGCAGCCACTTGCGGCTTGTGCTAGTCAGTCTTCGAAACTCGTAGTCGAGGAATCCTAGGCCGCTACAGAAGGATAAGACGTTTTCTCTGTGAGACCTAATATGGATGAACGAGACTTTGCCAAAAACGAACCTCTTTTAGCTCATTAAATTTTAAGAAAATTACGAACACTCTTTTCTTACTTCCTCACTACTATCACAGCTTTCATTTTACAAACATTTAAATTTGTGCGAAATATCATTTTTCGAAAACAATTTCTATTCTTGCATCTAAAATTTGCTAAGAATTACAAAGATGGACCTTACGGAATTAAGTCAAACGTTTTGCAGGCTATTTAGAAACTCTGTTGCAGAAAAAGATATAAAAATAATCCGAGAAAAATAGGAACGTATAATTTCTCAAAAAAGTGCAGGACCATTTCCATTTGCTCCCGTAGACTTGTTCTCATCTCTGCATTGTAGCAAATTGACCAAATTGCAAATATTTATGGAAACACGTCTCGAAAGAGGGAAGAAGTCGTTACGTAGATATTTTTGTGTTTTCGTAATCGCGAGAGGGCAGGACGAAGAGCAGCTGTATTTCGTGAGTATGTTTTTCTAGAGGAAATTGCGTTCCTCGTGATATCGCGGAGGATCAGGATTCTCGAGGATTTGGTCCCAAACATGTTATACATAAATCGAAAGTTTTCTACTTGCCGCAATCGTATTGTAAATCGGATTACGAAATTGAATAGTCTCGAGGCCAAACCCTCCCTCCTTCTTTTATTTCCTTTCATCTTTGAAACGCGGAGGAGAAGGGGAAATTTCATTTCGTGGGTCTTCCCCTCGAAATTATCCGCAGTTTAATTGCCCTTAAATCTTTGTGTTTCGCCTACGTGATATCGCGTTAAACAAACACCGCAACAAATACAGAATGAAATTAAGTCGGCTGAGAGCTAAATTAAGCCAGCCATAAATGGTTGCTTGAATCGACAAAGTGTTTCATCGTGAAAGTGTAACGCTAAGTTTAAACCCGACTTCCAAGCAAATCGCGAGTCGGGGAATTTCTTGCAAACGTGCTGCGGGCGATTCTTAGTACAGAGTGTGTGTCTGTTTTTTCTTTCTATTGATCGAACGACCGTTCGTTTCACAAACCAAGTAGCATCGTTCACTTTTTACGTCCAATCGATGTCAGACGTTCGACGCGGTAGAAAAGAAAGGGGTACTTTTTTTCATAAAATCATTAACTATCGTTTCAGAAGTAACGAACCTTCTAAAGTAACGAACTTTGAAATTTCACGACGTAAGTTTCTAAATACGAGTTGTCCTATTTTAAAGAATAAAAAGAATTTTGTCACACGTCCAGATTTTTTTCTCCAACAGGATTACGAGAGACTTAATATACAGAAGCAAATTCACTTTTCTGCTTCTACTTCTTTGAAGAGTAACGACTTGGATTACGAAGTCAGTCCAATTTGGTGGTTGTTGTAATTAAGGTAATTTACTACTAATTAATCTTTCTCTTTCTCTGTCCTTTATATTTAAGTCAGCTTGCTTCCTTAAGTAATGTAAGTTGTACTACTTTCTGATTTTGTTCTCTGTAATTTTCGTTACACGTCTTTGTAAGAGAGAGTTTTTATCTCGTATAGATAAATCAACTAAAACGGCATTTTTCTTCTCGTTAATTTCTCGAAATTTTACGAAATTATACAATCCAGTTGAAATAACAATGACATTAGAATTCCTTTTCGCTCCAGTATTAAAAAACTTTAATAACAGAAATCGATTGAAAAGAATTGGAATTGGAATATGTTAATGTAAAATCGATCTTCAATCTCTCAGGGATGACGACATCTGTACAACCTCTGTCAAAAGTTACTTTAGTAATACTATAAATTTCGCAATTATACGTAAATCAATGCAAAATCAATAATAACGTGACTATCATATCATTTAAAGCGATAGAAATTATTATCAAACTCACTTACATTCATTTCGGATTTACGAAAATTATCAAATTTTTGGATTCGCTCTTTCTAGCTTCTTTCTAGCCCGACGAAAAATATTTGAAACATTCGAACGTTTCAAACTTTCTGGACACGTAACAAGCAAAATTCCACGCGAAATTGCCAGGCGTAAACGCGCGAAGACAATGATATTCACGGTTCGAATGAAATCGATATTTGACGTAACAAGTTGGCAAATGCACTTTACGAACGCGCTAAATAATATTATATTTGCAACCCAATTACATTCGTGTGATCGCTGATGGTTGAGAGCATTTACCGTGATCGCGAGTTGTTTTTGGAATACTCGGCGAACGTAATTAAACTTTCAGTACGAATGCGGAGGATTATGCAAATGTAACTTTGACAATGGTAGCTGCGTTGCATTCCCAATGCGAAAAACGATTTCGAATTCGTAACGAGTTACATACCGAGAACCAACCGCCGACCGATCACGAGACTGCGTTGAGTTAAATTATTCATAGTTATTTCGAGTCTGTCGCGCACTGAATTATCTTTGACGCATGTGCATGTATATATGTTATTATCGAAGCAACGTCACCGTTTTGAAATCGAAACTATAAACTATAGCTGCCATCCAGTATTTTTTGTTCATTACAAAATCATTATTTTCTTGTTCATTAAACAGCATTCAAGAAATGATATATGCAACATTTGTAAATTTGCAGAAATCACATAAGGAATCAGCAAAGCAACTTGCATACATTTCGACGCAGAATTTTTAAAAATTTCGAGCGAAGCTTTCATTTACTTGGAAATTAATTAAAAAAAAAAAAAAAAAAAATTACACAATTTCCAAGAAACTTGTAAAACAATTTAGATTGAACTGACTTTACTTCTAATAACTCTGAGTGCACGAGATAGTGTCCTAAAATAAGTTTTCCTAAAAGTCCTTGCTGTCATTAGTAATGTTATTAAAGTGGCTGCAAAATTAATGACCGAGAAACGGGAGCTTGGAAATACTTGTTGTTTTATATATAACATCTCGTGCACCGGAAATTATGAAAAAAATTCAGGAAATTTAATCTAAATTAAGCATATTTAACAACTTCTTGGAACTATACAACTACTAAATATTATACAACTCTGAATTAATCTCCATTTTTTATAAGTTTTATCGTCACAATTGACGGTTATAATGAGCAAATACGGTAAATATCTGTTATCGATAAAAAGTAAGACTATTCCAAAATTCAATTTCTTTTCTACCCATATCGGAAAAAGAAAACAGAAGAAAGACAGACTTGTACGGTTTCGTGTTATGACGAAGAACATACTTGAACTCTGAAAGTTGCCAACTATTGACCTATTAATTCTATTCCAAGAAACTTTACACACGCAAAATCTCTTACGTAAGAACGATGTTCTTACCGAAGAGTTGTCGAACGATCGATGCTTTCCAACTCTATTATAGTAACTTTTCAGCGAGATTATTTAGGATTATATAGACTTTACGAACGCAGCTCCTTCGATCAAATTAATTAAAGAAGGAACAGTTTGACTTCAATTCGAAGAAAACTTTGCAGACTTCAAGAACCAAAAACTCCAGTTTTTTAAAAGGTGAAACACATTGGAAAAAATGCTCAAAAATCAAGCAAAAGTTCTCAAAAGTTTGATCCATGTTCTTCATGTTGTTTTTGCAGTAAAAAATACAATAATTAAATACTATTTCTTTTGAAAAAGACACAGCCTAATTCTTTTCCAGTCAGTTCTTGAAGGATCAAACTTTGAATTCCTCAAAGTTACCGCGGCCAAACAAAGAATAAAGGTTCTATCATTTTTTATCGTTCTTTGAACTTGCCAGTTTACCATCCAGCTCCAAGTCAGATCTCATTCTCAATCGAAAGAGAAAGTGCCAAGCGACTGGTGCTGTTTCATAAACGTTATACGTATTGTCAGTGAAAATTAACACTCGTTCGACGTGCGCTTCAATTCGGGAAATTTATTACAGTACCCAAGTAAAGTGATGAATGTTCGAACCGGAACGGGTCGATGCGAAGCTTGTTTCGGTATTGATTTCCATTTCAAATCGGATGCAGTTCCACTGCTTATCGGATACGGGTGTCTCAGGTCAGGTCACCAGGCTGTATGGCGATGTATTTGCATAGATACCATCTGATTGAAATAAGGTGAACACTTGATTCGACATTGCCAAGTATTTCCTCCTTAAACTCTATCCGCGGCTTAATCTCACGCGCTAGTTCCGAAAGAAATTAACTAGACGTTCAGAATCTATCCGAGAAACGTGTGGATGATTGAGACGATTCCTCATTAAATACCTGAAAAACGAACGATAAAATAAAATTTTCGTCTGAGGCATAGCTTTTAGAGAAATTAAGTTTCAAAATGCACTGCGTACGCGTATACAGCATAAAACAAAAAACATCAATTTCACTCTTTATCTCGATATATTTTCTAACTTTCTAATCTCATATAGTAAGATATATGTAACTCTGCAAAATAAGCATTTGTTTCAATAATCACTTCAATCTTCCTTCCTTTGTAATTCCCAGCAACACAACTGATTCGCCAAATTTGGCACCTTCTATTTACTTTTTGTTTTCCAACACGAAGAAATGATACGGAGGGAAAATAAAACATTATATACTGATACGATAAACGACGAGAATACCAACACTCTAATCGAACGAGCGTTCCTTCGTTTGATCTGAACGCGTGGAAAAAATTTGTTATTTCACTCCGATGTGAAATGCGAGAAACGCAAAGAAATTTGCCACGTTTTCGTCATATTATTTCAATCGTGACTTTGCGAGCACACTTCTCACTGACGTCGGGGAAAAAGAGGGTTTCGAGTAGGAGGCTGAAATGAAATGGCTCTCGCGGAGTCCGATAAAACTCACGGCCACATTTCATCCGAAATTTTAAAGCTAACATCCATATATCTACTTAGCGAAATGTTAGACGAGAAACTTTGCTCATTAATAAATCGTGTCTTTTGCCGGCGCATGGCCGCAGGAATGTTTTCGTTCGCAGCGTGTTCTCCTTCTTGTTTCAAATGATTCCACCGGCGCTGTAAACTATCGAATGCAACAAATCGCGGCGCACGCTACGTACTTTTTATCATTTTGCCCGCACATACGACCGGAAACATACGGCGCAACTTCATTATTTCTTGCGACTATACACGTACACGAGCCCTTTTACATCATCACGTCCAACGAAACTTTCTCCCGCGATGCACATTTTGCGCACGAGGCGGAGCCCTGCTAATTATCGAACTGGTTCATGCTTTATTAGCCTGCCAACCAAAAAATATTGCCTTCGATAGCGAACTATATATTTTCTCGTGCCCGGTGTTTTGCATCTAAATCCAGATGATTTTATTTCTCAAGTGTCGGAAAACGCTATTCAGATATGAAATCTAAATGATTATAATATAATCTCGAGCGCGTTTTTGTTTATTTCTTCATTTCACGAAATTTAGAGCAATGCGTGTAAAGTGACCGGTTGTAATCTGTAAATAAGAATTATTTATAGATTATAAAATATCTGTGAAAATATAAAAAAATGGTATAGTGACGTAAATTTAATAATTTTTTTCTATGAACGAATGCATAAAAGTCTAACACACATTTCTTAAATAGAACTGTATAACTTTTATAAAATTATATATCAAGCTATTTATGTCGAAATTTCTATCAAATAGTTTGGTAACTAGCTATAAACCTATCGCATGTAAGACAAGGACATTATGAACGCAAGTATGTTGCTGTCCCGTCCTTGTCATAGGACAGATTTTGTAAAATTAAAATTAAAAGATCTGCCAAACTAATAAATGAACCAAGACTGTCTCGTATTATGTATATATATCTTTCGTATTGCTCTCTCATGCTGAACATGAAGTTGAAAATTAATATGTAATTATTTATATATATGAGTATGATTAATGTTTGGAAACGAGAGGATTGAATGATTTTTGTTCATTTAATAAATCTTTTTTTGTATCGTTAATTTTTATACATATCGCCCGCTTTAAACAACCTAACCAGCTACTTTGATTCTGAAGTTGAAACCTTTTCCTGTATTTATATTTTAATCCTCTGACGGCAGATACTTCATCCGAGTAGTAATATGGGCCAAAGATTAATTAAATTTATTGAAATATTGTAAATATCTATATGTAAAACATATATAATATATATAATATCTATGTATATATATAATATCTATGTTTTTTAGATAGTTTACAGCATCTACATCCTGTTAGATGTCTTGAACGAAAAACTATTTGAATTGGCAGCACTGTTACGTGCTATATAACCCGAAAGATATATATACATAATATTCACACTGGCTAAAAACCATTACAATTTTGTTTGCAGCCCGAAAGCGCATTTTCCATTTTATAACATATATTATGTAATTATTTACAGTGTTGAAAATTGTTAATCAATGATATTCATATTATTTTAGCTATTTTAAAGTATTCATGGGAACAAAAGTGTCGTATAGAAACAAGACGTGGAACATTAATATAATAACATTAGCAAACCTGTATTAACCGGAGTTCCAGCAACAAACAGCAAATGTTGACGTGGACCAAAGACGTGGATAGATTTCGTTCTTCTTTCACACATTTGAGACTGGTTACACAACTGTCTATTTAACTAACTATTTAATTTTAATGCAATGAGATGCAGGATTACTCAAATGTCATTTCATATACACTTGGAACAAAAGTGAAAGTATTCTATCTTCTAGAAGAAGAGAAAACAGTTTCTGAGTATTATTACAGTATTCTGTTAATTAAAGAAACGACACAATTATAAATAATATAGTTTTCAATTCAACACGCGCTTCTTCACGACGATAGTCACAGTATGACGCAATCCGTAATAAGACTTGCAGAATATATGATGCTGTATAAATCACAATAAGTGCTTCTTATTGGCCAAATTTGAAAATAAATAATAAGATTTTATTGGTCGGGGAATGCAACATATTCATAGTGTCCAAATATTGTTTCAATTATGTTAACTTTTTCGTATATTAATAAAATCAGTTGTACGAGATTATAACAAAATTATACTATAAAATTTATAGTATACTTATAAGATTTAAAAATAAGAATTTTAATGTTAAATAAGAATATATAATCGATTTTAATAACCCTTGGGGAATGATCAAATTATAATAATAAATGTAACAAGATTTCATTGGTCGGGGAATGCAACATATTCAAAGTGCCCAATACAAAATATTTTTCGATTGTGTCATTTGTTTTGTAAGTATGTATTAATAAAATTAATTATGTGCGATTATAATAAGATTTAAAAAGTGAGAAAGAATATAAATGTAAAATAAAAATACATAATAGTTGATTTGATTAATTCTTGAGAAGTGACTAATTTGTAAGATGGCTGCCAACATAAATTAAGATAGTAAGGAAGGTGTTCTGGTGAATTCAAATTAGAAAGAATAATTGTACTTGATAAAGATAGTGATGCTAACAGTATAAAAATGTATAGTACAGACAGTATAAATGGAAATTATATCGAATTTGACAACGAAGAAGGTTTGTGTTAATGATTTTATTAATAAACATCAAAGAATAACATGTGTTACTTTGTCATAAACGTCATCAGTGCTTCATTATTTACATCATATAATCTACTTTATTATAATTTGCCGTATACAATCATATTTTGCCATAGATATCAATATTTTATTATTTACATTATGTACAATATTTCGTTATAAATATCAATAATTCATTTTTTGAATAAAATACTGATAAAACTGATAGCTTTATTATAGATTATAATGCATTATGATTTGGTATAACTGACGATGCAAACATGGCGTCATGAAAATTTGTCAACTTTTTGCAAAAAGTCATGAAAACTTGTTTATCTTACTTTCATTGTTATTAATACGTTCACTATCAGACATATGTGATATATTAAAAGTGCTATTTGAAATCTAGAATCGTATAAGCGGAGATTGCATTTCAATTTGTGGCAAGAGAAATAGATGACGTCCTATTTATTTTCATCGAGGATTCTACAGTGTCTACTGATAGGTTAGGTATTTGATCATACGTATTTACGTTTTTCTTAGTTATCTCAGCTATTAATATTCGTTACTCGAGTAGTGCAATTTCATTATTAGAAATATTTTAATTTTTTTCAATTTTTCTTGATTTTATTTGTGGATTGCAACTGATAGAAAATCAATGGATCAATAGATGAACCGATAGACCAATATGTTCACACAAATATTTTCAAAAGTATCACAGTAATATATTTTAGTATCAGAATTTAATACGTACTTTAATATGTACTTTAAAATGTACTTTAAAATGTGCTTTTCCATTTAAACGACGATAGTGAACTATCTTTCGTAAGTAATGAAATTTTGCTCCGATTTCGAATGTGTTAGAAATATTTGAATAATATATTGTACTTAAACTACATAATATTAATATTAAGTCTTAAATTTAGAAAGAAGAATGAAATATGTTGCGAAGAATTCGAACCGAAAAAAATCGCACTGTATCGATTCAAATTTCTAGTCGTGGGAAAATAGCAACACGAGAAAGGACAAACGATCGACTTTGCTGTACGTAGCCCAAAATCTCGAATAATGGATGGCTTCAAGGATACAAAGGCAAGAACGTCGTTTAAGCGAAGCCACTGGCTCTCCTTCCAGTGGCTCTGGCGATCCTTACGCGGCCATTACTACGTGCCAGGCATTCCATATTACCCGCGATCGCTTAATTGATCGTTAACTCGAGACTCCTCCAATAATGAATGCGAATACGCGATAAACTGGCGGAGAAATTTCGACACTCTAACAACCCTATCCAACTCTGAATATTTCATAGAAATTATCGACATTCGCCGATTACAAGTGTCGATAACATATGACAATCTTGTCAATTACGATTCATTTTGTAGTGGGTAGCCAGGTGTCTGTCTGTTTAATTACAAAACTGATTGTAACAGACTTTTAAGTGTGAAAAAATACGTAAGCCAATTATTTTTTAAGAAATGGAAATATTGCACGTCTTACTTAAAAATGAAAACAAGTAGATAATTGTCTATTTTCTTGTATTTATTCGAGTTATTTAATTCAAAATTCAAGAAAATTATATACTAATATCGTAATATAGTAAAACTCTGTTTATATAAACTTGTCGAAGGATGAATAGTTCGTGTAATATTTCATTCTGCTATTACTAGCGATTTTTCGTTTTTCCTTACAGGAACTCATGTTTAAATCAGTCAATGAACGAAAATTCATTTAATCGTATAGAGCAAAATTTCGCTTTTATTTGAACAAAATTTTAAGTAGTATCTCATTAAATGAATTTTTGTTGATTGAATCCACTTGTGTAAACGCGAACTTTTGTTATAATGTGAATGAAAAATTATTCGGACAGGCAGAATAATTATTACATAAGTTAATTATCTCTCGAGTTCATATAAATGGAGTTCTATGAATGTAAATTTAAAATTTAGTTCACAAATGAACTATTCTATGAACTTGTCGAGAACAATCAATTTATGTAATTATGAAGTTCATATGATAGTAGCCCACTCATTCTGTCCATCACTTTCATTCATACAATATGTTCAGACCAGTGGATTGAATCGATGAAAGTTCATTTAATCAGATATCCAATTTTTTTTCAAATAAGTGGAGTTTACAAACAAATTTTTATCGTTTCGTTTTTCACACTTATGAAAAGTTTAAAAATTTCTCAAGAAATCTTTGAATTTCACAGACAAACTCTAAAATCCTGTTTCGCTTGGCGCGAAAGCGTATAATGTAAGAACATTGCGCGTATCTCGAGGGAACGACGCAGCTGAAACGTATCCAAGAGAGAGCATCGAATTCCTTCCTTGATTCTGGAACCGCGTGCCGCGTGAAGATAGAAAACAGGACCACGTTCGATCTTGTACCTCGATGTTGACAGTTCCTAACGCTGGCAAATTTTATCAAGAAACAAAAAGAAGAGAGAGATGATCGATCGATTGCGTCAAAAAGCCGATTCAAGGATAAGCAAAAGCCAAAAAAAAAAAAATTGGCAAGACTAAAGCACGTGCCTGAAAAGGGAGAAATTTTTTTTTAAATAATTCGTGCAATTTCGAGACTCCGTGCATGGGTTAACGATGCGACGCAAAGCAAGCGGAGCAGGATGAGCGTGCGACCGGTTGCAAGTGACGGGCCAATGTACTTATTGCGCTCCTATCGGATTCCGATCTTTCATTCGCATTACGCAGAACTTTTTACGCGCTTATCGATAAACGGCCTCTTCCATTTTTCACGGCAGTCATTTAAATACGAAGATTTGTAATTTCGATTCCGAGCGAGAGAAAACCCTCTATCGCGCTAGGATCGGTAATCATGATCTTCGAACGATTCAATTGGCTGGTTGAAGGTGAATCGGAAATGATCGTCGATTGCTTACGTCAGATCTTCGAATTTCAGATCTTCGTTCGTAGCATCTAAGAAATTTCGATATGAATAGCACATAATGTATGCTTATACAGTGATGAACAAAAAAAAAGTTGGTATGAATGTATAACTTGTAAGTTTCGTGTTATAGAGAGTTAAAATTGGTACTTTTTTTTTTTAATTTTTGTACTTATTTCCTGTCATATTTTATTTTAAGGTATTATATTCATTTATTGCTACATTACAAATTTTCATGCAAATTTATGTTTTAATGGATACGCCCAAAAGATAATATAGAATTTAAATTCGTTTTATTTATCAAAAATTGTAACGAGCAGTTCACTTTGGATATTTTATTATGTCCGTATATTTTTTCATCGAAATGTTATATAAATGCATAAAAATCGTTCACTTTTGCAAACATAATTCCATCTTATCATAAATTTATAACTATCGTATACTATCACTACGACATCTTCTAACAGACAGTTCAATTATTTCCATAATCTTACATTTAATTCCAACTCAACTCACACTTTTTATAATTGCAATTGGAACTAAAGTTCGTGATATAACAAATTAAATAGAGTAAAATTTAACGAAATGAATGTTTCAAATAATTTATAAACTAAAGTATCAATTGTGTTTCAGGAACGAACGAGTTATCTTGGTTATAGTTGAAAGTTCCCGAAAAAAACTGAGTTGTCAACAAAGCGAACACGACATTCCCTTGAGCGCAGACTCGAGAGCGCACAAGCTGGTGTGCAGTGACGTGCGAAATATCGCGGACAAATGGACTTTGACTTTCCATCCCGTGCTTTCTTCGTTTTTCCTCGATTTCGATGTTCGAAACTGGCATTCCAAGTAAGTAGAAAAGCATCTTGAACAGTGCACACGATGTAAACTGTAAACGGCAACTTTTTCAATAGGAACTCGTTTCTCGAGTCGCACAAGTATGTGTTTGTATTCGATAAAATGTTTACCCGCAGTAAACATGTTTACACTATAGTGAAAGGAATTAATGTACGTAGTTATATAATTGAACGAGTTCAACAAAAATTTTTACGAATAATTTCTTATTGCATCTGGATGATTATCTCTGTTTATGTATAATTACGTTTTAATACTTAAATTGTCTCAAGCTGTGAAGCAGTACATAAGATAATTAATACATAGGCTTATTCTCCTGAAATCGTAGATAGTTTGGATCTTAATGTTTCTTCCTTATATATAGCCAAGGACTTTCAACCATCAGAAATATATTGCTCGTTACAATTGCATGAATCATACGAATACATTTTGATTTATATAATTATTTATGTTTTGTATATCAGGCAATCTTCTTTTACAAATATTAATACAACTAAATAGATGAATAAATAAGTAAATTTGGAGAAATGTAAATTAATCAAGGGACGTTGAACTTAGTTCTTATCAAAACTGAAATACGAACTTGCTCAGATTAAAGCGTTTCCATGTTGCATGGAAACAAGAACAGAAGAGTCGATCTCTTAGCCCTAAACTATCTCTCAACGACCGTGTGTGTAGCATTTGAAATCTCATTTCATCGCTAGCCTACAAACGCGATTCAAGAGACTAACAGATGCAATTGAACGCTTGATAGGCACTAAAGTGAACATGCAACGAAACGAGTATTAGTTGTTCCTCGGGGAGTCTGTAAACAGCTAACGCGAAACGATCGATGTAACATTTCCCATTGGAGATATCTGTTGCATTGGAAGTCGCTCGATATAATCATAATCGTTATATTGTTACCATTATTTTTTACGTCAGCTTTAAATCTCTTGTCTAGTTTCGAAATTACAGAAAATATCGTGAAAGATGCGGATCTGTGATCTGTACCTTCCCCCTGTAAGCACAACGAGTACAATAAAGTACAGATAATGCAACAAGACAGATAATGCAATGCTCTTAATCTCTGGAGCATTGACACAACGATTTAACAATTTCACGGAATTCTGCAATGGGTTTTGATTCATCCGTATCTTGCTTTTACTATTTTATCATTTATGTTATTATCTTTATGGAAACTGACGTTTTCATCTTGACAAATAAAAAATTGTCTCGTTAGGGATTGATTTATTTTAGTGTTACAAATGTACTTCAGTTTGAAATTTAGAATCTAGGTAGAAAACGTAATTGAGAAAAGTTGTGCAAATGAGAAACGTTACACCAATGCAACGTGCGACTCTCGAATTTTTATATTTCAACCTTGTTCTGATTTTAGAAAACAGAAAGAATTTATAGTGTTTTAAGAAGATATAATAGATATTTGACACGAAATTTATGTATTTCCCTTCATTTGACATATTTGTTCTAACTTTTGATTTCTTTTTGTGCAGGTCATTGGTTGCAAAGATAGCAAGCATAGAATGCATAAATTGCACATGTATGTATCATCCACTGATACTCATACTTTGTTCAAATTTGAAATATTTTCCAACGTTACACGCGGCAAGATTAATAGCTTAAGTAAATTCGGTACAGTTTCCCGAGAGTCAATGTATCTGAATCAAAGGAAAAATTATTTCCAACATTCTCGCTACAGTTCGAACCTGGAAAAATATTGGAATCATTTTTAAGGTCTGCTACAAGATTGCGAAATACCAGTGACCCCATAAAGCAATCGATTTAATCGTCTTCGAAGGACGATCCGACCGACAAAAACATTAAGTGCATCCGCAAAGAAACTAGATATCTTGAGCGATTTCATGATATAACTTTCAAATGGTTTTATTTCCGGGATAAAGTAGTTGTGTCGAAATGACATACAGATAACATCGCGAATAAATACGACTACATAAATGGTTCGATAACTAACCGAGTTTTATATAACGACGAAACGCAATAATAGGTTGCGAGACAGTTTAAACTTAGCGTTTATAAAGTTACACGCCCGTAAATACCAGATAATGAACGTTTCTACGTTTAATCTCATCAACGTTTCGCGAGCATTGCTCCGTAATGAAACTTGATTATCTATCGTTTGCAAATGTGAAGGAAATGTAGCACGACGAATAGCAGAACATAAACGAGAGTTTGTAAAAAGCGAGCACGAGTTGATCTCAATTACTAGAGACATCGCGTTTGAGTCGTAAAACTTGAAGTAAAGTTTTCAAGCGGCTTGTATATATTTAGCGATTTATATATTTATAAATGTTGAACATTTCTGATAATTCTTCTCATTGATCCATACTAACTCAAGTACTCGGACTTACAAAAAAACTTATATGTTGTATATATAAAAAAGTTTACATATATTATTATTATTACATCGTGCATTATGGTAACATCTATGAAATTTCATTGATGAAATTGAGAAAACTCCAAAACAAGTGTCCTACAGATTTACTGTCGACAGAATTTACATGAATCTAACATCGATCATCAATCAAACTTACATTATTGAACTTGCAGAATCGTTAAAGGGAAAAATATAGGCAACGAACAAAGACTCTCCGAGACTCCACCTGGCCAGAGTTAAAAGTATTTCTGAACTGCAAAGAAAGAAAAACGGACTTGCAACTGTTCGTTGCTCGGACGTATATTCTGCGAACGTAGGTGGGTTAGGAAGAGGTTTTAGACGTTCCTGCGGGATCGTGTAACAAGACTGGTTCCATAAAACGATCGATGTAATCGGTCTCGGGGGATGGGGAGGCCGAGCTAAGGCGGCTAAGGGGGCACGGTGCACCCTGCGAAAGAGCGAGCTAAGCCAAAAGATTCGCCGCGATGGAGAATAGGCACCGTAGCTTTTCATGACTGCACCCACCACTCCCCGGATGCCACTTTCGTTGAAATATCGCCGTGACTAGACGCAAATTCGTCTACCATAAATAACAATCTTGAAATTTCTACGACGTCATAGATCGTTGTGCCGGTTCTCTCTCCATCTGTTCTTTCCTGTCTTTCTTTTTTTTTTTTCGATGACGATCTTCTGTTAATAACCTTCCTGAAAAAGGAAATATGTTCGGTGGAACGGAATGTGATTAAATGTTGTGAACGACATATTCGATCGATAAGAAGCTTACGCAATACCCGCACGATACACGATATGGGATAATTGCATAACTGTGTTCCATTAATGTTTCCTGTTATTTGACAATATTAGCACTATATAAGCACAGACGAGTTATATGAATACACTTTGCATATAATCTATTTTTTCGGCCAACGATTGGGGGATCTCAGGACCCCCTTATTACCATTTTCGTGTCACATTTTGTCATTCAGACAAGTCAGTGTCGTCGTTTCTTCGACACTCTTTTACTTCCATTTATACCTCATTAATAATATCATTTAATTAATACACGTGTATTTGACGTTTCATTGAGCATCCAGATAACGAAGTAAAATTTTGAAGCTTTTCGTGCTGATCTTTCTTTGATTATCGATTTCTCTTACGGTTACTTTGTTTCGCTTTTTAAATAGAATCTGAAGTTAATTATCGATTCACTTACATATTTGCCTTTATTTAACATATTTGTTCTTTTGATTTTTTTTGTGCAGATTATTGGTTGCAAAGATCGCATAGAATGCAAAAACAGTACACAAACCAGTGAACAATCTGATGGATTTCCACGGAAAGTTGGTAACATTTTATTCATTCTAGATAACATTTGCTATTAACAGTTTATACATATATACATATATATATATATATATATATATATATATATATACATATATATATATATATATATATATATATATATATATATATATATATATATATATATATATATATATATATATATATATATATATTTGAAATACAACTTGCAGTAATTTTGTAATTATACGATATACAAGGATGAAAATGGAAAAGGTGAAATCAATTAATATTTTGTTTTGAATATGGAAATCGTAGTAGCTTAATGGTATATATTTTCAAATGGATGTATGTTCTTGTATTAGATTGTCAAATTCAAAGTTAGTTTTCGTACTTTACTATACTATACTTTGCTATATTATATACTTTTTCCGAACGCTGACGCACAATTAAATGATTCAGAGCAAGATTTCATATGTGTAAGATTTTTTAAATACATTTAGCTGCAAAAGTTTGATTTGTGCAAACATTTTCGAATATTTATAATACACGACGTGATATATTACTGGTATGCATCACTTTAACAACGAACATTCAGAATATAATTTCTATAAATATGCAAATATTGAGAAATACTTTATATTTTCCAACGTAATATCTTTAATGCATACTCAAGTTTAAAATCGTAGAAAAATAGCAGTATTTTCCAAATGAATGTACTCTTTGCTCTTCTCTTCCTAATTAGTTTTAGTTTTATTTTCAGAAAATTTTTGTGATCGCGCGCAATGCGTTCGGTAGAGTCAGTGTTTGTTGCGCAATATTTTAATATTTTTTTGAGCAAAATAGGGTTCGTTAAATTAAATTATTAATTCATTTAAATTATAATTCGCGAAGTTAGAGTCAGTGAGTCCGCTGATTGTTACTTAAACACGCGCGTTGGTAATCTTTTATTTTCCTTTTTTTATATCTTTTCTTATTCAACATTCGTTTTCGGTATATTAGAGTCAATGCTCAAGAGGATAAGGCCTCTCCAAGAGATCAAGATCGTAAGTAATTTTATACATTGTACTTTAATTTATCCAATTTTCCAAATTTGACAGCAGAGTATAATGTTTGATGTTTTGCTACAGACGTATCACAGCTCCAACTTTTGGTATATTTTGGGGAAAATCCAACGGTGACTCCAAAATCAAGAATGTAAGAATCTCTCATTACCTCCAGCTTAAGATTTTGCTTTGCTTCTAAATTCTAACAGTTAGTATTTTGTTACAGATTTTCTACAATCTCCACTTCCCACTAATCTTTTAAGGATCTCATGAGCTTCAAAAGCTAAAAATGTAAGTGCTTTAGCATATTGTACGTGAATTCTATTCTCTATAACAGTACTCTTTCTATTAAAGTCGAATGTGAAATTATAATTATAAAATAAAAATACTTCAAATTATTAGTCCGAATTTTTATCATTACTACAATTTAAATTTTCACAAATAACACTGTGTCTTTAGAAACAATATTTTATGTTTTTCAGGAAATTTTTCACGGCATTCACTTCCACCACGAGTATTTACTTGATGAGGATCTTCACGATAACTCTCCCCGCGCCAGTGCAGCATAGATGATAACGCTCTTCACAACTGTGCGTGTGAGTCGCATGCATTTACGTTCCTCCGGTCACTCAATCATGTCGTAGGACGAAAGGTCCGAATCGACACGGGTAACTCGTTGTATACGTAGAATTTTTGACGAGCATAGTGACCGCGGGTTTTTTTTATACCCGTGAGTAGTGACATTTTTTCAGTTTTTTTGTGTACTAGATCAGGCTTCTTGCACATCGCGATTCTAACAACTAAAACATGTACGTTTATTGTAATTATTTATAAAATGAAAATATCTTCAATATAAACATTAGTATACGTAAATTATCTATATAGATAAAAAATTACAAATATTTATAAATAATTATTATTAAAACGACTTCGTTTGAGCATTTCCTAATAGAGAAGACGGATACCCTCCGACTTCGTTTTTATGAAAGATGTAGTTACTGCTAATTAATACTGGTGACATGTTTTGTTACAATAATTGATTATTGATAATTGTATATAATCATTTTCAAGTTCATCTTCCGTTTTATAATAGTATAAAATGATTTAATTAATGGAGCTTTGTGATTACGGACTTCAGTAGAATTTGAAATGTAATAGATTAGAATTTTTTTCGCAGAAACATGTGTGAAATTTTATGTGCAAGAAGATACTTCGCGACAGGCAGATTTTTGAATCAAAGCAACAAGTGTGGACACTGCTTTCGCATTTTCGAGAATGTGCTTTGATGAAGAAGTCGCTTGAGATTATTTCTATCAATATTTAGTTTGGTCTATTATCAGATTTCATAGTATCTTTCAAATAAATTCAATTCTTACTCATTGTCTTGCAATTTCAATAATTCAAATCTGACAGAATAGAGTCATAGCTCAATGGAGTCTGAAATAAAATAATGCAATAGTCCGTTAGATACAAATAGATAAACTAATCATTTTTAAGTTCAGGATTTTCAGGTTTAATCCCTTCCGTGTTCATTGTCAGGATCTCACTCACGTGCCCAGGTGCTACTTGGGTGGGTGAAAGACATTGGACACGATGACTATATTTCGCAATTTTATAAAAACTTTCTTGGCGACTGACAATGTGTTAGCGTATCGTGCACGACGTATTTTCCGCATGTGTGTGTGTGGTTAGGATGTGGAATTGCGTCGTTTCTATTGTTCCATTCATTGTAATTTGAAATATTTAAAATATTTATGCATTAATTTAAAGAATTATAAATATATTGTCCTAATACGTGATAAATATTACTCTATAATCTGTAATTATGTGTTATTGTAACTGTATTATCAATTATAATTGTGATTCCAAGTCAACTCGTACGTGTATTTCTATAGTAATTATATGCATCTTTCCTTAGTTATTAACATTTCGCGTATAGCTGTAAATGTAAACGTGTTTTATCACGTTTTACGCAATGGTCGTCAGCCAGCCATTGTCAGTCGATTTCAGGAAAATGGTACGTAAATTAGAGTGTGAAAGTTGTGTGTTAAACTCGGGTGTCGGAGGCGTCCCGGGACGTCCTTTCTAGTTTAGGTCTGCGCCCGAGTGGTATGTGTGAGAATCGTGGAATGAGTGTGTTGGTGCGCCTGTCTTTTGCCATTTTTTAAATATAGGTCGATCGTTTAGGATAGGTAGCATACTTTCTGGCGTGAATGTGTTTAATTATAAGTAGGTAGGGCCGGGCAGGTTGGCACGGTCTGTGGTCGCGTGTCCCTTTGCGCGTGTCCAACCTGTTTCAGGAAATCTAATTTGAAAAATCGACAGTGAAATTGGTACAAATGGAGCATGCCATTTGATTCTGCTTTTACTCCTCGATTTTTCGAATTTAGTACCGCGGTCGCGGTCGCGGTCGCGGATAGGTCGCGAGTAGGTCCCGGAACGAACGTCTTTTTAGGTATTGCTCGAGCACGCACATGCGAACGGACAACGATCACCATGGTCGATGGTCGTCCATGTGTATTTGGTTCAGTTTCCGTGATTTATCTTTTTGTTTTACTTTATTTATTTTTTGGTTTGCGATTAGAAAGACTCGAGCTATAAATTTCAGCGGGCATTGCGCTCGAAAAGAAGAGGCTAGAAGCCGAAGAGGCCCGGCAAACTGCCACGAAGAGGGTCACAACAAATGGTTTCTCATCCTCTGGATCATTTAAATGATTAAATGAATGAGCATGGGAGGTTATTCTCGTTGCTACTTTGTCACTATGCTCTTTTAGTATTTGTAGTTGTATTTTTCTTTCTTCTACATCATCGTTCATCTTCGTTTTGGGCAGAGCGCGGTTTTTCTTATTAGTGTTGCGAGTGATCGATTACGGTTTGAATTAGAGTTGCGAATTACGAATTACCGCGATTGTCTTTAGCAATTTTGATTGTGAAGTTATCTCGGAGTTATACATAATAAGATTTATCCTGCTTCCTATTGTTTTAAATTAAATTACGGAGTCGCTGCTTTTAATTAATTTTAGAGTGTTTTTAGAATAGTTGAAGTAGCTTTTGTATTGTTAATAACAATTTTCATTGAATTTGGTTTTAGAGTTAGTGTTGCGACATAATTTTTCTAATTACTTTTATTATAGTGTTGCGATATTTTTTCATCGCGGTTTTCAGTTACTGTTTCTCTTGTTAGTGTTGCGATTAATGATCGCGTTTTGTGAAGTAGCGTTGCGTTTACGAAATGCCCAAATTCTTCCACTCAATTCGTGGAAGGCTGTTCCTGCTCCTGGATCACCTGATGCAGAGAAGTAGTCATTCATCAGCAGCCTCCAGAATGGTTGCACTGAACGCGTCGCAATTGGTGTTGCGCCTTTCTAAACACGAGTGCATAGATTAATAACGTCGCGTACTAATTTTTGGGAGCTTTAAACATGACGAAGCACTCTTCGCGTGGACTTTGAAACTCGGGTTTTTTGCTCGGGTTCGTAATATAGATAATTGTACAGTAGCCCTTCTGGCTATTTATTTACTTCTTTTTTTTCAAATGTCTGGACTGTTTTAGGGGTGTGGAATTTTTGTGTTAAGTTTTTTTAAACTACTAATCCAACAAATGAGTTTGTTGCAGATCTATCAACTTCCAAATGCATGGATGACTATGGAATATAGAAGAAATGATATCTGGGTCCTGTCGAATGGTAATTAAATATATCTTGTAAATTTATTTCATGAATCTTTTTGACATGAATAAAAGAACGACACTGAATAAAGAAAATTCTATGAAGTGTCAAGAGCAGAGTGCTCGTTACAAAAATTAATGACTGAAGTAATACGAATTGTTTAACTGCGATCTATGTGTTTGTGTAAATCCATTGTGTGTATATATCCATTGGACTAATGAAAAATATATAATATGTAGTTTTGATATTTGGATAATTAATTTGTAAGCGTATGGAAAATATTTCATACAAATTTGTATATTTTTCGTACAAAAATATTTTAAAAAATTTGGGATTAATTGTTTCTTTTAATGATTATTTCTGTAAATAAGAGGATCTGTTCTTTCTTCTTCTCTTTAATTTCTCTGATATTATATCGAATTTTTGATAAAATTTGTTTGAGCTGATAGATTCTTTGATATTTTAATATTTTATTAATAACTTTAGACTTTTAATTTACTGCATGAAGAAAACCATAGTAATGCCGTAAAACGTGGATAGACAACTTCTATATAACTCTGATACGTTATAGAATGATTTTGGTTAGCTTCACATTTCGGTATTGAAAATTTGATAACACTGTAACTTCGATCATTTTATTTGATGTAGTTCTCGAATTCATCGTTGTTTAAGCATAGAGTGCGCTAAAAAACCAACAAATCAGTGGTGGGATTTATTTCTTTGTGTTGCGATATTGTTTCTTCGCGACTGCTTAATTTTTCTCTAATTGTTAGTGTTGCGAGAACGACTGATCGCGGTTCTTTTCTGAACTAGCGTTGCGTTTACGAAATGCCCAAATTCTTCCAATGCATTCGTGGAAGGCTGTTCCTGCTCCTGATGCAGCTACAAGAGCTGTACAAAGGTGGTCATTCGTCAGCAATCTCCAGCAAGATTGCACTGGACGCGTCGCAATTAGTGTTGCGTATTTATAAATATGAGTGCATAGATTAATAGCGTACTTACTTTCGGGAGTTTTAACTATGACGAAGCACTCTTCGCGTTTGATTTTGATAATTTCCTGTTTCACAATTAATGCTAGTGAATTAGTGTTGCGAAACAAGATACGGTTTGTTGCTCGGATTTATGTCGAATATAGATTTGACAATAGCTCTTTTGGTTATTGTATTGAGTAGGAAATATTTTTTAGTAACTCTTCTGGCTGCTGTATCGCGATTTCTTCTTCAATAGCCCTTCTGGCTACTGTTTTAAATTTTCGTTGTCAGCAGCCCTTCTGGCTACTGTGTTAGGTTTCTTTTTTCAGCATTCCTTAACACTGCGTTTGTTATTGGAAATACTACTAAAAAATATATATGTTCTCTTTTATTGGCTTTAACTTTGTTACGGATATTAGACTGCAGAATTTTATTATAAATTTAACACATTTACATTTATGAAAATATAAGTGATTTCATGTACTTAAAGTGAACTACATTCAAATATAAATTGAAATTGAAATTGAAAATTATATTTTACTTACAGTTTAAAATATTTTACATATTTTTTAATAAAAGTTGTTTTACACACACCATAACGATAAACTATCATTCTATTAATGTGCTTATATTGAATTTACAGAGATTAACTATCTTATAATTAATTAAAAATAAACGCACGCAACTTAAAGCTAAGACGCACGCATCCCACGATGTCCCTGCGAGATCCCTCGTCGTCCCACGGTGCCCCGGGGGGTCTAATATTTTACTTATCAACTAATTTGTCCCTACAGTCCAGTTTAGATCGTGAAAGCTTCTTTCCATTCTTTGTTTCACGATCTAAACTGGACTGTAGGTTGCGTAGTTCTTAGCTTGATATCGCTTTACAAACATTAAAGTTTGTAAAACGATATCAATTACCAGGTCTCACCACGAGGAGGTGACTACGCACGAGACCCACCCTGGGCCCTAATCCCATCCACCCACCATTACAAACAAGCAACTCGGCATTCAACTTAATGAATGCCGAGTTTTTATTCTACTTGGCCGGGATTATAGGAGACAGATATTCCATAGTTCAGACTCGAACTTAAGTCTAAGTCTTAACCATAAAACGCAAATACGAGCCTGAACTATGGAAGTTCATCTCTCACCAATCAACAATACATAATATAACAAATAGTTCATCTCTCACGCAATCATACAATACATACAATTCATACAATACATACAATTCATACAATTCGTACAATTCATACAACAGTCATACAATACATACAATACATACGAATGAGAGTCATACAATATTTCGCAATCACACGCAACTTTTCATACTAACGACACACTTGTTTAACATGAAAGTTACAGATTAATTGTACAATAATTCGCATCCCTACCAGCGCAATTTGTATCAAAGACACGTTTATTGAACTTTGAACGAAATCAGGCGAATGAAACTATTAACACGCTTAAACATCGTGCCATGCGAGGGATATGACGCGAAATGAAGTCGCGATTTGTCAGTGTGTCAAATCGGGGTTCGAGCACTTAGAGGCAAGTAGCCCGGCGTTACCCCCAACGACACAGTGGGGTTCAAAAAGAACCACTGAGTCGGATTACAAAGGACGCCAGACTACTATAGAACCTCACCTCGTCCTTTCGGACAAGGCTGCAGTCCCCCGATTTGACACACTGACAATAAACATTGGAAACTCTACTCTAGTGCAATGACTGTAACAACAGTAGCAACGAACGAAAGAAGAGAGGAGACAAAGGGGTCCCTAATTTCGTCTTAAGTTAAATAAACGTGTCTTTGTACAAATTGCGCTCACAGTGAATTTACAAATCAATCAACTATCTTATAATTAACTAAAACTAAACGCACGCAACTTAAAGCTAAGACGCACGCATCCCACGATGTCCGTCCCACTGCGAGATCCCCGTCGTCCCACGATGTCGTCCTCGTCGACGGTGCCCCGGGGGTCTAATATTTTACTTATCAACTAATTTGTCCCTACAGTCCAGTTTAGATCGTGAAAACTTCTTTCCATTCTTTGTTTCACGATCTAAACTGGACTGTAGGTTGCGTAGTTCTTGCTTGATATCGTTTTACAAACATTAAAGTTTGTAAAACGACATCAATTACCAGGTCTCACCACGAGGAGGTGACTACGCACGAGACCCACCCCGGGCCCTAATCCCATCCACCCACCATTACAAACAAGCAACTCGGCATTCAACTTAATGAATGCCGAGTTTTTATTCTACTTGGCCCGGGATTATAGGAGACAGATATTCCATAGTTCAGACTCGAACTTAAGTCTAAGTCTTAACCATAAACGCAAATACGAGCCTGAACTATGGAACTCTGTCTCCTATCAACGATCGCGTTAACAATAGTTCATCTCTCACGCAATCATACAATACATAATATACGCACAATCATACAATACATACAGTCATAATCATACTCTACATACTCTACATGCAATCATACAATACATACAATTCATACAATACATACAATTCGTACAATTCGTACAATTCATACAGTCATACAATACATACAATACATACGAATGAGAGTCATACAATATTTCGCAATCACACGCAACTTTTCATACTATCGACACACTTGTTTAACATGAAAGTTACAGATTAATTGTACAATAATTCGCATCCCTACCAGCGCAATTTGTATCAAAGACACGTTTATTGAACTTTGAACGAAATCAGGCGAATGAAACTATTAACACGCTTAAACATCGTGCCATGCGAGGGATATGACGCGAAATGAAGTCGCGATTTGTCAGTGTGTCAAATCGGGGTTCGAGCACTTAGAGGCAAGTAGCCCGGCGTTACCCCCCAACGACACAGTGGGGTTCAAAAGAACCACTGAGTCGGATTACAAAGGACGCCAGACTACCAGAACCTCACCTCGTCCTTTCGGACAAGGCTGCAGTCCCCCGATTTGACACACTGACAATAAACATTGGAAACTCTACTCTAGTGCAATGACTGTAACAACAGTAGCAACGAACGAAAGAAGAGAGGAGACAAGGGGTCCCTAATTTCGTCTTAAGTTAAATAAACGTGTCTTTGTACAAATTGCGCTCACAGTGAATTTACAAATCAATCAACTATCTTATAATTAACTAAAAACTAAACGCACGCAACTTAAAGCTAAGACGCACGCATCCCACGATGTCCCTGCGAGATCCCTCGTCGTCCCACGATGACCCTGCGAGATCCCTCGTCGTCCCACGATGTCCCTGCGAGATCCCCGTCGTCCCACGATGTCCCTGCGTCGATCCTCACGGTCGTCCACGGTGCCCCGGGGGTCTAATATTTTACTTATCAACTAATTTGTCTTTACAGTCCAGTTTAGATCGTGAAAACTTCTTTCCATTCTTTGTTTCACGATCTAAACTGGACTGTAGGTTGCGTGTTCTTTTTTGATATCGTTTTACAAACATTAAAGTTTGTAAAACGATATCAATTACCAAGACCCACCACGTGGAGGTGACTACGCACGGGTCTCATTATAATAATGAATTGTAAATCAGTACTGTTTTATATATTTATCACACGAGTCACGACTTGTATTGAATTTAAGTAGTTTGTTTCAAAGAGGAAAATATTCGTAAAATATTCGTAAAATTGTTTGATCAATCTAATGGCTAATTTATGATGTTGAATAGATATTCTTGTTTAACAAATTAATAGTAAAAAGACTAAATTAGTTTAACAGTTAATTGAAATTTCTTAAAAAAATGTATTTAGTGGCTCGATTACTACAAATGATTAATTAAAAATTTTAAATAGTGCTTAGAAATGTTGTAGAAGAGAATTTATTGTTTGATTATTATAAATAAATTATTAGAAATATTACATAGTTTTTAAACAATATAATATTTAGAAGTATTATTTAAAAATTCACTCCTAAATTTTGGTCGATGCACACGACGAAAGTTTAATTGATAATGAGTCTCCGTACCGCTGAAGGTTAATATATACTTCGGTCGTCCGGAACAGTGATCCGGAACAGTTGACAATTTTTTTTCAAACTTCTAAAATTTGGTCGATGTACACACAATGGAAGTTTAATTGGTAATGGGTCTCCGTACCCCTCGAGGTTAATCTAATGTTTTGGTCGACAGTGATCCGGAACAGTTGATAATTTTTTTTAGTATTTCGAAAAACACTTTTTCTATTATGCCAATCAATAATTTAATAGTTTCTACATTTTTATCGCAAAATTACACTTTCTTGATTATGTTACAGTGTTAAATGTATTAATTTATTAATTTTTTATTGGCTAAAACTAAATTTACATTCTCATAATATTAATTTTTAAGTTATAACTGCTTTGATGTATATTAAATATAAATTTATATAGAGAAAAGTTACGTAGTCAAAAATCGAGTTAAGCAGTTCGTCGCTTCAGAATAATCGCGTAACATATAAAAATTTTTGCTCGTTTATTGTTTCAGAGAGCAAGAAGTACATATATGTATATATATGTATTTTATTGTAAATAAAATAATTTGATTATTATAAATGAATTATTCAAACTATGAAATAATGCTTGAGAATTCAATAATTACTGATTCAATTGTTACAAGTAAATAGTTAAAATTCTTAAATAATATACAAAAAATATATTTGTATATTTGTTTATTTGTTTATTTTTTTTTTTTTCGTATTTTATCTTGTTCAACATTCGTCAGTGCTCAAGAGGATAAGGCCTCTCCAGGAAATCAAAATCGTAAGCAATTTTATATATCGTATTTCAATTTGCTCGATTTTTTTCAAATTTGACAACAAAATATAATGTTTGACATTTTGTTACAGACGCTTCAGAGCATTAACTTTCTGGTATATTTTGGGGAAAATCCAACGGTGGTTCCAAAGCTAAGAATGTAAGAATTTTTCAAGAATCTCGAACTTAAGATTCTGCTTTGCTTATAGATACAAATTCTAATGTTTTATGTTTTTGTTACAGATTCTCTACAATCTCCAATTCCCCTTATCCTCTAAGAATCTTACGATGCTTCAAAAGCTAAAAAATGTAAGTACTTTAGCACGTTGTATTTGAATTGATTCTATTCTCTACAGTTCTCTTTTCATTTAAGTCTAATGTAAAATTATAATTACAAAATAAAAACATTTCAAATTATTAAAATCTCAATTTATATCATTATTAAAATTTAAATTTTTACAAATAACACTGTGCCTTTACGCTTTTTTTAAGATATTTTTCACGTCTATCATGGAATTCTCGGTGAAATTTCGATGATGAGGATCTTCGTGATCTTTCTGCTCCAGTGCAGCATCAATGATAACGTTCTTCCATTTAAAGTCACATGCATTTATTCTATCATGTCGTAGGACGAAAGGTTCGAATCGGCACGGGTGACTGGTTGTGTACGTAGAATTTTTTATGAGCATAGTGACCGCGGGTATTTTTTATACCCGTGAGTAGCAATATTTCTTCAGGTTTTTTATGTATCCTAGATCAGGATAGGGCTTCTTGCACATCGCGATTTTAACAATTAGAATATATACATTTATAATAATTACTTATAAAATCAAAATATCTTCAGTATAAACGTTTATAAAAGTAAAATATCCATATGAATGTCCATATGAACAGATAAATTATAAATATTTATAAATAATTATTATTAAAACGACTTCGTTTGAGCATTTCCTAATAGAGAAGACGGATACCCTCCGACTTCGTTTTTATGAAAGATGTAGTTACTGCTAATTAATACTGGTGACATGTTTTGTTACAATAATTGATTATTGATAATTGTATATAATCATTTTCAAGTTCATCTTCCGTTTTATAATAGTATAAAATGATTTAATTAATGGAGCTTTGTGATTACGAACTTCAGTAGAATTTGAAGTATAATAGATTAGAATTTTTTCCGCAGAAACATGTGTGAAATTTTATGTGCAAGAAGATCACTTCGCGACAGGCAGATTTTTGAATCAAAGCAACAAGTGTGGACACTGCTTTCGCATTTTCGAGAATGTTCTTTGATGAAAAAGTCGCCTGAGATTATTTCTATCAATATTTAGTTTGGTCTATTATCAGATTTCATAGTATCTTTCAAATAAATTCAGTTCTTATTCATTGTCTTGCAATTTCAATAATTCAAATCTGATAGAATAGAGTCATAGCCAATAGTTAATTTTAGAGTTAAAGTTTCGTTCATACAGTTCCATTTCTATTATTTTTAATAATAATTTTCATTGAATTGAGCTTTAGAGTTAGTGTTGCGACATTATTTTATCGCGATTTCCAGTTTTACTTTTACTGTTAGTGTTGCGGTAATGAATGATCGCGTTTGTTGATGTAGCGTTGCGTTTACAAAATGCCCAAATTCTTCCACTGAATTCGTGGAAGGCTGTTCCTGCTCCTGGATCATCTGATGCAGTTACAAGAGTTGAACGAAATTAGTCATTCATCAGCAACCTTCAGCATGGTTGTGCTCGACGCGTCGCAGTTAGTGTTGCGTATTTTTAAACACGAGTGCATAGATTAATAACGTCGCGTTTTGACGAAGCACTCTTCGCGTTGGATTTAGAAAATTTCCTGTCTCACAATTAGTGCTAGTGAATTAGTGTTGCGAAATAAGATACTCGGGTCTGTTGCTCGGGTTCGTAACATAGATAATTGTACAGCAACCCTTCTGGTTATTCATTTACTTTTTTTTTTCCAAATGTCGGGACTGTTTTAGTGGTGTGGAATTTTTGTGTTAAGTTTTTTTAAACTACTGATCCAACAAATAAGTTTGTTACAGATTTATCAATTTCCAAGTGCATGAATGAAAGATGGAATGACATGGACCATGGAATTTAGAGAGAATGATGCTCGGGTCCTGTCTAATGGTAATTAAATATATCTTGTTAAATTTATTTCACAAATCTCTTTGACGTCAGCAAAAGAAGATTGCACGTAGAATACATTGAATATAGAAAATACCATGAAATATCCAAAACAGAGTGCTCGTTACAAAAATTAATGAGTGAAGTGATACAAATTGATTAGCTAGGTGTTTGTGTAAATCCATTGCGTGTACATATGCATTAGATTAATGAAAAATAAATAATATATAGTTTTGATATCTGGATAACCAATTTGTAAGCGTCGATATCTTCAAGTCTATATTATATAGACTTATAGGATTGTTATAAAGTTAAGATTATTACAAGATACATAGGATTGTTATAAAGTTTTGTGACTTTTCAATTGTTCGAAATCACAGTGTTGGGTTACAATTTATTTTTTGGCAGGTTCACTATGGTCTTTCACCTTTAAACACTACATTTGCAATTTTTTTCCATTCGTACCGTCGAATTCTGTGTAATTTAATAGTGAGGAAGAAACATTTCAAAGTTTCGCTTGACAGTAAAATTCTAAAACCGATACGAAGTATAAAATTTGTAGCAAGGAAAAGTTATAATTATTAGCCTTGATCGTCTAGTTTAGTAGTTCTATCGTAAATATTTTTTCATCGTTATAATTTTTACCCAAATTCTAAATAGTTTGATGAAATTTAATGACATTGAAGTATTTATAATATTATGATAAATAATAATTTGGTCCTGAATGTGATAAGCATTTTAGTCGTTAAACACGACGGGTTGTTTTCGTCGAAACACGCGTACAGTTCGATAAAACCAGAGTGTATAGTTCAGCTCGTGACGATACCCTTTCTTTCTGTTCAAGGCAAGGAAACTAGCATTGGCGAACCTCGGAAAATTACCTGAAATCGATTAGCAGTCTGAGATGGTACATCAATCATAGCAGCGGGGGCCAGTTGCCGCGAAATACGTACACGAAAGTGAGAGACTACACGTAAATACAGACTTATGAAAGAAACATGCCGACGTTCCGCACACACCTTGGCTCAAAAAACGTTTTATTAATCTCTTTCAACGTTTTATTAATGACCTCGGATCTCGTATAAGTGTAAATAGGCTTGTTCAGGTTTTATTACATAAAATACACAATTATAATTTTATCAAAAAGAAATACGGCATTCATCGGAGATGATACATTTCATCGCGAAAATCCACACACATCTATAAATAAATTCGAAACCTTCGAAAAGAGAAGAATAAACAGCATTTTAGATGTAAATTAATTTATTAGTTCAAGTTATACAGATTATCAAAAAATTGTCATTCGTTAATTGGGAAACATACTTGAATAAATTTGAACAAAATCATTAAACTGTGTTCTTCCTGTATGAAATTTTTATTGAATCTCTTGTACAACATCGAAGGTGGAGATTTTCTAAAATTTGTTTGTTTGTTCTTTTGAACAAGTGTAAAAAAGTATGATCAATATTCAATTTTAACTAACGCATTAACTGAATACGTGAAACGTTTAAAATCCTTTTTCTTTCGACTCGACTGCTTGAAATTTAATAGATAATAGACTTTTAGATTTTTAGACTTTTAGACTTTTGCAACTAACTGCATTTTGTCACACGTTACGTCTAATCGTTGATCGATTCTTCTCGTTTTTGCGAGAAACTCAAGAAAAATAACAAACGCGGCTTACACGTCGCAATTTCAATGAAGAACAAACGCGGGGAAAAAGTTAATATATCCCGTGATATTTCCGCGGAGGAAGTTCTAGCCGATTAATCTTGCGACTTCCGCGTATAATCTCCTCCTATCCTGCGTCATTTCTTGCTCGCTGGAAGGAAATTCGTAAATTCAACTCGTTCGTTCCGGCACTATAAATCCAATAACTATAGATCCCGTTCGCTTGGCTGGCCATTGATCGGACGTGAACCGAAAATCTCAGGAATTTACCAAAATTCGGTTATTTTCTACGAGTGAAGCTTCAAAATTATATTATTGGACCGCGAACTTTCGCGAGCGTATCTGAAAATAAAATCTGTTACGTTAAATATAAAATTTTCAAAGATCTGACAAATAAATACCAGTGATAAATGGCCATGCACTGTCTTAGTTATAGGTCGAGTGAACCTTTGTGATTTTGTAGCTTTCGAATAATTTCGCATAAATTTACTGTATTTTTGTGTTTATAAATATTTGTAAATTTATTTGTTATTTTTTGAGGAGTGAGAACTGGTGTAGAGTACCTAACTTTTTTCTCTGCCTCTTTAGATGCAATTTTTTTTATTTTATGTATATTATTGTACCCTTGTACATTTGATCAACTGTTTCACGTTAGATATCATTCATATATTTTATTAAATTAGTTCAATGTTGAGAATTTTCTATAATCTGTTAAGAAATAATACCATATAAGAATGCTCTTAAATTGATCGTAAATAAAAGTTTTTACTTGCTGCGATCGATCGATCGATGACATTTGAAAAACTAAATGGTATTAGCTATTTTTCTCTGTAACGAATACTTTACTTTGGGCATTTTATATATTTTTACACGTTAAATGCCTTGTGCGCGTTTCAGCTTCAAATTCTCCATGCGTAATACATAAATCTAGAAAAGTCCGCTGGTTAGTTTATCATTGATGAAACGTAACTCGAAAAAAAGAGAGAAAACAGCAGTTAGCGTAAAATTAACGAAAGTCAGTGTTTCCATACGTTTTCATCATATTTATCGTTATGCGATGAAAAGCACAATAGAAACATAGAGTCGGCTATCGAATCCATCATCTCAAAATTTCAATCTGTCAACCTTTCAGCCACCAGTCGTTCGTCAATTTTTGTCTGTTTTTGTTTCACTATATTTCCTGTTCAAATGGGCTGCCACCGGTGTTTATCTTTATCTATTTGTTTTAAACCATATCCAATTTGTGTAAACTGTATAACTAAAATTATAGAAAAATGCGATTAAACGTTACATGATTACAGTCGGTCGCTACGTGAAATTTCAAACGTTTGAAACAGAAAAAGTCAAATTTCAAACATTTAAAACAGAAAAAGTGCAGTGACAAGCAGTGCTTATTACGTTAATTTAATGTATAAAGTTCAAAATAATAAATGTCATTCAGAAAAGTATAAAATTATAAATGAAGAAAAATTAATTTTCAAATTTTATTATGACGAATGAGTTTAAAGTTATTGTTAAAAAAAAAAAAATAGATTTATTCTTATGAATAAGTGAATAATAATAAAATCGAAAAACGAATAAATATTTAAACATGAATTTACTAACGAGAATTAGTAATAGATTTGTATAAATTTTTTATTCCAGTTGTTTATTTTTCAATAAGCAAATATAAAAAATATCCTCACTTTTGCAAAATTTATAATAACTTTAATTTCTATAAAAATTTATATAAAAATATAACTATATATAAATTTATAATTTAACTTTGACCAATAAATGAACTAGAATCTGCGTAATATTTCAAATTCTTAGTTTTCGTTTAATTTAGATTTGTTTGAAATTTGCAAATCCCGTTCAGAATCTTCAATTTTGCCAAAAGCTCGTAACGTTTTAAAAATTTCTGAATGGCCCTAATTCAACGACTAGATTTATTAACGAGTCTGTGGTTGATTGATTCAAGTTAAACAACCATTTAACGGTACCTTCTTCTCACTGGATAATCTTCGAAGAAAAATGGACTCGCGTTCCCTGTCGTTAAATCCTTCTTGCCGCTTTCATCCTTCTTTCATTCTCACGACGCGATGGCAAGGGTCTTCGAACTCAAAGTCAATTGCTTTGACATTTCATGGCTTCGTTCTACCGTGAAACTATAATTTATTGACGCGAGTACTATCGATTTTCATTGTTCCTCGCCGTGAATCTACAGTGAAACGTTGTTCATTAATGAGTCTCCATTGATGGGTATAGGAAAAGGGATTATTCTAATTCAAAGAGCTTTGCCATTTCCGCCCCAATCGATTAAGACTTGACAAGATACAGAATAAAAATCCAATTAAGATACAGCGTTTTCAGATAGAAGTGTTGGATAAATTATTACAATTGATAAATTTGTCCGTGATCATTGGACTGCTTGGAAAGATTCTACGAAAGCAAAACGTGCTCGCTGTCGAAGGAATTTTTAATCTTATAACTTTCAAAGCTTCCACGATTAATGTAATTATGCCACCCGAGATTTCTCAGACTTTCGAGAACTTGTAACTTGGATCACGGTCTTAAAAATTCCGTCGTAGCTCGCCGAAATACTGCCGCTTTAATAATTCTGTTGTTTCTCTACCTGATGTCTGACTGAACTAAATAATCCGATCCCAAAATTAACAGTGACTCTGCGAAGTGTTAAAAAGAAATTTAAAAAGAGGGACAACATCTTTTCATTTAAGATTTCGTTTCCTTGAAAGATCAATTGAGCCTCGCTTCCTGAGAAATTGAATTTGAAAGTTTATCAAGTGTGTTACCAAGGCAATTTTTAACTTCTTCTCGTTTTAAATATTCAAGCTCTGCTTCTTCAGAGAGAATCAGGTCGTAATTAATAATTAGTATTGCATGCCACAATGGCCACCGATGATCGGTTTTATATTCTCATAAATATTTTAGAACGATCAGTCGACAAGACAATTTTAAATAACTTTTTAACAACTAAGAGCATATTCATTTTTCATTATACTTTTATTACGACATGTAATTATAGTTAAAGACCGAAATTAATCGAATTAAAGTATTCTAATCAGTATATTAGAAAATAGATATTCTTAACATCCGTATGTGGAAATTTCTAAAAATTTTGTTCTTTCAGACCGATTATCCAGAAAGAAACTGCTTATCCGAGAGGATTTGTCTCTCAATTCGTATTTCTTCTCGACTTATTTTCCCACGTAGGATCACTTTTTGCTTTGTTGTATCGCGATTTCAGAGACACACCCTGTATAATAATTATCATGAATTTGTACTTTAAGAACGAACATACATCGTAACTCTGCTTTTTTATGATACAAAGAGTAATTTATACAATAGGCTATATTTTCAAGTCTCACCTCGGAGGAACGCTGAAAGAAGTGCCGTTCATAAAATATTCATATATTATATATTCTTCCGTTTTTCGCTATTCACCGATCTCAAAAAAAAAAAAAAAAAGAAAAATACATTCAACCAAAAGCCCCAACTTTCGGAAATGATAAATGTAACGTGCGTGACAAAATATTTCGGGTCGTATAGAAAATGGTATTATGAAGTCCAGTTTATTTCGGAAAATAGACGTGGAAAGCAAAAGGAAAGAAGAAGCAAGAGAAAAGAAAGATTAAAGCAGCTCGAAATGGACGGAGCTAGGCAACATTAGCGGAACGAAATTATGCAGAAAGCTTCATCTTTTGTTGATTAAATGAAAAGCTGATTGCTTGCCAAACGTGCGGACCGTTCTACCGAACAGCTATGCTTGGATAACTCTTCTCTCGATCGTGTTCGTTCCTTTGACATTTTGATAATCCCGTTTAATGAAACAGTTTCTAAAACTG